>CM038672.1:364277310-364679810 GCA_021605145.1 Aegilops bicornis | reverse complement strand
AAATTTTCCTACGCACACACAAGATCATGGTGATGAATAGCAACGAGAGGGGAGAGTGTGTCCACGTACCCTCGTAGACCGACAGTAGAAGCATTAGCACAACGCGGTTGATGTAGTCGTACGTCTTCACGATCCGACCGATCAAGTACCGAATGTACGACACCTCCAAGTTCAGCACATGTTCAGCTCGATGACGTCCCTCGAACTCCAAACCAGTCGAGCTTTGAGGGAGAGTTATGTCAGCACGACGGCGTGGTGACGATGATGATGTTCTACCGACGCAGGGCTTCGCCTAAGCACCACTGCGATATTATCGAGGTGGATTATGGTGGAGGGGGGCACCGCACATAGCTAAGAGATCAAGAGATCAATTGTTGTGTCTAGAGGTGCCCCCCTGCCCCCGTATATAAAGGAGCAAGGGGGGGAAAGGTGGCCGGCCAGGAGGAGGCGCGCCAGGGAGGAGTCCTACTCCCACCGGGAGTAGGACTCCCTCCTGTCCTAGTTGGAGTAGGAGAAGGGGGAAGGAGGAGGGAGAGAGGAAGGAAAGGGCCCCCCCCCTCCTTGTCCAATTAAGATTAGAGGGGGAGGGGGCACGCGGCCTGCCCTGGCCGCCCCTCCTCTTCGCCACTAAGGCCCATCTTGGCCCATTAAACCCCAGGGGGGGTTCCGGTAACCCCCGGTACTCCGGTAAAATCACGATTTCACCCGGAACACTTCCGATATCCAAATATAGGCTTCCAACATATCAATATTTATGTCTCGACCATTTCGAGACTCCTCGTCATGTCCGTGATCACATCCGGGACTCCGAACTATCGTCGGTACATCAAAACACATAAACTCATAATATAACCATCATCGAACTTTAAGCGTGCGGACTCTATGGGTTCGAGAACTATGTAGACATGACCGAGACACGTCTTCGGTCAATAACCAATAGCGGAACCTGGATGCCCATATTGGCTCCTACATATTCTACAAAGATCTTTATCTGTCAAACCGCATAACAACATACGTTGTTCCCTTTGTCATCGGTATGTTACTTGCCCGAGATTCGATCGTCGGTATCTTAATACCTAGTTCAATCTCGTTATCGGCAAGTCTCTTTACTCATTCCGTAATACATCATCCCGCAACTAACTCATTAGTGGCAATGCTTGCAAGGCTTATAGTGATGTGCATTACCGAGTGGGCCCAGAGATACCTCTCCGACAATCGGAGTGACAAATCCTAACTCGAAATACGCCAACCCAACATGTACCTTCGGAGACACCTGTAGAGCAACTTTATAATCACCCAGTTACGTTGTGATGTTTGGTAGCACACAAAGTGTTCCTCCGGTAAAAGGGAGTTGCATAATCTCATAGTCATAGGAACATGTATAAGTCATGAAGAAAGCAATAGCAGAATACTAAACGATCGAGTGCAAAGCTAACGGAATGGGTCAAGTCAATCACATCATTCTCCTAATGATGTGATCCCGTTAATCAAATGACAACTCATGTCAATGGCTAGGAAACATAACCATCTTTGATCAACGAGCAAGACAAGTAGAGGCATACTAGTGACACTCTGTTTGTCTATGTATTCACACAAGTATTATGTTTCTAGTTAATACAATTCTAGCATGAATAATAAACATTTATCATGATATAAGGAAATAAATAATAACTTTATTATTGCCTCTAGGGCATATTTCCTTCAGTTTCCCACTTGCACTAGAGTCAATAATCTAGATTACACAGTAATGATTCTAACACCCATGGAGCCTTGGTGTTGATCATGTTTTTCTCGTGGAAGAGGCTTAGTCAACGGGTCTGCAACATTCAGATCCGTATGTATCTTGCAAATTTCTATGTCTCCCACCTGGACTTGATCCCGGATGGAGTTGAAGCATCTCTTGATGTGCTTGGTTCTCTTGTGAAATCTGGATTCCTTTGCCAAGGCAATTGCACCAAGATTGTCACAAAAGATTTTCATTGACCCGATGCACTAGGTATGACACCTAGATCGGATATGAACTCCTTCATCCGCACTCCTTCATTTGTCGCTTCCGAGCAGCTATGTACTCTGCTTCACACGTAGATCCCGCCACAATGCTTTGTTTAGAACTGCACCAACTTACAGCTCCACCGTTCAATGTAAATACGTATCCGGTTTGCGATTTAGAATCTTCCGGATCAGTGTCAAAGCTTGCATCGACGTAACCATTTACGACTTGCTCTTTGTCACCTCCATAAATGAGAAACATATCCTTAGTCCTTTCCAGGTATTTCAGGATGGTCTTGACCGCTGTCCAGTGATCCACTCCTGGATTACATTGGTACCTCCCTGCTAAACTTATAGCAAGGCACACATCAGGTCTGGTACATAGCATTGCATACATGATAGAGCCTATTGCTGAAGCATAGGGAACATCTTTCATCTTCTCTCTATTTTCTGCAGTGGTCGGGCATTGAGTCTT
Source organism: Aegilops bicornis (assembly GCA_021605145.1). Lineage (NCBI taxonomy): Eukaryota > Viridiplantae > Streptophyta > Magnoliopsida > Poales > Poaceae > Aegilops > Aegilops bicornis. Next base: position 364,677,346 of record CM038672.1, on the reverse strand, counting down.
ACTCAACTTCACACCTTGTAACACAGGAAAAAAAATCCTTTCTTTGCTTGATCCATTTTGAAATTCTTCAAAACTTTGTCAAGGTATGTGCTTTGTGAAAGTCCAATTAAGTGTCTTGATCTACCTCTATAGATCTTGATGCCCAATATATAAGCAGCTTCACCAAGGTCCTTCATTGAAAAACTCTTATTAAAGTATCCCTTTATGCTATCCAGAAGTTCTATATCATTTCCAATCAGCAATATGTCATCCACACATAATATCAGAAATGTTGTAGAGCTCCCACTCACTTTCTTGTAAATACAGGCTTCTCCAAAAGTCTGTATAAAACCATATGCTTTGATCACACTATCAAAGCGTTTATTCCAACTCCGAGAGGTTTGCACCAGTCAATAAATGGATCGCTGGAGCTTGCACACTTTGTTAGCATCCTTTGGATCGACAAAACCTTCCGTTGCATCATATACAGCCTCTTCTTCCGTAAATCCATTCAGAATGCAGTTTTTACATCCATTTGCCAAATTTCATAATCATAAAATGCGGAAATTGCTAACATGATTCGGACAGACTTAAACATCGCTACGGGTGAGAAAGTCTCATCGTAATAAATCCCTTGAACTTGTTGAAAACCTTTGGCAACAAGTCGAGCTTTATAGACAGTAACATTACCGTCAGCGTAAGTCTTCTTCTTGAAGATCCATTTATTCTCAATGGCTTGCCGATCAACGGGCAATTCAACCAAAGTCCACACTTTGTTCTCATACATGGATCCCATCTCAGATTTCATGGCCTCAAGCCATTTTGTGGAATCTGGACTCACCATCGCTTCTTCGTAGTTCATAGGTTCGTCATGGTCTAGTAACATAACTTCCAGAACAGGATTACCGTACCACTCTGGTGCGGATCTTACTCTGCTTGACCTACGAGGTTCAGTAACAACTTGATCTAAAGTTTCATGATCATCATCATTAACTTTCTCACTAATTGGTGCAGGTGTCACAGGAATCGGTTTCTGTGATGAACTACTTTCCAATAAGGGAGCAGGTACAGTTACCTCATCAAGTTCTACTTTCCTCCCACTCACTTCTTTCGAGAGAAACTCCTTCTCTAGAAAGGATCCAAATTTAGCAACAAAAGTCTTTCCTTCAGATCTGTGATAGAAGTTGTACCCAACAGTTTCCTTTGGGTATCCTATAAAGACACATTTCTTCGATTTGGGTTCGAGCTTATCAGGTTGAAGCTTTTTCACATAAGCATCGCAGCCCCAAACTTTAAGAAACGACAACTTTGGTTTCTTGCCAAACCACAGTTCATAAGGCGTCGTCTCAACGGATTTTGATGGTGCCCTATTTAACGTGAATGCAGCCGTCTCTATAGTATAACCCCAAAAAGATAGCGGTAAATCAGTAAGAGACATCATAGATCGCACCATATCTAGTAAAGTACGAACGACGTTCAGACACACCATTACGCTGTGGTGTTCCGGGTGGCGTGAGTTGCGAAACTATTCCACATTGTTTCAAATGAAGACCAAACTCGTAACTCAAATATTCTCCTCCACGATGAGATCGTAGAAACTTTATTTTCTTGTTACGATGATTTTCCACTTCACTCTGAAATTCTTTGAACTTTTCAAATGTTTCAGACTTATGTTTCATTAAGTAGATATACCCATATCTGCTTAAATCATCTGTGAAGGTGAGAAAAGAACGATACCTGCTGCGAGCTGCAACATTCATCGGACCACATAAATCTGTATGTATGATTTCTAGCAAATCTGTTGCTCGCTCTTTATTTCCGGAGAACGGCGTTTTAGTCATCTTGCCCATGAGGCATGGTTCGCAAGCATCAATTGATTCATAATCAAGTGATTCCGAAAGCCCATCAGCATGGAGTTTCTTCATGCGCTTTACACCAATATTACCTAAACGGCAGTGCCACAAATAAGTTGCACTATCATTATCAACTCTGCATCTTTTGGCTTCAATATTATGAATATGTGTGTCACTACTATCGAGATTCAACAAAAATAGACCAGTCTTCAAGGGTGCATGACCATAAAAGATATTACTCATATAAATAGAACAACCATTATTCTCTGATTTAAATGAATAACCGTCTCGCATCAAACAGGATCCAGATATAATGTTCATGCTCAACACTGGCACCAAATAACAATTATTCAGGTCTAATACTAATCCCGAAGGTAGATGTAGAGGTAGCGTGCCGACCGCGATCACATCGACTTTGGAACCATTTCCCACGCGCATCGTCACCTCGTCCTTAGCCAATTTGTGCTTAATCCGTAGTCCCTATTTCGAGTTGCAAATATTAGCAACAGAATCAGTATCAAATACCCAGGTGCTACTGCGAGAATTAGTAAGGTACACATCAATAATATGTATATCGCATATACCTTTGTTCACCTTGCCATCCTTCTTATCCGCCAAATACTTGGGGCAGTTCCGCTTCCAGTGACAAGTCTGTTTGCAGTAGAAGCACTCAGTCTCAGGCTTAGGTCCAGACTTGGGTTTCTTCTCCTGAGAAGCAACTTGTTTGTTGTTCTTCTTGAATTTCCCCTTCTTCTTCCCTTTGCCCTTTTTCTGGAAACTGGTGGTCTTGTTGACCATCAACACTTCATGCTCCTTCTTGATTTCTACCTCTGCAGCTTTTAGCATTGCGAAGAGCTCGTGATCGTCTTATCCATCCCTTGCATGTTATAGTTCATCACGAAGCTCTTGTAGCTTGGTGGCAGTGATTGAAGAATTCTGTCAATGACGCTATCATCTGGAAGATTCACTCCTAGTTGAATCAAGTGATTGTTATATCCAGACATTCTGAGTATATGCTCACTGACAGAACTATTCTCCTCCATCTTATAGTTGTAGAACTTATTGGAGACTTCATAACTCTCAATCCGGGCATTTTCTTGAAATATTAACTTCAACTCCCGTCGGGGATATACCCCGCGGTATGACCCGACTGGAGTTGTAAACCGGCTGGGACTTGGTAAACCGGCGGATGGTAAACCGGAGGAGAGTTAAAACAGAGAGTCAAAACAGATGGCTAAGACAGACGGTATACCGGCTGGTGGTAAACCGGCAGACAATGTTAAACCGGCAGACAATGTTAAACCGACAAACAGTGATAACTAGGTTGTCAGGGGTTATGAAGCCCGAGATGTTATGAAGCCCAAGATGTTAAGAAGCCCATGAAGATAAGTTAGAATAGTTAAGTCTTAAGTCCGAGTTGGACTCTACATGTAACCCACCTCTTCAACATATATAAGGAGGGGTAGGGCTCCCCAAAGAGGGACAAGCTACAAGAAAGAAGAAACAATCTTAGGGCTAGACACAAAGAGGAGAGCCGGTTTACGACGACTCCCTCGTGATGATAATGAGACCTAGCCTCAAACAGCATGTAGGGTTTTTACCGGATGATGTTTCCCGGGGCCCGAAGCTGTCTAAATCCTTGTCTTGTGTTGCGTCTCTCGATTCCTCTCAACCCCTCTCAAGCTACCACATAGATGCGTTGGCCTCGCGACTAAGTCCTGACACTAAGGACATCTGCCGTGACAATTCCACGACAGTTGGTGCCCACCGTGGGGCCAGGCGCACGGTGGTGTTGAATTCTTGGAGGGATCTCTCACAGGGATCGAGAAAGCTTGCGATTGGCAGGATGAAGGAAGACCACCGCGGATGATCCGTATGGTTTGATCCGGTTTACAGTAATCAACGTCTGCTATTACAAACCGGCGACGAGGAGAATCCAGAAGCGCACGAGACCTAATGCGTTTATGGTCTGCTTGCATATATAAAAGGAAACCAGAAGAAGATCGCTATATCCAGCCAGAAAAAGAGAACAGATGATCAGATCGGATGTTACAAGGGAATTTATTGCAATGGCCTACCAGCGACGAGGAAAACAATTCAGGACAACAGTACTATACTGCGGCAGCGCCGGATAGGGTATATTGATCCAGAGAAAAACGCGGACGCGGTTCCATCCGATAGACCGCAAGTCGGAGCTGGGCGGCGATCTCCACTTCTGATCAGGCTCCTGCGACCCCCTCTGCGGTTGCATCTTGACCCGCCTGTCATCACAGTCATCACCAAGGAAAATCACCAGCCACCGTCGTCGTGAGTCGCCACGAACTCTCCTACGCCGCCGTACCTCAAACCGTCCTTAAACCGACTCTGGGCCGCGGCTGCGCCAAAACGCCAAGTCAACTACGACCCAGCCTCTAAGTCACCCCCATGCATTCCTCCGTCGGTCGAGCTGCCGAGGCTGATTCTGAGCCGCCGTGGCTGATTCCCAGCTGCCACGCTTTCAACAACTGATCGGCCTTTGAATCTCACCTCCAAGTGATCCTCGTCTTGAGGTCATCGTGAGCCATGTCGAAACCATCTCGTCGGGGTGCCTCTGTTTCTTCTGTAAACCGCCAAGACGCCATGTCTCACCGCTGGATTCAAGCCGCCGGCTCTGCCATCCCTCACCGTCAAACCATCGCCGTGGCTGCTAATCCGCTGCATTACCAAATTACCTGCCGTGAGGCTGCTTCTGAGCCACCTTCTGCTTGTGACTTGTTCTGGCTCCTGCCTGGGCCAAGTGACCCACCGTGCAGCGCCCGCCGCTTCAGGAGGCCGGATCCCGCCCCTACATACCGCCGCTCAGCGCAACTCGCCAGCCAGCGCTTCGACCTCGGCGGCCCCTGGGCCGGGTTTTGCTGCAGTTTTCACCGCGAGAGGAGTTGAACATCTTCTGAACCACGGACCTATTCTGAGCCGCCGCCTTGTCTTCAAGCTAAAGATTAGAGGATCCGTAATAGGACTCTCATAGACTTGCCGGGAAATAGAAAATTTGGAGAGTCCCCGTCGGGCCCCGCCGCTACTGAGTCGCCTCCGAGTCAAACCTACCGGCTCCCCCGCAGGTCCTCCTCCGCTGTGCCATGGCCTTGCACAGCGCCTCGTCGACTCGCCTCGCAGGTCCTCCTCCGCTGTGGCCGTGCCATTGCACAGCCGGCGCCCATCCGAGTCACCATCGCCGCTGCATCAGACCGTCACCGTTGTGAAGCTACTTCACGCCTTCATCGCTAAGTTGCCGCCAGACGCTTCCGCCGTCAGCGCCGAGCCGCCTCACTGATCCTTTGCCCGGCTCGCAAAGGTTGCTGCATCCGCTAGTTCCAAGTGGCTTGCTGCGATGGAGAGAGGGAGCTGCCGGGTAGTATGCTACCGCCTCCCGCGCGCGTCCTCTACTTGCACGCGTGGAGATTTCGAATTGATAGTCACGGGTTGTTGCTGCTAGTTTCTGTGTTCATGGATGTTCGCTGCTCCTAAGAAGAAGAAAAAGCACAAGCAAAGCGCACGCCTGTACGACTGCTACATGTCCAAAGATTAGTATTACTACTCTGGATCTCACGGAAATACATGGATTATCTGACTCCACTTCAATCCGGCCTGCGACCTTGCCGTAGATGAATCTCCCCAGTCACTGAGTTGCCACCGCTGTTGCCCCGAGAATTGCCGCTACCTTGTCGCGGTTTGCCTTGCCGACGCTCTTCCGGAGTCGCCCGGTTACACCTCTGCTGCCTATGGAGCCTGATCCGCGGTTCGCCTCCGCCAGAAGCTTGCTGGCGAGTTGCTGGCGAGCCTCGCCCATGTTGAGTCGCTGCGACATCCGCTTTTGAACCGCCAACACAGCAAGTCGCCGCTCCACCTCCAACGCAGATGAATCGCCGCCCATGCTTCAGGCCTCCTCTATTTCCTGAGTCGCCTGGCCTCTTCCAATCGGCCCCTTCAGGTCGCCGAATCACCCCCGTCTCCGCTAAATCGCCGAGCGCCTCAAGCTTCCCTTGCTGAGAGCTACAGCACGCTGAGTCACCCAAGTCTGGCTGCCTCTGCCGTGGCCTCGCCCTGCTTTGCCATGGACTTTCTGACCCGCTTCGTCTTTGAAACGCTGGGGCGGAGCCATTGCATCATCGCCAGGGGCTGCCACAGAGCCCGCTTCAGCAGCTGTTAGTTGTACCATCAAGCTTTCGCTACGACCCGACTCTCACCATCGTGGATTCGCCTATAAACCGGCTTGCCGCTTTACTGTCACACGCCGGGCCGTTGGAATTTGCTTCTACCGTGGCTCTCTTGCCCGTAAACCGCCAAATCACCTGCCCGCCGCCGGTTGAACAGCCGCGCCGGTCTCACTTCAAACCAGCACCTCTGCCTTGGTCGGCCCCGAGTCGCCGGTCCGTCCCCTGCCTTGGTTTCGTCTTGAGCCGCCACTGCCGCGCTTGGAGCCGGCCGAGCAACCGTGTGCCCTCGACTTGAGCCGGCCAGACTTCCATGAGCCGGTCGCGTCTCCACTCCTGCGGCCTCGGTAACCCTCTGCTGCTATGGTAACCCACCATTGGCCCCCACGGCTTAGCACAGGAACACCAAGACGCCTCCTCTGCCTCGGCCCCCCAGCCTCTGATGCCGTTGGTGAGCCACTTGTGGGTCTCCCAGCTTTGAGCCGCCGCTGGGTTGAGTCGCCCTGACGACCGCGCCGCTCTAAGCGACCGGTTCACCTCTGGTGTTGCGCATCGACCTGACACCTGGCCAAGCGGTCTCACCTCCACTCCCAAATTGTCTCCGTGGGCCTACCCGTTGCATCGAAACCGCCTGTCATTGGGGCACATTCAAACCGCTGGAATCCCTCGTTGTTGAACCGGCTCTTGCAAGAAGGAAAAAGATAAGGTGAGGTGTGGTTGGGAGAAAATTCAAGGGCGGATTGAAAAATAAAGTGCTATAGAGTACCTCGGGTTATCGCTTCAGATATCGAGGAGCTATTACGAAGCTATGCTACTGCTCTTACTACATGGCATCAATCCACCAATTGGTACGTGAAGGCAAAAGAACACGGTACTACCTGCCGGTTGTACAGCCAACAAAAATCATCAGGTGCTATTTACTTTGTTTATTTCCTCAGCATATGGTAATTCGCCCGAGAACAAATTACTTTGGCATGTATATTTTACATATGCAGGATAAGTGTTCACTATGACAGTGATGCCATGCAGCGGGAGGAGTGCGCGCCGGTTTCTCTGCATCGGCATCTGTGTGTGTCATGCTTCCTGACGAACAAGCACATAGGCCGCCGTCCCTGCAGTATAAACTACGTCGATTCGCCGCGGCCTCTAGGCTACGGACGACTCGCCCATCCACCCGCGGAGGACAACTTGTTCATTCGCACTGGCTTACAACGCCATGACCGGATCATCTGTCTGCTCCTACGGCCGATTCGGCCGTGATTAATTTCAGTTTCACCGTGGTGATGACCATCTCCGCGGTGGGTAATTTCTGGCCGAACATATCAGGTGAAATCCATCCAGTATGTTTATATTACATATTGCCTTATTTAAAAGAGCAATTACTCCGGCTTGCAAAGTTGTCTGATGCAGGACCCTAAAACCACCATATTGGTGCAAGTTTAAAGGCCGTCAAAAAATGGCCGGCTTACAAAGAAGGATTCCGGTTCAAAATCCGGCTCAAGGGAAAGAAGTCTCCCACAAAGCTTTGAAGCTCCCAATATCCGGTTTAATGTCCGGTTCATGAAGGATTTATCTCTTGCAAAAAGTTAAAGGGTGCCAAAGAGGACCTGCTGCCATGATGCGCGGTTCAAACATGGGTATCATGCCTTATTGGCTTATCATATTATTGACCACTTGGGGGCTTGGTCATGTCTCGAACCATAGTCACACCTCTTGATCGGCGCAATGCCACAAGACGATTGGGGCTTTGGTCGTGTCCGAACCATAGCGATGCCATTTGGTAGGCTTAAAAGCCACAAAGATCACTTGGGGACTTGGTCATGTCTGAACCATAGTCACGCCTCTTGATCGGCCTAGTGCCACATCATCACTTGGGGGCTTTGGTCGAACCCGAACCATCGCTACACCTCTTGATCGGCGTAATGCTAACGCATCATTTGGGAACCTAGCTGACTTGAACCATAGCTATGCCTTTTTGGGGGCATGGTCTTGTCCGACCATGGTAATGCCACTTGATCGTCTCAAAGCCTCATTTGCAATGGTTTTATCTTTGCCTTTGCTTCTGTTTTTCTTTTGATAAAATATTTTTTCTGTAGCGTTTTCACCCAACATTATTAAATCTGGTTCCACTGTCAGTTACAGATTGACGGAACACGATTAAATCATAATCCGGAGACTATCAGCCCAGTTTGGTTTCGACTATAAGTCACCAATATATATTAGGATTGCGCCATTGGAATCATGCGCTCATAAATCATTGGATTATATTATTCAAATCTTCAAATAGCCAACATGGCTGGATTTTATTATGGTTATCAAGAATCAAAGATTATGATTAAGGTTTTCAAAGTCGCTTTAGCGCAATGGCTATTATATTATCAATGGATATGATTTATTTTATAATTGAAGGAATAGTCCCAAGTCGCTGCAAGCTTACGACCCAGTACTTGGGGGCTACATTATTCAACTTAAGATTATATCAAATATGCAGGTCTCATGTCGCTGCAAGCATGCACCATGACACTTGGGGGCTAATGCAAAGTCATTTTTATTAGTCTTATTGAAGACCCGACTCATCACATCATAATGAGCTGGCCCTTGGGGGCTACCAATTGCTCCTATCAACAATTCAAGTTTTTATGAGCATCAGGAAATTACAAGTCCCGGTTGCTTTGCAAGCATGACAACCCGCACTTGGGGGCTACATATGTGGAATACTCGATTCGCTATTGATTGAGATGAACAACCTGGATTTCTTCAAGCTTGTGACATTCATATTGAAGCAAATCTTAAGCTGTTACTACGTTAACTTCTTAAGATTTGAGGGCTACAAGTGATAGGCATATAAGAGGTATATTTTCAAAAGCTGTGACAAACCAATGTCAGCAAATTGATTATGAAGATGGCCTATTGACCCAGATTTTTCTAGAAGGAAATAACAAGGATTTAAAGATGCTCAGGATCAGTTTAACATGGATAAATCAAAATTAAACTGGGGGCTAATGTCGGGGATATACCCTGCGGCATGACCCGGCTGGAGTTGTAACCCGGCTGGGACTTGGTAAACCGGCGGATGGTAAACCGACGGAGAGTTAAGACAGAGAGTCAAGACAGATGGCTAAGACAGACGGTAAACCGGCCGGGTGGTAAACCGATGCACAATGTTAAACCGGCAGACAATGTTAAACAAAGTGGAGACAATGTTAAACCGCAGACAATGTTAAACCGCGCATACAATGTTAAACCGCAAACAAGTGATAATCGGGTTGTAATGGGTTATGAAGCCCGAGATGTTATGAAGCCCAAGATGTTAAGAAGCCCATGAAGATAAGTTAGAATAGTTAAGTCTTAAGTCCGAGTTGGACTCTACATGTAACCCGCCTCTTCAACATATATAAGGAGGGGTAGGGCTCCCCATAGAGGGACAAGCTACAAGCAAGAAGAAACAATCTTAGGGCTAGACACAAAGAGGAGAGTCGGTTTACGGCGACTCCCTCGTGATGATAATGAGACCTACCCTCAAACAACATGTAGGGTTTTTACCGGATGATGTTTCCCGGGGCCCGAAGCTGTCTAAATCCATGTCTTGTGTTGCGTCTCTCGATTCCGCTCAACCCCTCTCAAGCTACCACAAAGATGCGTTGGCCTCACGACTAAGTCCTGACACTAAGGACATCTGCCGTGACAATTCCATGACAACTCCTGAAACATCTCATATGCTCCATGACGTTCAAAACATTGTTGAAGTCCCGGTTCTAAGTTGTAAAGCATAGCACACTAAACTATCGAGTAGTCATCAGCTTTGCTCTGCCAGACGTTCATAACATCTGGTGTTGCTCCTGCAGCAGGTCTGGCACCTAGCGGTGCTTCCAGGACGTAATTCTTATGTGCAGCAATGAGGATAATCCTCAAGTTACGGACCCAGTCCGTGTAATTGCTACCATCATCTTTCAACTTTGCTTTCTCAAGGAACGATTAAAATTCAAGGAACAATAAAGACGGGCCATCTATCTACAATCAAGATAGACAAGCAAAATACTATCAGGTACTAAGTTCATGATAAATTGAAGTTCAATTAATCATATTACTTAAGAACTCCCACTTAGATAGACATCCCTCTAATCCTCTAAGTGATCACGTGATGCAAATCAACTAAACCATGTCCGGTCATCACGTGAGATGGAGTAGTTTCAATGGTGAACATCACTATGTTGATCATATCTACTATATGATTCACGCCCGACCATTCAGTCTCAGTGTTCCGAGGCCATATCTGCATATGCTAGGCTCGTCAAGTTTAACCTGAGTATTCCGCGTGTGCAACTGTTTTGCACCCATTGTATTTTAACGTAGAGCCTATCACACCCAATCATCACGTGGTGTCTCAGGACGAAGAACTTCCGCAATGGTGCATACTCAGGGAGAACACTTATACCTTGATAATTTAGTGAGAGATCATCTTATAATGCTACCATCAATCAAAGAAAGATAAGATGCATAAAAGATAAACATCACATCCAATCAATATAAGTGATATGATATGGCCATCACAATCTTGTGCTTGTGATCTCCATCTCCGAAGCACCGTCATGATCACCATCGTCACCGGCGCGACACCTTGATCTCCATCGTAGCATCATTGTCGTTTCGCCAACTTATGCTTCTACAACTATCGCTACCGCTTAGTGATAAAGTAAAGCATTACAGGGTGTTTGCATTGCATACACTAAAGCGACAACCATATGGCTCCTGCCAGTTGTCGATAACTCGGTTACAAAACATGATCATCTCAAACAATAAAATATAGCATCATGTCTTGACCATATCACATCACAACATTCCCTGCAAAAACAAGTTAGACGTCCTCTACTTTGTTGTTGCAAGTTTTACGTGGCTGCTACGGGCTGAGAAAGAACCGTTCTTACCTACGCATCAAAACCACAACGATAGTTCGTCAAGTTAGTGTTGTTTTAACCTTATCAAGGACCGGGTGTGGCCACACTTGGTTCAACTAAAGTTGGAGAAACTGACACCCGCCAGCCACCTGTGTGCAAAGCACGTCGGTAGAACCAGTCTCGCGTAAGCGTACGCATAATTTCGGTCCGGGCCGCTTCATCGAACAATACCGCGGAACCAAAGTGTGACATGCTGGTAAGCAGTATGACTTGTATTGCCCACAACTCACTTGTGTTCTACTCGTGCATATAACATCTACGCATAAAACCAGGCTCGGATGCCACTGTTGGGGAATGTAGTAATTTCAAAATTTTCCTACGCACACACAAGATCATGGTGATGCATAGCAACGAGAGGGGAGAGTGTGTCCACGTACCCTCGTAGACTGAAAGCGGAAGCGTTAGCACAACGCGGTTGATGTAGTCGTACGTCTTCATAATCCGACCGATCAAGTACGGAACGTACGGCACCTCCGAGTTCAGCACACGTTCAGCTTGATGACGTCCCTCGAACTCTGATCCAGCCAAGCTTTGAGGGAGATTTCCGTCAGCACGATGGCGTGGTGACGATAATGATGTTCTACCGACGCAGGGCTTCGCCTAAGCACCGCTACGATATTATCGAGGTGGATTATGGTGGAGGGGGGCAACGCACACGGCTAAGAGATCAAGAGATCAATTGTTGTGTCTAGAGGTGCCCCCCTGCCCCCGTATATAAAGGAGCAAGGGGGGAAAGGCGGCCGGCCAGGAGGAGGCGCGCCAGGGAGGAGTCCTACTCCCACCCCTCCTTTCCTAGTTGGAGTAGAAGAAGGGGGAAGGAGGAGGGAGAGAGGAAGGAAAGGGGGGCGCCCCCCCCCCCTCCTTGTCCAATTCAGACTAGAGGGGGAGGGGGGCACGGCCTGCCCTGGCCGCCCCTCCTCTTTGCCACTAAGGCCCATCTTGGCCCATTAAACCCCCGGGGGGTTCCGGTAACCCCCGTACTCAGGTAAAATCCCGATTTCACCCGGAACACTTTGATATCCAAATATATGCTTCCAATATATCAATCTTTATGTCTCGACCATTTCGAGACTCCTCGTCATGTCCTTTATCACATCCGGGACTCCGAACTATCTTCGGTACATCAAAACACATAAACTCATAATATAGCCGTCATCGAACTTTAAGCGTGCGGACCCTATGGGTTTGAGAACTATGTAGACATGACCGAGACACGTCTCCGGTCAATAACTAATAGCAGAACATGGATGCTCATATTGGCTCCTACATATTCTAAAAAGATCTTTATCGGTCAAACCGCATAACAACATACGTTGTTTCCTTTGTCATCGGTATGTTACTTGCCCGAGATTCGATCGTCGGTATCTTAATACCTAGTTCAATCTCGTTACCGGCAAGTCTCTTTACTCGTTCCATAATACATCATCCCGCAACAAACTCATTAGTTGCAATGCTTGCAAGGCTTATAGTGATGTGCATTACCGACTGGGCCCAGAGATACCTCTCTGACAATCGGAGTGACAAATCCTAATCTCGAAATACGCCAACCCAACAAGTACCTTCGGGGACACCTGTAGAGCACCTTTATAATCACCCAGTTATGTTGTGACTTTTGTTAGCACACAAAGTGTTCCTCCGATAAACGGGAGTTGCATAATCTCATAGTCATAGGAACATGTATAAGTCATAAAGAAAGCAATAGCAGAATACTAAACAATCGAGTGCAAAGCTAACGGAATGGGTCAAGTCTATCACATCATTCTCCTAATGATGTGATCCTGTTAATCAAATGACAACTCATGTTAATGGCTAGGAAACATACCCATCTTTGATCAATGAGCTGGTCAAGTAGAGGCATACTAGTGACACTTTGTTTGTCTATGTATTCACACAAGTATTATGTTTCCGGTTAATACAATTCTAGCATGAATAGTAAAAATTTATCATGATATAAGGAAATAAATAATAACTTTATTATTGCCTCTAGGGCATATTTGCTTCAGGAAGGCACACCATCATCACCAACTCTGCTTTTTATAAGAGCTATGGCAATTTTGCAAAAAAGATACCCACACACCTCTCCACATTTGCAAATAAGCCTTCCCTCGTTCATCCTTTTCTCCCACAAGATAAACTACTCATACAAATGCATCTTGATGTTCCATGCAACGCACGGGCATCTTGCTAGTATAAGAGGGGTGTCGGTGTCAAAACCGGCGGATCTCGGGTAGGGGGTCCCGAACTGTGCGTCTAGGCGGATGGTAATAGGAGACAAGGGACACGATGTTTTTACCCAGGTTCGGGCCCTCTAGATGGAGGTAAAACCCTACTCCTGCTTGATTAATATTGATGATATGGGTAGTACAAGAGTAGATCTACCATGAGATCAGAGAGGCTAAACCCTAGAAGCTAGCCTATGGTATGATTGTTCTTCGTCCTATGGACTAAAACCCTCCGGTTTATATAGACACCGGATAGGGTTAGGGTTACCTGTAGTCGGTTACAATGGTAGGAGATCTACATATCCGTATCGCCAAGCTTGCCTTCCACGCCAAGGAAAGTCCCATCCGGACACGGGACGAAGTCTTCAATCTTGTATCTTCATAGTCCAGAGTCCAGATAGCGGTGATAGTTCAGCTATCCCACAACCCCTAATCCAGACTCCCTCAAGAGCCCCGAACCAGGCTTCAATGGCGGCGAGTCCCGTGGCGTGGGTGTCTTCGGCATTGTGAGCCGGGTTCTTCTCCAAATTCCATATACATGTCGAATAGTGTCCGGCTTCTGATAAATGATGTGCTCCTTGGCTTCCACACCCAATAATGGCCATCTTCCACGTGTTGAATGAATGCGAAAAGCCAGGGTATTTTTACACTTATCCCCCTAGCTGCATAAATGAGCCGTCTTTAAAAGGGACGAGGATCTAGATCCGATTCACACCATCCTCCCTCCGCGAGATATCATCGGAGCGCCTCTGACAAAAATCCATTCCATCATGGACAGTCGACGCGGCTCCTCCTCTCGCGCTCCCAGCTCTCAGCCTGGAAATTGGGAGAGATGCTCAGTGCTGCATAGCGAGCTAGTGACACTCCAAATCAAGGGATTTCCTCCCCCGGCCTTCATGGTTCCGGTTCGATCCGGACTCGCCACCTATAAGGGCGGAAAGCAAGCGGAGAGTGTCCCTGATCCCTCCAAAGGAGAGCGGGTATGCTTTGTCTCTTATCTAGTAAGAGGACTCGGATTTCCAATTAATCCGTTTCTCCAGGGGCTCTTGGAGTTCTACGGCCTCCAGTTACACCACCTTACGCCTGCCTCCATTTTGCACATCGCGGGCTTCGTGGCCCTTTGCGAACTGTTCTTGGGCGTCGAGGCTCATTTTACTTACTGTGGAAGAGATTATTCTGCCTTGTACCCCGTTCTCATGAGGGGTCAATATATCAAGTGGGGCGAACCCGGTAAGCGCATCGCCCGGGACCGGATATCTATCCGGAACCCGAAGAAGGCCCCAAGATTGGCCTTCGAATGGTTTTATATAGAAGACGCCCGCTGCCGGATCCTGTTCGGATCGGTCCCCCGGAGTTCAGCAATGCTCCTTCGAAGAAACGCCTGAGTTGGCACCCGCGGAGCCCCCAGAGGGAAGACGACAGGGACGTCCTTTACCTGATGAGCCAAATAAGATTGTTAGCTCATTCCGGACTGACCATGATCGGTGTCATGGCCACATGTATTATGCGGGGGGTGCAGCCGCTCCAGTATAGGGGCCACCCCATGTGGGATTTCAACGGGGAGGACGATGCCACCCGTCATGGCCGTAAGGGGCCGGGATCGGTCACCGATCTCGTGAAGATCTTGTCCGCGCTGTACAAGGGAGAAGAGGAGGATTTTCTCCGCGTCAGTCCATTGAACGGATTTTCTATGAACAATCCTCAAAGCTGGGTAAGCGGACATTTCTTTTTTGCACATCCGATCCGTATTCCCATGGTTATGTATCTCATTTTGTGATTTTGACGCAGGAACTACGCCAGGCCGTGAAAGACATAAACAGCCCGCCTCCACAACCCGAGGATCCGGAACGGCTCCTCGATCCGGCCTCCCAAGAGAATCCGGACATATTGGTGGAGCTGATTGATGGGGTATTTCACCAACTGAGCATCGATAATGCCTTGGTTGCCATTACAGCCGATTACCCCGGAATACTTCCAGACTCACAGGTAACTGAGACCAAGGTCCCAATACTCTGATAATGACCCATCCATGCTTATTTTTTATCACCGTATACCAACGGTGTTTCGCAGGGGGTGCCTTCGAGGCAGGAGGCCGAGCCCGCGGCGGCTAGCCAACAAGGGGCAGCACGGCCCCGCAGGCTAAAAAGAAGTGCGGTCCGGATCGAAACGCCGCCGCAAAGGTATGGCGCGTCACCATATTCCCAGGATTGATTCGTGGAGGGCGTACTAACGCTGGTGCTCTTTTCAGGAAAAAGAGCGCTCACCGGACTGTATCCGGAGAGGTTGCCAATCGAGCCTCCGCCAGCCAGGCTCCAAAGCCGGGTCCAGAAGCGGAGGCGAGCACGAGGCTTGCGTCGGATGCTCCTCCAACAGAGGATGCCGACAGATTGTCCGCCACCAACTCCGAGGTGGAGAGTGCCATGAACCACAGGCGCCGCCGGACAGTTCTTCGTGACGCATGTTTCTCCCAAGAGGCATTGAATGCCTTCAATTCGAGATGCGCACCTCCGTGCCGCTCAAGATGGTCTAGCCAGAGCCACGGAGTAGTATGTAAAGGACATACCGTGAGGAAATTTGACGGTTATATATGCCAAGAGTCTCGAGACTTAAAATAGTTAGAATAACTGATTTAAGGATCATTTGTTATCTGAGGATCTTACAAAAAGAATACCCGATCGTCCCGAGAGCTTGAAGAATGCAAGGCCCAACTTGAGGCCGCACTAGCCGCTTGTGGGGAGCCACAGGACCCCCTCCGTAATATATGCTTCAAAAGATAAGTAGTTTGTGAAGTGCGTGTGTGTAAATCCAACAATAATATTGCAGATGGCTCCAGACTAGATCCGGACAAGCAACAGCTCTTGCGCCCGGTTGAAGGTCAGCGAACGTGCTTACAAGGGGTGAGGCAAGAGAAAAATAATCTCCAAGATGCCAACACCCAGCTGGGTGAGGAACTAAAGGATGTTCGTGCCCAAATTGCCGACTCCGTGAAGGAGAATCGGCGACTTCGTCACGGCATTTATAGTACGTGCTTGAGCGAACTTTGAAAAAGAGTTCGGCGAGGAAGTCAACTAACAGAGTTATGTCTGTAGGTATGCTCATGGGTCGTCCTGCGGAGGAAATGCCCGGTTCTACGGGTGACCTTCTTCCCGAAGTTATTGCAACTGCATTTAACGAGTTCGGCAGTGATGAAAGGCATCTCCTGTGCCTTGTGGCCATCTATCTCCCCGCCCAGGGCCTTGGAGAGCTTGCAGAGAAGCTTCAGGGAGCACGGCGGCGCTTCCGACTATGGAAGATATCGGCCTGTCGTCAAGGCGCCAGGGAGGCCTGGGCCATGGTGAAGACGCGGTACACGAAGGCGGACCCAAACTACATGGCCGAGGACGGACCTGTGGGGCCCGACGGGAAGGAGATCCCTGTGAGCTTAGTGTACGACCAAGTAGAGTTGGCCGAAAAGTATGCCCAGCAGGACTGTAAACTAGACAGCCTATTAGACGGCATTGAAGAGGAATACAATAAGTCAATTGGACTATGTAATTTAAAA
The DNA here is from genome assembly GCA_021605145.1 of Aegilops bicornis. NCBI lineage: Eukaryota > Viridiplantae > Streptophyta > Magnoliopsida > Poales > Poaceae > Aegilops > Aegilops bicornis. The sequence continues at coordinate 364,660,606 of CM038672.1, read as the reverse complement.
TGACATGTAAAATGCCTTCTAGCCGGATTGTAGATCGTTTGTCGTAGCGGACCTTTTCGCTTCAACCTCGGGACCCAATAGTCCGGAGTGTGTCCGAATACCCTCATGCGGTTATGTAAAACTAGGGCATGCATGGAGACCAGGCGTAGGGGTCATAAGTGCTTTATCAGACAAGTGCCCAACTAGTTATGTTATATTACATGGTTAGTAAGAAACATCTTCCAGGGAGAATAGTTCCGTTAGGGGTTCCTTTCCCTAGGAGGCATGCCCTAAAGTGCATGTCCGGACTGCGAAAAAAGCAGAAAAGCATCTGGGGGCAGATAAATGAAAAATAAAAAATCGTCTTTTAGTTCACCGACTGAATATTCCCTTAAGAATGCTAGCTTTCGGCTTCACCCAGTCTGAGGTACACGTCCGGCTGACCCGGCGGTAACAATCGCAGAGGTGCTCCCTTTACCACCTAGCCGAACAATCGGGAACGTAGGGGTAAGCACATGAGCCAGCAACCCAGCTTGGCCAAAACTTAAGTCATATCGATGCATATAATGGTGAATAAAAGGTACATGCGAAGTATGACACATGTGTTGGGCATAAAGCCATTATAAATAAGCTTCATTAAAAAGCCCCGGTATAATGAGCGCGGATAGCGCGTCAAGTGTGTCTTGAACAATGCAAACGAGCCTTTAACCGCTTCGGAAAAAAGGAGGAAGAAGGAGAGAAATAAAAGACAACTTAAAGTATAAAATATAGACGGAGGAAGGAGACGAACTCACAATCCGGCGCTAGGCGTAGAATCTTCGGAGACGGGCTGCGTTCCATGGGTTCGGCTCGAGTTGGTTATCCGATGCGTTTCGCAGACGGTACGCTCCGCCGGTCAGGACTTGGTCGATGATGAAGGGACCCTCCCATTTGGGCTTGAGTTTGTCCTTTTTCTTGTTAAACGCTGGCGTAGAACTAGTTCGCCAACATTGTAAGATTTGGCCCGCATTTCCTCGCTTTGATATGTTCGAGCTCTTTGTTGATAGAATGCGGAACGAGCTTTTGCCACGTTAAGCTCCTCCTCCAAGGCGTCAAACTATCCTACCGATCGAGCTCGGCTTCTCTTTCTTCGTACATGCGCACGCGAGGTGAGTCATGAATTATGTCGCGAGGCAAAACTGCTGCGCCAGATACCATAAAAATGGTGTGAATCCGGTAGTGCGATTCGCGTGGTCCGCAGCCCCCAGTCTGAGTCGAGCTCCTCTACCCAAAGGCGTGTTAGATTCCTTGAGGGACCGCACTAGTCTGGGTTTAATGCCGCTCATGATTAGACCGTTTGCTCGCTCGACTTGACCGTTAGTTTGGGGTGATAGATCAAGCGTGGTCGAGCTTGATGCCCATGTTTTGCACCGAGTTTGACCTTGTTGGCCGTGAAGTTTGTGCCGTTATCAGTGATGATGCTATGGGGGACGCCGTAACGGTGTACTACCCCTGATATGAAGTCTATCACCGGTCCAGATTCGGCCGTCTTTACAGGCTTGGCCTCTATCCATTTGGTGAATTTATCCACCATGACCAATAGGTATTTTTGCTTGTGGGTTCCTCCTTTAAGGGTCCAACCATGTCAAGCCCCTGCAATGAAGGGCCGGGTGATGGGTATAGTTTTGAGGCGGTGGGTGGCATGTGGCTTTGATTAGCAAAGAGGCGGCAACCGACACATCGTTGGACTAAGTCCTGAGCATCTGCCCGAGCCGTCGGCCAATAAAATCCTGTCTGAAGGCCTTGCCTACAAGGGCCCGGGCTGCGACATGGTGCCCACCGAGTCCGGCATGAATTTCAGCGGGAGATTCCGCCCTTCCTCTTCGGAGATACACCTTTGAAGGACTCTGGTTGTGCTTTTCTTATAAAGCTCTCCCTCATGGACCTTATAGGCTTTAGACCGCCGCACTATGCAGCGGGCCTCGTTTTGGTCCTCGGGAAGTTCCTGCCTAGTTAGGTAGGCTAGGAATGGTTCTGTCCACGGGGCAATGACTGCCATTATTGCGTGGGCTGACGGTGTTATTTTGTTGACGGAACCACCAACTATGTCGGAATGTTCGGTGTGGGGCAGTGTGGTTGGGTCCGGGTTGTTATTTCTGGACTCTCCCTCCCATAATACGGATGGCTTGAAAAGCCTCTCTAGGAAGATGTTGGGGGGGGACGACATCGCGCTTTGCAACAATGCGTGCCTACACGTCTGCTGCCTAGTTGTTATCCCGGGCTATATGGTGAAATTCGAGACCCTCAAACCGAGCTGACATTTTTAGGACGGCATTGCGATAAGCTGCCATTTTCGGATCCTTGGCATCGATGTCCCCATTTATTTGGGCTATCGCGAGGTTCAAATCCCCGCGCACCTCTAGGCGTTGAATGCCCATGGAGACTGCCATCCGGAGACCATGTAGAAGGGCCTCGTATTCGGCTGCATTGTTGGAGTCCGTGTACATTATTTGAAATGCGTATTGACCTGTATCTCCGGTTGGGGACGTCGAACGACGCCTTGACTCGAGCCGGCCAACATTTTGGAGCCATCGAAGTGCATGATCCGGTTGGAATATGCGCCGTACTCTTTAGGGAGTTCGGCTTGGTCCATTCGGCGGCAGTCAGCCAAAACTTGCGACTTAATAGCTCGCCGTGGCTTGTAGGTTATGTCGAACGGGAGGAGCTCAATGGCCCATTTAGCAATCCGGCCCGTTGCGTCGCGGTTGTTTATAATGTCATTAAGAGGTACTTCAGAGGCTACTGTTATCGAACACTCTTGGAAGTAGTGTCGCAGCTTCCGGGATGCCATGAACACCGCGTATGCTATCTTTTGATAATGCGGGTACCGTGACTTGCATGGAGTTAGGACAGTTGACATGTAGTAAACTAGTTTTTGGAGAGGGAACTTGTGTCCGTCCATTTCTCGTTCGACAACGAGCACCGCGCTTACAACTTGATGGGTTGTTGCGATGTATAATAGCATTGGTTCGCCCTTGTTGGGCGCGGCCAGGACCGGATTTGTTGCCAATATGGCTTTGATTTCTTCGAGTCCGGTCTTGGCGGCATCCGTCCACTCGAAGTGTTGATGCGCGGAGGAGGCGATAAAGGGGTAATGCCTTTTCTCCTAAGCGGGAGATAAAGCGGATTAGAGCCGCCACGCATCTAGTCAATTTTTGTATTTGTTTGAGGTCTTTGGGGATATCAAATTGTGACAGAGCTCGGATCTTGGCTGGATTTGCTTCAATTCCTCTACCGGATACAATGAAGCCCAAGAGCTTTCCAGCTGGTGCGCGGAAAACGCATCTTTCCGGGTTGAGCTTGATGTCATATGTTCGGAGATTATCGAATGTGAGCCTCAATTCGTCGACTAGGGTTTCGACATGCTTGGATTTGACGACCACATCGTCTACGTATGCCTCCTCTGTTTTGCCGATCTGGTTTGCCAGACATGTCTGAATCATGCGCTGATATGTTGCGCCGGCGTTTTTGAGCCCAAAGGGCATTGTGTTGAAGCAGAATGGGCCGTATGGAGTGATGAATGCCGTTGCAGCTTGGTATGGCTTTGCCATCTTAATTTGGTGGTAGCCGGAGTATGCGTCGAGGAAACACAATGAATCGTGTCCTGCGGTAGCATCGATAATTTGATCGATGCGGGGGAGGGGGAAGGGATCCTTTGGGCAAGCCTTGTTAAGGTCCTTAAAATCGACACATAGGCGCCATGATTTGTCCTTCTTTGGTACCATTACCGGGTTTGCTAGCTAGTCGGGATGTTTAATATCTCTGATGAATCCGGCCTCCAATAGTTTGGATGGCAAGTCTCCCATGGCCTGTCTCTTGGGTTCGGAGAAACGCCGAAGAGCTTGTTTGACTGGCTTGAATCCTTTTAGGATATTTAGGCTGTGCTCGGCCAGCCGGCATGAGATTCCTGGCATGTCTGAAGGGTGCCAGGCAAAAATGTCCCAATTTTCGCGTAGGAATTCTCGTAGCGCGGCGTCCACATCAGGGTTTAATTGTGCCCCGATGGAGGCCGTTTTTGTAGGGTCCGTTGGATGGACTTGGAATTTGACTATTTCGTCTGCCGGTTTAAAAGAGGTGGACTTGGATCTCTTATCGAGTATCACATCGTCCCTGTTCACCGTGGAGCGCAGCGCAGTGAGGTCCTCTGCCGCTAGGGCTTCAGATAGTGCCTCAAGGGCAAGTGCGGCTGTTTTATTTTCGGCGCGGAGCGCTATGTCCGGGTCACTAGCGAGAGTGATAATTCTGTTTGGTCCGGGCATTTTGAGCTTCATGTACCCGTAATGGGGTATAGCTTGAAAAATTGTGAATGCCTCTTGCCCTAATAGAGCATGGTATCCGCTGCTGAACGGGGCCACTTGGAATGTGACCTCCTCGGACCTATAATTGTCCGGCGTGCCGAACACCACATCCAGTGTGATCTTTCCTGTACAACATGCTTCCAGATTGGGGATTATTCCTCTAAAGGTTGTGCTGCTTTGCTCAATGCGGCTCCAGTCTATTTCCATTTTTCGAAGGGTCCGCTGCCGCCGTCCATGAGTACCTTGGTAAGGCGAAAGCCGTCCACTATTGGACTGAGGACCAATGCGGCTGGTGCTCGGGCTGTTCGGAATTTAGGTTCGTCACCGGCGTTAAAGGTAATAGCCGTGTCACTCCATGGATTTATTGTTGCTACCTGGTGGACTTCGGCAAGGTCATGGAGTGTTCGCTTCATATATTGTTTGATGCGAAAGTCTCGAAGACTGTTAATACCGTACTGGTATTGCTGGGCTGGTGCTCTGGAGCTAAGAGCTCTTCGCCACTTTTGGCCACCTGCGTAGTATCCAACATGCTCTAAGGCTATGAGTTGGAGTGGCGCCCTTTGTGCTATGAATTTTGCAGGGTCCATTGAGCCATCCCTCCAGTACGGTTCCATGCCCTTTGGGGGGTTTCTGCTTTTTGGTATGTAACCCGGTGCACGGTGATGATGCACCCTTTTATTTCGGACTAGGGTCGTATTCGGGGACGGATTATCCCAAAATTTGTTTTCGGTTTTCCGGCGCTCTCCATCGCCGATACTTTCATACTATGGACGCCAAGTCAGTGAAGCGTGTAATTTCACGACGACTTATGGCGTTTAGGATTCCCTTGTCCGTGCAATTATTGCAGAAGAATGAGATTGTGTCCTCCTCGCGAGAATCCTTTATCTTGTCCATAACCAGGAGGAATCTGGCCCAGTAATGATGTGATATTTCAACGGGCTCTTGCCGGATTTGGGATAGATCGCTTATGTTTGGGTGGGCGGGTGGAATTAAATTCCGAACCCCGTCTGATCTAAGACTCAGGGGCCAAGAAGTTTCCGAACTTGGAAGCTTGGGTTCTTGGAGGTTGTCCAATGAATTAGCCCATTTGCCTGACTTTAAGTTCGTGGCTTGAGTGGTGTCCTCCTCCGCTGGAACTGGCCATGGAGGGGTCAGGAATCCGGACATAGCTAGTCCTTAAGGTAGGAGAAGAGTCGCCGTATTGTTCCTCTACCAGAGCAACGTGGTGGGTAGCCTGGGGAGAGTTGATCTCTCTCAGATCGGTTTTAGGCCCAATCTGATCATAGTCTGTAGCAACTCCTAGGGCGGCGATGCGATCCAAGAGCTTGTTTAAGGAAGAGAGCTCCATCGGATCTAACCGCTCGGGCGAAGTTCCGGAGTTAACATGAAGATTGCTTTCGATGACCCGAGAAGTCATCGTCGGCAATGCGGCGAACAGCGGTCATAAGAAAACCGCCTAGCCGGAGAGTTTGGCCGGTGTCCAAAGCTCTTTTAGCAACGGTGCCGTCTTTAAAGATGGGATGAGGCATCCTTCCTGACAGCGACGGCATAGAGGAACTCTCAATGAAAGCACCAATGTCGGTGTCAAAACCGGCGGATCTCGGGTAGGGGGTCCCGAACTGTGCGTCTAGGCGGATGGTAACAGGAGACAAGGGACATGATGTTTTTACCCAGGTTCGGCCCCTCTCGATGGAGATAAAACCCTACTCCTGCTTGATTAATATTGATGATATGGGTAGTACAAGAGTAGGTCTACCATGAGATCAGAGAGGCTAAACCCTAGAAGCTAGCCTATGGTATGATTGTTCTTCGTCCTACGGACTAAAACTCTCCGGTTTATATAGACACTGGATAGGGTTAGGGTTACACAGAGTCGGTTACAATGGTAGGAGATCTACATATCCGTATCACCAAGCTTGCCTTCCACACCAAGGAAAGTCCCATCCGGACACGGGACGAAGTCTTCAATCTTGTATCTTCATAGTCCAGGAGTCCGGCCAACGGTGATAGTTCAGCTATCCGGACACCCCCTAATCCAGGACTCCCTCAAGGGGTGTGGGTATTTTTTTGCAAAATTGCCATAGTTTCCTTCCTATCTATCAGATATAAAATGGATGGCCTATACTGCAGGATGGCAGGCACACCATCATCAACAACTCTGTTTTTTTATCTATAGCCCTATATAGTGTGCGAATAATTTTGAAAGATGGTCGTTGGATGAAGCCAATCTGATGGTGCAGAGATGGCAAATCCGAGCACTACCGACCGTTGGATATCATCTACATTTAACCAGATTCCACCACATGTAGAATACTTCATGGTTGAACTAAAGCATAATGCACAAATCTCAAAACACAAGCACTTCTCCTTTGTTCTAGAATCTTCCATATCATAATTGCCCAATTTTTTTCTAGATAAATTGCCATTATTTATTTTTACTTTATGCTTTACAACGCACAATTCCATGAACGTTAAAATAGATTAACTTTTTTTATAAAAGCTAATTGATTTTCAATGAGATGAACTATAAAAATTAAATGAACATCTTCATCATGCATATATGACTCAAAGCTTACATGCTATAGTGAGGTGTTTATTCACAATTTGGTTGCCAAATCTCATGCGTGAATTGCACGTGTACCTTAATAGTAAGAGTAGAGTAGAGATAGAGATAGAGACAACTACTACCAATGTGCTGGCCCGTGCATTGCAACGGATCCAGAGTAGTAGAATAACACTTGTTCACGGGCTTGAAATATAAAAACACTAGTTTTGATATACATATATCAGTAAAAGTAAATCATGCTTCACTCAAAATATATTACTTGTGCTGCTTTGATGGTTCGAAGATAACATGTTTAAAAAAATGGATCTGTTTTTTTTTTACATTTTGTAGCACGGTGCGGCATTCGGTGCACCTAAGCGTCTAAAAAAGTTGAGTTTGGGTCGGTGGCACACCCTGCGGCAAGATGCCCGTGTGGGCTTCTTTTGTAACTAGCAAGATACCCGTGCATTGCAGGGAACATCAAGATGCATTTTTTTACAAAACACCTGTTGTGATTGACCCTTGCAGGAGCAATCCCATGTGTAAAAACAAATGATATCTCGAGAATTTTATCGGAAAAATGGTATCTTTGGAACAAGTTTTCTCTACTACTGCTCCTTGCAGTGAGCGGTATGCAATGCATGTGTTAGCAGACATGGCAGCTTGTCCATGGAAGTTGAACCACGGCGACCATCACATTTCTTGTTTCTACCACTGCCACCTCCACACGCGATTCCCACGACGCTGCTCCAACCCACGGCACGACGTCCCTCGACGTGCGCCTCATCCCTCTTCGCCCGACCGCTCCTCTGCCTTTGTGTGCATGACTTGCGGGCCAGCTGAACTGCGACAACCATCAACTTTCTACCACAGCCACACCTGATTGGATGCTGTTTGCCTACTCCGCTCCTGTGCTCCGATCCGTACTCCCGCGCCATCGAATTTTCATCCAACGGCTGTGACACATTTCGTCCCAGGCATCAATCCTCAGCTGGAGTACTTCTGTACTATAGGTAGTACCCGCCGGTGTGGCCATCTACGCCTCGTAACGCCTCGACGCCCAGCTGTGGCACCCTCGCCACGGCCGCGCCACCACCGGCCGATTCATCTCGAACGAGTGAGTCGCGAACCACACCACCGGCATGAGAATGACATGTGGGCCAGCCGCATTTAAAGTCCGCATGTCATTGACTCATAGGCCGGTGCACTAAGCCACTGAAGCTCTGTCTCATGGGCCCCGAGAGGGAAATGTAACTACTGCGGCAGGCCTTGTGGTGCTCCCGCAGTACAAGCTCATGCCAAACCTGGATGAGATTTGGTAACCAACTAGTATGGTACATGTGCATTGCACGCATGAGATTTGGTAACCAAATCTCTACTCTCTATATCTGTATATTTGTAAAAATACGGTCAGTGGACTTCGTAATATGCTCATTGCGGTCAACATATACATTTTCCGATGTTTATACGGTCACTAGCACACCCTGGTTGAGTATGTGTGTGCATGCACATGTAGGTTGAGCACTTGAGCGTGACCGTGTGTGTTCCGTCGTGTGCTCGTACATGCATGCATTAGGGCGTCGCGCGTGTTTTTACGTCCATGTGTACCTGTGACTGTTCATGCATGCACGAGGTTGTAGTCCCTCACATTCACATGTTCGTAAGTCAATGCTTTGTCAAAACGTTGCATGCAAGGTTTAATCATTCGTTGTTCACCCATGCATTCCCGATATTAATACATTTGTAAAGATAATTTCTTGAGGAAAACAAGCTCATGAATTGAGTACAAAGGGGACCAATAAGCCAGGACGGAGGGAGTACTAGTAGTGAACCAGAAGGAGGGAGTAGGTACTAGTAGTACGTAACAACGTGCAGTAACAAAATTCCTCTATGTGCATCCTGTCTACGTGTCTCTACTCTTATGAAAAACAGAGTTGGTGATGATGGCGTGCCTGCCATCCTGCAATATAGGACGTCCGATTTATATCTGACGGATAGGAAGGAAACTATGTCAATTTTGCAAAAAGATACCCACACCCATCTCCACATTTGCAAATATAAGGCCTTCTCTTGTTCATCCTTTTCTCCCACAACATAAACTACTCATACAAATGCATCTTGATTTTCTGTGCAACGCATGGGCATCTTACTAGTTATGAATAAATAACACTCTATCAACGAGCCCCATCAGACACCAAATTTCTTGGCCTCCGTGCTACAGCTAGATCCTCCCCTCGTTTCTGTTTTCCAACCCGGCGACGGGCGGGGTGCGGTTTGCCAATAGTCGGTTTGCTCAATGGCGGTCCCACATGAAAGTGAAAATGCTAGGCAACATGCCTTCCCTAGCTATGTGGCATCCCGGACAGGCCGTGGAGTACTCCCGATTTCAGGGCGTGTGGGGGTGCGACGCGAACGTGACAGGTCTTTTCCTTTTACTGGCAATTTGCCCGTGCGTTGCGACAGATCCAAAGTAGTAGAATAGTAGTGCCTGCTCACAAACTTGAAAGAAAGCACTCTTGTTTTGATATACTCCTAATATATTACTTTTCACTCAAAATATATTTCTCAGGCTGTTTTGATGAGGTGTGGGAGGGATGTGGTTGTCGGCATTCTGGGAGCGGGGGTACCTAGACTTGCCTGCCTGCGGCCTGCGGCGTGGCTCAAGGGGTGGCCCAGTACGGCCCATCTTCATCAACACAAGCTCAAGAGCCTCGCGAGGGGCCAAGCCTCGCGGGGCGGACGACATGAAGCTTCCTCAGGCACGGCCTCGTCAGGCTGGCTCGTGAGGAGGCGGAGAGATCAAGGCAGGGTACCTCATGAGGTGCCCTTAACGCAAGCCATGATGACCAAGGGCGCCAGGCGGGCGCCAGCCCGCGCAGTGTCCTCATTTCCCCTTTGGTGCAAAGGAGGCAAGAGCAGGCCAAGAGTATCAAGCAAAGGCAACCATTTCGGTGCAAAAAGATCAAGACCAGCAGAACGGCCGGAAGGAGGTCATCGTGGAGCCCAAGCCGGCGTCACCGTCAGAGTCTTTGGCAGGCGAGGACCGACTTTAGTCAGGATAAGTGTACTATATGTTCCCCTTCAAAATGGGCAATTGTTGGCGCCCTTCCCACTCAATATTTGGGAAGAGGCCTAGGGCCTCTGCCTATAAATAGGTCTAGCCACCCACAGGGTAGAGCATCCAAAAGAGAGACACCGAAAAATAGGCAAGAGAGAGAGAGAGAAGCGGCTGAACTCCCCCTAGCAGTTCATCGCACCGGCCAAGAACAGACCCACGCGAGGCTGTTCTTCTTTGTATTGTTCATCATCAGCCCCTTAGGCAATCCACCACACCACACACTGGAGTAGGGTATTACACCACAATGGTGGCCCGAACCAGTATAAACCTTGTGTCCCTTGTATTGCTCTTTGTGTAGTTTAGATCCTTGCGAGGCGACGAGGTGTAGGTAGGTTGGAGGTGAGATCTCCGCCGCACCCCTGAGTTTGAACCTAGAGGGTCTGCCGGAACCCGAAATCCGACATTTGGCGTGCGGTAGGGTGCACCGAATCCGCCTTCCGCCGCCCTGCTCTTCGCCGCCCCTCGCATCCATGTCAGACGCTCGTCGGGCCCGCGCCGAGCGCCGGACTGCTCTTGCTACTCGTGTCGCCCAGACGGCCCCCGTCGGCGGTCGCCCCTGCCGTTCCCCGTCGCCTGCCGTCAACGCTGCCACCAGCCCGGCGGGGAACAAGCAGCAGGCGTCGTCCCAGCATCCATCCATGAGGCGAGACGGCCGCACCGCTACTCCTTCGCTCGCCCCAGCTGGTTCTTCGTCCCGCGCGCTCCGCGTGCCCATGGAGGCTCGAGCCGCGCTCATCGCGGCAAACGAGCTCCTGCGCTACCGCCCCGTCGACGCAGCGTCTCGAGTGGCTCGACCGCGTCGCTGAGCTTGTCCGCGCCGTGGGGGGCTCCCCCGCGCCGTCCTTCTCACTGCACCGCGTCCCGCCTTGCGCAGGCGATGAAGCTCCGGGGGCGCCTCAGCCGCCTCCCCCTCAAGAAGGCGCCTTCCCCCCAAGGTGTGTGGCCCCTGGGCGGAACCCACTCCGTCTGGCACCAGCGCAGCAAGAGCAGAGCTGCCAAGAGGTCCCTCGTCCCCAAGAAGCTGCCCGAGTGCTCCCTACACCGGCACGTCACGACCGCTCTCCTGCTCCAGCACGCCAAGACCCCGCGCTGCTCCCAACGGCAACGCACGGGGACCCGCAAGATCAAGCCCTCCGTCACCAAAGGCCTCCCGTGGCCACTGCAGGCTGCCGCACCTTCACCACCGAGCTACGCAGCATCGCATGGCCCGGCAAGTTCAAGCCAGACCTGCCTCCTCGCTACGACGGCACGGCCGACCCTACGGAGTTCCTCCAGCTCTACGAGCTGGGCATCGAAGCCGCCAACAGGGACGAGAAGGTCATGGCGAACTGGTTTCCCATGGCGCTCAAGGACGGTGCCCGCACCTGGCTCCTGAACCTGGCTCCTGGCACGATCTCCTCCTGGGACGAGATGCGCACCCGCTTCATCGCCAACTTCCAAGGCACTCGCGACCGGCCCCCGGCCATGAGCGACCTGTGCCGCATCAAGCGGCAAAGCAAGGAGAGACCCCTGCAGAAGTACATCCGGCGCTTCAACAACGCACGCCTCAAGATTCCCAAGGTGATCGAGGAGGCCATCATCTTAGCCTTCTCCGACGGTGTGCGTGGCGTCAAGATGAAGGAGGAGCTGGGGATGCATGAAGACACATGCACATCCTCGAGATGTTCAACTTGGCGACCAAGTGCGCCAGGGCTGAGGAAGGACGCCTTTCCCTCCTCGAGCTGCCGGCTACCGACCCAGAAGAGAAGAAGCCCAAGGTCAAGGACGTGAAGCGCAAGGGGGCTGCCATGCTCGCGGCAGAACCAGACACCAAGCAAAGCAGGGATCAGCCCGAGTCTTCCAAGGGCAGCTGGTACTGCGTGTACCACGACCTCCACGCCCACAACACCAACGAATGCCAAGAGCTCAGAGCCGTGCGAGAAGGGCGAATCGGTCGACGCCCCGACCGCAATGATCGAGGCTATGGCCGAGGAGGAGGAAGAAGCGCAGGACGCTGAGAAGACCGTGGCCCTCGCCAAGGGTGGCGCGACCGACCTCGCGAGGACCGCTGGCAGCATCAGCCTCGCGAGGGAGGTTGGAGGGACCCGCCTCGCGAGGGAGTCTGGAGGGATCAGCCTCGCGAGGATCGCCCACAAGGCAACGCAGGCCACCCTCCTCTGCCACCGCAGCCAAGGATAAATGAAGACCATCATCAGGACGAGGGGGCTAGGGGCTTCCAGGAGCCGCGCGCAATCGCTTGCATCCTGGGCGGAGCTCAAACCCCAGCCTCTCAACGCATCTTCAAACAGTTCGCCCGTGAAGTGAATGCAGTCCTCCCCAAGCTCGAAGCCATGCGCCCTCTCAGGTGCTCAGCGTGCGCCATCACGTTCAGCTCAGCGGATCGGTTCAAGTCTTGCAGCCACATGAGTCCTCCCGATGCTTTGTTCCCCAATCATCAGCAACATGCAAGTCACCAGGACCCTCATCGATGGCGGAGCAGGGCTCAATGTCCTATCTGTCGAGACATTCAACAATCTCCAAGTGCCATACAATCAGCTTCAGCCAACCAAGCCTTTCTCCGAAGTCACTGATGGCTCCACAGTTCCGATTGGGCAGGTCCGCCTTCCTGTCACCTTTGGGGCGCGCGACAACTACTGCACTGAGCTCATTGACTTCAACGTCGCTCACAATCGCCTACCGTACAATGCCATCCTCGGGTACCGAGCTCTGGCCAAATTCATGTCCGTGACTCATCACGGCTACAATGTCCTCAAGATGCCAGGAAGCGGTGGAGTCATCACGGTGCCTTGTGAAGAAAGGGACGCAATGTGTTCTCTGGAGCGTGCTTTCCAAGCCGCATCAATTGAAGACCCAGATCACAGGAGCGGGAAGCCTCCCGAGGCCGCTCCTAAGAAGAAGAAGACATGGCCTGGCCCGACCCCTCGGGAGGCAGGCCCCTCAGGGTCCGCGCCTGCTCAGGGGGCACCTCCTTCTGTCGCATAGGAAGGCGCACCCGGCGCCCTCCTCGAGCAAGGCTCGGGGGCTCTCTCTGAGGGTCACCGACTTTGCTAAGATCACGAGGGAGGCGCCGGGCACCACTTGGAGGCGTGTTTCAAAGCACGTTTCCCTCGGGAAGGAGCGAGGCAAGGAGGGCCAAACCCTCGATGAGTTCGTCGGCCAAGATCATTCAGAGCAGCAGGAGTCAAGAGTCATGAGTGGCAGCCGCCGCTTACCCGCCGTAGCTCCCCATCCAGGCGAGGATGGTGGGCTGCGCGTCTGCATCGACATACCAGGGCTCAACTGAGCCGCCTCTCAGGAGCGCCTCTGGCCCTCACGCACGGGGCGCTGTGAAGGTCCACCCCACAGCTATATTCGCATGCCTTACGGCTTGCCGAACGCGGCTGCCATGCACCAGCGCCTCATGAGGAGCATCTTGGAGGCTCAAGTGGCCAGGCGTTCCGCAGTCCTGGCGGAGATGGAGATGGTCCGCAAGGAGCCACTAGCGCCTCCGGAGCCTCCCGAGGCTCCCTGGGCACAGGGGCTCGTGAAGATCGGCTTCCGCAGCGCCTGACGTCCGCTACTTCAAAGCATCCCTTCATCTTCAACATTATCGGTGACATCCTTCGAGTTTCATTTTCAGCCGGAGCGCCCCTGTGGCTGCATCATTCCCAGGCCGCATGGGTCCGTCCCTGCGGTATGTATCCCTTTTGATTCATGTTTCTAGATTACTTTATTGGGGGCGCCCCTCGGGCCGCGTCATCCCCAAGTCGCTCGGGCCCGACCCAGCGATGTCCACCTTCTCTGCACCTATCTAAATGGACCTACTCCTTCGTGATTAACGTGTTTGACCTAGTCGCCCGCTCGATTGACACCAATGGATGGAGCTGCTCCCTAACGGCACGACGCTTGCGCATGGGTCCGTCCCTGCAACGCCGACAAACCTGAATGGTTGAGCTCTGGCCGCGGCAGCCCCGCATGGCGCCACCTCGTCAAGCCTTCAGTGCCTCGTCACCCTCCGTAGCAACCAACGGCTGATCGCCGATTGTCATGGCGAACTCTTGTTCCTCTTATGATGAGCCTGCAGGATCTCTTCAAGGAGCAGCGTCAGGCGAGGCCTTGACGGCGTCTCCTTCACTCTCGTCCACGTGAACCGCTTGCATGTTAAAGGGGGGTACCTGAGCATCGCAACTCATGGGCTCCTACTGGCTCTCCAGCCCTCACCCTCTGGCCTTGTCCACGGCATCGCGACCTGGCATACCAGCGACGGCTGAGCTTGCTCGAGGGCCGGGACCCGAGGACGTAGAGCAGAAAGGGGAGTAAAGGCGAGAGGGAAGAGGCACGCGGGGACCTCGCCAGGCAACTCCTCATCTGCCGATGCGCGGACCTAACGCCGCACCAAGAAGCGGTTCCTGACTCCCGAGATAAGTCATCCTCCGGAAATACTAGCTATCGCGGCACCGACCTCGCACCTAGAGCAATCCCGTGTTAGCAACGACGTGCTCCTTTCTCACCGAATGATGGCTGCTTGAGCGCTAAAGGGGACCTCCTGCGCATCGCGACTCAGGGACTCTTACTGGACCCCGGGCCGCTCACCTCCTGGCCTTGACCATGGCATCGCGACCTGGCATACCAGCGACGGCTGAAGCCTGCCTTGGGACCGGGACCTGTCGACGCAGAGCATCAAGCCCTCACGAGGTTCGAAAGGAGGAACTAAGCTAAGATGGGATTAGCATCTCGCACCACTTCACGACAAGGATCATATTAACTAACAGAACCGCAGGCACCTTACAAGCCCCCACGGGGCGCGTTTTTTGATTCCTCGCAGGGAACAAAGGGAGCAGATCCTAAAGAACGCTAACTACATGCGCCTCTGCAAAAGACGCCATCATCAACAGTGGGCGTCAGCACCGGGCGCCAACCCCGTCCAGATCGCGGCGGCGGCTCGACGAGCCCGCCTTCCCGAGAGCAACGCATAGCTCGGGGCTCAGAGGCTGTCATCACTCGTCTCCGGAGTCGCGAAGAGCTCGGCGGAGTCGCTGGATCCTCCGACGCCTCCGCCGCCTGAGGAGCTGCCGGGGGAGCGGTCGGCGAGCCTAGTCCTTGCTGCGGCAGGGCCCCGACCACCCCTCTCAGGGCACCACTCCAGTCGGCGTCCTTCCGCGTCGAAGACCTTGAAGAACATCACGGAAGCGCCGTTGCACCTGTGTGGATCACGAGGGCGCCGCCTCAGAGACCGGGCGATCTCGCCCCCGCCTCGAGTCATGAAGACCTTGCTCGGAGCGACGACAGCCACCTCCGCTCCGGTCGCACGGGTGCTGCCGCCGGCGTCTTTGCAACCAGAGCTCCAGAGATCCCCTCTGCGGAATCACGAAGGCGAAGGAGGGAGGAAGGTGAATCCAAGACCGAGGAGGCATGGCGGCGTGGAGCACAAACTCTCGGGAGGAGCCCTCGGCGTGGATTCCAGGAGGAACAACGTGCACCGCCGTGACCCGCCGGCGCCGACGGCGGCGTCATCCATGGCGCTCGGCGTTAACTCCTTCAGGGCCCTCAATGCGGGCGTACAAGGGCAACGGGAACCCTGGCGGTGGACGCTCGTACCAGAGCCTCGACACCTCCTGCCGGGCGCCCTCATCTCGGCGGCAGAGGGCTAGCCGTTTCTTCGGCGGAAGAGGATCAGGACCCTCTCGGGGGGCCTTTTGTTTCTCTTCTGCGGAGAACCGGCGGAACGGAGCCATTTGCCGCAATGTGGAGCAAGGGCAAGGATGGAGAAGAAGGAGAAGCAAGAAGAGATGGACTGGAAGGGCACGCGCCGTTCCGTACTTATAGCCGGGGAAGGCCAACCGTCGACCTCCACGATCACAGGTAATCATGACCCGCTTTGCATGCAGGGACTTGTCAATTCGTGCAGTTGCCGAGGCGTCGTGGGGAAGTGGAGACGCCCATGTCCAATCAACCGCCACGCGGCGCCCAAGGCCGCAGGCTGTTAGGGCCCGCGGCGCTTCGCACTTGCCCCTTCGCTTCTCTGCTAAGCCAAGTCCAGGCGCGCCTTGGGCCCGGGGGCTACTGTCGGCGTTCTGGGAACGGGGTACCCAGACTTGCTCGCTGCGGCTGCGCGTGGCTCAAGGGGTGGCCCAAGATGGCCCATCTTCATCAACACAAGCTAAGACCCTCGCGAGGGCAAGCCTCATGAGGCGGGGCGGATTTACAGAAGCTTCCTCGAGTGCGGCCTCGTCGAGCTGGCTCGCGAGGAGGCGGAGAGATCAAGGCGGGGTACCTCACGAGGTGCCCATGACGCAAGCCATGACGACCAAGGGCGCCAGGCGGGCACCAGCCCGCGCAGTGTCCTCATTTCCCCTTTAGTGCAAAGGAGGCAAGCGCAGGCCTAGAGTATCAAGCAAAGGCAACCATTTCGGTGCAACAAGACCAAGGCCAGCAGAACGGCCGGAAGGAGGTCATCGTGGAGCCCAAGCCGGCGTCACCGTCAGAGTCTTTGGCAGGCGAGGACCGACTTTAGTCAGGACAAGTGTACTAGATGTTCCCCTTCAAAATGGCCAATTGTTGGCGCCCTTCCCGCTAAATATTTGGGAAGAGGCCCAGGGCCTCTGCCTATAAATAGGACTAGCCACCCACAGGGTAGAGCATCCAGAAGAGAGACACCGGAAAATAGGCAAGAGAGAGAGAAGCTACTGAACTCCCCCTAGCAGTTCATCGCACCGGCCAAGAACAGACCCTCGCGAGGCTGTTCTTCCTTGTATTGTTCATCATCAGCCCCTGAGGCAATCCACCACACCACACACTGGAGTAGGGTATTACACCAGAATGGTGGCCCGAACCGGTATAAACCTTGTGTCCCTTGTGTTGCTCTTTGTGTAGTTTAGATCCTTGCGAGGCGACGAGGTGTAGGTAGGTTGGAGGTGAGATCTCCGCGTGCACCCCAGAGTTCGAACCTGGAGGGTCTGCCGGAACCCGAAATCCGACAGTGGTTGCTTTCAAGATAATAAGGGGTTTTCTACAAATTGGAGCATAGAAGTGGCCTATTGTTGCAAAAATGCCACAACTTACCTCACAGCTGTTAGATGCAAATCTAATGGTTAGAAACAACGGATGGCAGACACACCACCATCACCAACTGAGTCTTTTATAGGAGCAGTAGGAGTAGAGAAAAATGTATAAATTGTATCATTTGGTTCTGCACCTTGGCACGATCGATAGATAGAAATAACGATTAGAAACGCTAGGGCGGGGCTATTTCCGCCAGATAAGCAGGGTACGTAGTAGCTAGGTTGGCGCATCGTTGGTTTGGTCACATGTGGTCCGACATGTTCTAGTGTTTCTAGCAAGATCCCTGTGCGTTGCATGAAGTTGATGGAAAAGGTAAGCACAACTTATAAATTGACGGATGGAGTACTAGTTACAGTGATGCATATAATTAAGCAAAGGGATCGCACATGTCAGTATTGACTAGAACGAGAATGCAATAACACAATAAGAATTAAGGCCACAATGATGCGATCGTAGTGGTGGTTACAGGTGGAAAGAAGAAAGATGCATCTATCAACGTACGACCTCCTCCTCCTCAACTTAGTGCGCCGGGCCACCGACCAGAGGCTAAGGAGCGGAAGCTTTTGTGGCGAGGTCAAGGTGCTTCTCAGCAAAGGCATCCAAGGCTTCCAGCCGGTTGAGGATAGCCAACGTCGTAGCGTCCTCAATGGCGTTGTAGATACCTATGTACATGATTTGCTCGTACATGTGGATGTGTAGGTCGACGAATTCTTGCTGGGCAAGGCGCCTCACGGCGAGCGCGACCTCCAAGTGGACATTCTTTGTGGCGTCGGCGGGCAGTCGCAGGGCCACCAGTGCTTGAAAGAGGTTCCGGCCAAGGAGGCCGATTAGGGTAGCAGGCAATGAGGAGCCTGGGTGCATGGGCTGGAGGAGTACGGTGATGTCGTCCCCGAGCTTCTTGAGGACGGTGAACTTGTTGGTGGTGGCAACGATCATCTGGTCCAACTGAGAGTCGTAGTTGGCATCGATGGCGGCCATCAACCAGCCAGTCGCGAACACCGTATGAAGACGATCCTCGCTGCCATGCTGCAGCCTGGCGTCGTGGACCATCTGGCACAGCCGGTTGCTGCTCGCGCGCATCGCTGCCATGGGTCTGGAGTGAGCACTTTTGCACTTAGTGTAGGTGCTTAGGCAAATGCTTAGGTGCGTACGATGTGGTAGATGCATTGGAATGGAGGGGCGCCTTTATATGAGTGCAAACTGCATTGCATTTACATCGTGCAGCCTCTTTTCCCAGTCCTCCTCCCATTACTTCCCTCATGCATGCACGATGCTAATTGAAGGAGGATGCATCATTGGCCGTTCAACATTTCGGGAACCGCTACCCCTCCCTCATCTGCATTAAAGCTGTATCGAGAACTGCGCTGCCCGCTGTCAAAACGAATAGTACCGCGCCGCCCGCTGCACGCCCGGCTGAACACGCCTCCTCGCCTCCATCAAACCCCTCCGTTAAACCCGCATGCAAACCAAGAAACCTACTCCGGCCACACGTCCGTTCATGAGCGGGCCAGAGTTAGACGCAACACTGGCCGAGCTCCTCCCGTCCGCCCTTAGTTTAAAGGAGGCCATACGCCAGCCGAGCTCCTACCGTCCGCCCTCTATTTAAATGAGGCCAGACAGACAGCAGGCAAGAATCGCACCCCTCCACCGCTCCCCCATCTCCTCCTTCACCATTTTCTCCACTCTTCCGATGGCTTCCGAGGAGACGTTCTCTGCCATACTACCTGGCTGGGTGGCCCACCAAGCCCTCCAGATATGGGCGAGGCCGCTCGGTGCTTCATCAACCTCGCTTGGCCCGATGGAGCCAGTTGCCGCCCCAATCCGGCGCATGGTTCAGCAACTCGCCACTCTAGTTCAGCTAGATGAGGAGTGGCGAGTTGCTCCACGCTGGCACATGAGTCGTGGCTGCCGCATCGTACCACGCCACCAGTGCCTGTGGTGGTCGTGCCTCCCGTGTATGTGGGCGCGCCTCCTGCGCCTGTGGCAACACCATGCAGGCGGAGACAGAAGCCGGGTGCGTGGAGAGCGATGAGTCGGTGGCCAGCTTCTCCGTGTCCACCGCCGTCATCGAGGAGAAGTAGAACACAGGAGGCCGCCACCACTTGGGTCCCATGAAGGCCACCGCCGAGGCGACGATTGTGCATTCAGGTGGTTTCTTGTTGCTTCTTCCGAGGACCTTCGTCGACCTCGCAAGTGTCTGCCGGACATGAAGAAGACAAAGGGATCCACGTGCGGGCATTTAGATTTGGTACTCCCTCTCCGGTTGGCGGGAAATATTTCTTCTAAGAATGGATAAATTGGATGTATCTATAACTAAAAGAAGTCTAGATACATCCATTTCTAGGACAAGTATTTCCGGACGGAGGGAGTATTAATTATACCAAGAGAGCCGGATTAGCACCGCTTAGTTCATGTAAATGTAATGAAATCCATCATGTTTATATGAAGATCCGGCTTTTTATATGAAATCCTGCATGCTTATATGAAAACAGTCGATGTTTGCACGAATTTCATCTGGTTAGTTAGAGTTGTGAAAATGTATGCCGCTGGCGTTTGATGTCGTCCTCCGCGAAAGGAAGCGGGAGGAAATTTGTCGGCTGCCGTTGGAGATGCTCTTATGCTGGAAATAATAGAGTCACATCCAATCCATTTGAGTTAATTGCGTGTATGATTCTCCCTCTATGAAAAGTTAATTGCATGTACAGTGTACACGTGACTTGCAGGGGGTGGCTACTGACTTCGTCTGAGAAAGTTAAAAAGAAACAAGTCCACCCTTAGTCTTGTATTCTAGGTACTCTATGGGTTTCCACTGTCAGTACAGTAGCGAAAGAAGTATATTTAAATAAGTAATATATAACATAAAAATCTAAAGTTAAAGACAGAATTCGAACTCAAGCCATCGCGTTTCGAGCATCCGGCGCTAACCAGTACAGCACATTTTTGTTGTAGACCTGCTGGAGATATATCTCTGTGTCTACTCTTATACTCCATCCGTTCCTAAATATTTGTTTTTTTTAGATTTCAAATGGACTATCACATACGGGTGTGTATGTAGACATATTTAAGAGTGTAGATTCACTCATTTTTCTCCGTATGTAGTCACTTGTTGAAATCTCTAAAAAGACCAATATTTAGGAACAGAGGGAGTAGAAAACAGAGTTGGTGATGATGGTGTGCGTGCCATCCTACAATATAGGACGTTAGATTTATATTTAACGGATAGGAAGGAAACTATGGCAATTTTGCAAAAAGATACCCACACCCCTCTCCATGTTTTCAAATAAGGCCCTCCCTCGTTCATCCTTTTCTCCATGTTTCCCTAGCAATGTGCCCGTGCGTTGCAAAGGATCCAAAATACTCCCTCCGTCCGGAAATACTTGTCATCAAAATGAATAAAAAGAGATGCACCTAGAACTAAAATATGTCTAGATACACCCCCTTTATCCATTTTGATGACAAGTATTTCCGGACGGAGGGAGTATAATAATACATGTTCACAAACTTGAAAGAAAAACACTCTAGTTTGGTGTATATATCACTAAAAATATACTCGTATTAGGTTTCACTCAAAATATATTCCTTGTGGCTGTTTTGATGAGGTGGGGGAGGGATGTGGTTGGTTTCAAGATACTAAGGGGTTTCTGCAAATTGGAGCAGAGAAGTGGGGTCTTGTTGCAAAAATGCCACGACTTACATCAAAGTTGTTAGGTGGAGATCTAATGGTCAGAAATGACGGATGGTAGACACACCATCATCACCAACTAAGTCTTTTATAGGAGTCTCTACTCTTATAAAAAAACAGAGTTGGTGATGATGGTGTTCCTGCCATCCTGCAATATAGGCCGTCCGATTTATATCTAACGGATAGGAAGAAAACTATAGCAATTTTGCAAAAAGATACCCACACCCCTCTCTACATTTGCAAGTAAGGAAATTCCTCGTTCATCCTTTTCTCCCACAAGATAAACTACTCATAGAGATGCATCTTGATGTTCCGTGCAACGCATGGGCCTCTAGCTAGTAGAGATAAAACACAGAGTTGGTGATGATGGTGTGCCTGCCATCCTGCAATATAGGCCATCCGATTTATATCTGACGGATAGGAAGGAAACTATGGCAATTTTGCAAAAAGATACCCACACCCCTCTCCACATTTGCAAATAAGGCCTTCCCTCGTTCATCCTTTTCTATCACAAGATAAACTACTCATATATATGCATCTTGATGTTCTGTGCAACGCATGGGCATCTTGCTAGTCTCACACAAGATAAACTACTCATACAAATGCATCTTGATGTTCCGTGGAACGCACGGGTGAGGGAGTCCTGGATTAGGGGGTGTCAGGATAGCCGAACTATCACCGTTGGCCGGACTCCTGGACTATGAAGATACAAGATTGAAGACTTCGTCCCGTGTCCGGATGGGACTTTCCTTGGCGTGGAAGGCAAGCTTGTCGATAATGATATGTAGATCTCCTACCATTGTGACCGACTGTGTAACCCTAACCCTATCCGGTGTCTATATAAACCGGAGGGTTTTAGTCCGTGGGATCTAACAACAATCATACCATAGGCTAGCTTCTAGGGTTTAGCCTATTTGATCTCGTGGTAGATCCACTCTTGTACTACCCATATCATCAATATTAATCAAGCAGAGTAGGGTTTTACCTCCATCGAGAGGGCCCGAACCTGGGTAAAAACATCGTGTCCCTTGTCTCCTGTTACCATCCGCCTAGACGCACAGTTTGGGACCCCCTACCCGAGATCCGCCGGTTTTGACACCGACATTGGTGCTTTCATGAGTTCCTCTGTGTCGGCATCCTTAGGCCCGATGGCTCCTTCGATCATCAACAACGACGCGGTCCAGGGTGAGACTTCTCTCCACGGACAGATCTTCGCATTCGGCGGCTTTGCACTGCGGGCCAATTCACTTGGCCATCTGGAGCAGATCGAAAGCTACGCCCCTGGCCATCAGGTGAGATTTGGGAGTTTGAACTACACGGCCGACATCCACGGAGACTTGATCTTCGACGGAATCGAGCCACATCCAAGCGCGCTGCACTGTCTCGATGGGCACGATCTAGCTCGGCCGCCGAACAGTGCCCTGGAGGCCGCACCAGCGTCCGCTCCGACCCTTAGCTCGAAGCCGACTCCGCCGATTGAGGACGAGTGGCTGGACACCGCCTCGGGGGCTATGATCTCTATGGCGATTAAGCCAAACTCCATCCCTGTCCTTTGCGAAGACCGTGACTCCAAGGTGCCGGACTCCTCTCCGGACTCCGAACCCTCCGCGCCCCCGCCAATCGAATCCAATTGGGCGCTGGTTATGGAGTTCAGCAGCGCGGACATCTTTCAGCACTCGCCCTTTGGCGACATCCTGAATTCACTAAAGTCTCTCTCTTTATCTGGAGAGCCCTGGCCGGACTACGGTCAGGAAGGTTGGGATGCGGACGACGAATAAATTCAACGCCCACCCACCACCCACTTTGTAGCCACTGTGATGATTTAACCGACATGCTCGACTTCGACTCCGAAGACATCTACGGTATGGACGACGATGCTGGAGACAACCAAGAACCAGCGCCTACAGGCACTGGAAGGCCACCTCGTCATACGACATCTACATGGTGGACATCCCAAAAGATGGGAACGGCGATGGAACAACGGAGGATGACCCTCCAAGAAACAGCCCAAGCGCCAAGGCGTCAAGGCCGCTCTAAATCCCGCCACAAGCAAAATAAAGTGATTCCGTCACGGAGATAATAATACCCCGGACAAAGGTCGAAGACAACCCCTCCGGCAGGATTCAGACAGAGGAGGGAGAAGCCAGCCCTCATGATAGAGCCGGCATGTGGAGGTGGAGGACGATAATTATATGCCTCCCTCCAAAGATGAGGCAACACTCGACGACGATGAATTTGTCGTGCCTGAGGATCCCGCCGAATAGGAGCGTTTCAAACGCAGGCTTATGGTCACGACAAGCAGCCTCAAGAAAAAGCAGCAGCAGCTTAGAGCTGACCAAGACTTGCTAGCTGACAGATGGACTGAAGTCCTTGCAGCCGAAGAGTACGAACTCGAACGCCCCTCCAAGAGATACCCAAAACGCAGGCTGCTACCCCAATTAGAGGAAGCAGCACCCAAACCTACATCACCAGCGCATGATACGGGCGACTGGCCACCCCGTGGTCGCGACAGAGAGGCCTCTAGACCCTCCATTCAAGCCGCACCGGCCGCTCGAAAAGTACCAAGGCACGGGAAACGCGCTGCACTGCGAGACATATTGGAGGACAAGGCAAGGCAAACAAGATCGATCTACGTATCGTATGCGCTTCACGACACGCCGATTTATAACCGCCACGCCAGATACAACAATTCCGCCGGGCGAACACGATGAGACAAAGCTCATTTGAGCTACGCCGTGATATAGCTCAATACGAGGCGCCACACCCACTATGCTTCACAGACGAAGTGATGGATCATCAAATCCCCGAGGGTTTCAAACCCTTAAACATCGAATCATACGATGGCACAACAGATCCTGCGGTTTGGATCGAGGACTACCTCCTCCATATCCACATGGCCCGCGGTGATGTTCTACACGCCATCAAATACCTCCCACTCAAGCTTAAAGGACCAGCTCGGCATTGGCTTAACAGCCTGCCAGCAGAATCAATTGGTTGTTGGGAGGACGGAAGCCGCATTCCTTGATAACTTCCGGGGCACATATGTGCGACCACTAGACGCCGATGACCTCAGCCACATAATTCAGCAGCTGTAAGAATCGGCCACAATTACGGACACGGTTCCTAACCAAGAAAAATCAAATCGTTGATCGTCCGGGATGCGAGGCCCTTGCAGCCTTCAAACATAACATCCGCGATGAGTGGCTTACACGGCACCTAGGACAGAAAAGCCGAAATCCATGGCAGCCCTCACAACACTCATGACCCGCTTTTTGCGCGGAGAGGACAGCTGGCTAGCTCGTAGCAACAACTTGACCAAAAACCCCGTAGTTCAGATACCAAGGACAGCAATGGCAGGTCGCGTCGCAACAAGCACAAGCGCCGCATTAACGGCGATAATGCTGAAGATACGACAGTCAATGCCGGATTCAGGAGCTCTAAACCCGGTCAGCGGAAAAAGGCTTTCAAAAGAAATACTCAGGGCCCGTCCAATCTGGACCGAATACTCGATCGCTCGTGCCAAATACATGGCACCCCCGAAAAATCAGCCAACCACACCAACAGAGATTGTTGGGTCTTCAAACAGGCAGGCAAGTTAAATGCCGAACTCAATGACAAGGGGCTGCATAGCGATGACGAGGAGGAGCCCCGTCACGAACGAAAGAGAGGATGAAGGGCTTCCCCCCACAAGTGCGGACGGTGAACATGATATACGCAACCCACATACCAAAAAGGGAGTGGAAGCGTGCACTAAGGGACGTATATGGGATGGAGCCAGTCGCCCCGAAGTTCAACCCATGGTCCTCCTGCCCGATCACCTTTGATCGAAGGGACCACCCCACTAGCATTCGCCGCATTGGTTCTTGACCCAATCATAGACGGATTTCACCTCACTAGAGTCCTGATGGACGGCGGTAGTAGCCTGAACCTGCTCTATCAGGATACAGTGCGCAAAATGGGCATAGTAACCTCAAGGATTAAACCCTCAAAGACGACCTTTAATGGCGTCATACGATGTGTAGAGGCCAATTGTATAGGCTCGGTTACACTCGAAGTGGTCTTGGATCCCCGGATAACTTCTAAAGCGAAGAGTTAATCTTCGACATAGTCCCGTTCATGGCGGCTATCACGCACTGCTTGGACGAACCGCATTTGCAAAGTTCAATGCGGTGCCGCTCTACGCATACCTCAAGCTCAAGATGCCAGGCCCTCGAGGAGTAATCACGGTCAATGGAAACACCGAACGCTCTCTCCGAACATAGGAGCATACGGCGGCCCTCGCTGCGGAGGTGCAAAGCAGCCTCTCACAGCAATTCTCGAGTCCGGCTACTAAACGTCCGGGCACCCGTCGAGCGCTACCGAGTAATCTACAACAAGACCGCTCGCACGATCCGGAAAGCACGCCAGAGTAATCCGCCCCAACCCCAGCCCTCGCGAAATTGCGAAGCCAGTACTACGCGTACATAACTACGCTCTGGAGATACCATGGGCATAAGGGGAGGGGCACGACCACGGCACGCCCAGAATGCGGCTCAACCGCACCAGGGGCTCCCAATTGTGTCATTCTTTTTCTTTCTTATTTTCTCTTACTTTCAGGACTCCGTTTTCGAAGCCCTGTCCGCACTAGAATTGCGAACTCACGATGCAACAGCTAGGGAAGCGTAAAGTTACGCCGAGTGTCCAGTGGTCTCTACTACGAGCAAAGATACCTATTTTACATACCATCCCGCAGCTTACCCTCGAGGGGGACATGTTAAATAGTCCCATCCCTTGCTTATTGCACTATTTGTATCGCTCGCTTTCATTGCAGTACCTTTTTGAATAAACAATACATAGCTTTTGCCTATTATTGCACTCCTTTCTTTATCTATATACATGTTCATTCATGACATGTTGCACCCGTACACTTTGGTACGGCCAATACACAAGGGGCTTAAGTACCCCAAAAATATGGTGTGATAAGTCCGAACACTTTCACAAGTGCGGCACCCCGAACTTATAGCATTATATGCATCGGCTATGAATCATGTCTTGGGTCAATAGTTGGGTTTGCCTGGCTCACATGTTTTGGTACCTTACGTTACGTTATATCGTCTAAGGTAGCGCTGGGAGAACAACTGCGATTGTGACCCGGTTGAGCTGGGTTGAGCACCTCGGTGGAGAAAGCTAAACCGACCGTCATGATAGGGCGAGAGCGATCGCTGTTCGAGAGGTTTTTTCGGTCCTTAAAGACTTATGCCGCTTAGAGCGAGGAGTCCGCATTGTCCGCCAAGGCATGGATAGCGCCCGAACTCGGTCTTCCGAATACTAGGGGCTTCACCAAATTTAAAATTATAGAATTCTATGGCTAAGTGAGAGTGTTCAAGAACTATAGTCCGGTTGCCTTGTTCGCTATGCTGAGCGCCTCCCTCGAAGGACCCAAGAATGGGAAGAAGAGCGCTCAAGTTTATCCGTAACACCCCGACTTTCGTGGCATGGGGGCTGAAGCCAACGACTTGCCATCTCTCAAATTTGATAAACGGCCGCATGAAGGTAATATTTTAAATTCACAAGCGTTGCTTAGCGCATATGAACAAGTTTTCAGCGTCTGTGATAACAAATGCGAGTCTATTCAAAATTACATCTTTGGAGCATTCACCCGCTATAAGGCGGGCACCCTTCAGACGCCTCATAGTACATTTCGGGCTTGCGATGCTCCTTGCCCTTCGGTGGCCCGTCCGTCACAAGCTTCTCAAGATCCAGCTTGCCCCAAAGGTTTTTAGCACGGGCAAGGGGTCTGGCACCTTCAATGCAGACGGAGCGCTTGATGACTTCAATCCATGGACAGGCGTCCACCAGCCGCCGCACTAGCACGAAGTAGCTCCCAGGCATGGCTTCCAATGGCCACAGCCGAATTATGAGGCCCTTCATGGCCTGTTCGGCAACCTTGTGGAGCTCGACCAGTCGCTTCACCGGTCGCTCAGGGCACCGGATGTCCGCCTCGATACCTTGAGACCAGAACACCTTTTCTGTCGAGCTCCCCTCCTCGGCGCGGTAGAACGCGGTACCATCAGACACACTACGGGGCAGATCTGCGAATGCTCCTGGAGAGCTCTGGATTCGGGTAAGTAATAGATAATTCACTTTCACATGCTTGCTTTGCATAAAGAATGCCTTACCCGCCGCTATCTTCTTTAATGATTCAATTTCCTGGAGGGCTTTTTGGGCTTCGCCTTAGCGGCTTTGGCACTCTCAAGAGCCAAGGCGAGCTCGGACTCTCGAGTCTTGAGTCACGCTCCAAACTCTCGTGTTTTTCCACGAGAGCACAGAGCTCTTGCCGCACCTCCGCCACCCGCGCATCCTGCTTCTCTCGCTCGGTGCGCTCCATGCCGCTTTGCTTCGGCCATGGACACCGCTTCCTTCGTGGTCGCCACCTCGTTCGTGGCCCCTACAATACCCACGTTAGTCCTGTCATTTTTGCAACCAAATCCTTTCTATAAGGAATTACTTTAATAAGGTATTACTTACCTTCCTTGTCCTCGAGCTGCTTCTTGGCAAGGCCGAGCTCCTTCTCGGACCGCTCGAGGCTCGCTTCAATGCATTGACCTCCGCATCCAAGGCGGCAGAGGTCGCCAGTGAGCCTGCATTCCCATATTGACATACTTATGTTAGACTCCTCAAGATATCTTTTTAGATCCTCATCCGCTTTTCTTTCCGAACAACCGAACTAAGCATCGAGGGCTACCGCCTATGCGGTAATATTTTTACATATTCTAAACTTACCTCAAAGCCTCGTTAAAAGGTCGGCATAAGCTTCACCAGCCCGCTCTTGGCGGATCAACTTTCGATCACCACACTCGGTGCTCCTCGTCGATGGAGGCGCCGTTAAGCGCCTCAAAGAAGCTATCCGGTGCCTCCAGATGGACGGAGGTCACCGGCGTCACAGCCTTGCCCTTCTTACGAAGGGGCCGCTTGCGGACTTCGAACCACCGAACGTTCGAGACGGAGTCCGCAAGACAGGGCCGGACTTAGAGCCCTCTGGGGTCTCGCCCCCTTTGCGCCCAGAGTCCGGGAGGTCGCCTTGCGGCGCCTCCAGGACCACCTCCTCTTGGCTGGGCCCCTTTTGGGACTCCATCGCGGTGTCGTCTGCGTCACGAGGAGAAGAGGCGGTCGGAAGTGAAGTGCTATTCACATCCGACGAATCCAGGGAGCCGCTCGACGAAGTGGCGAGCTCGTCCTTGGGCGGGCTACATGGTTATATTCGGTGTTAGAAGACACTATGCGACAAATAAAAGGTCATGAGCTATTCCGGAGTCCGGACACTTACGATCTCGCCAGGGGCTTGGCCCTTGATGGCCACTCCTCCTCGTCGTTGTCGGCGTTGGTGGAGAAGTCCGGAGGAAGGGTCCTTCCTTTCTTGGACCCTCCAGTTTCCCCAGTCGGGGCGGCCTTCCTTTTCTTCTCTCCCCCCGCTGGGGGAGAGGCTTCTTTTTCCTCCTCCTCGTCCTCAGGGGAGGATTCCGCCTCAGAGTCATCGGACGATGAGTCCGACAGCACCTGGCGCCGGGAGCTCCTTCGAGTTCCCGTGGCCTTCTTCTTGGCCTTCTTCTCCTGCACCACGTGAGGTGCCTGAGCTAGTAGCCCCGTCAATCGGGCGTCCGCTGTGTGTTCTGGCAAGGGGGCCGAACAGTTAATCTGTCCGGACGTCTTCAGCCAGTCCTGTCAAAGTTTAGGGAGTTTTAGATCCCGCATAGAGTCAAACTATGAAAAAAGAGTCCCATAAAGGGTAAAATAACTTACCTCGCTGGCTTGACGCTGCGAGCTGAATCCGCGATCTTCGGTAGCAGATGCGGGAGCTTCGGCGCCCTTGAACAGCACCTTCCAGGCATCTTCGTACATAGTGTCGAAGAGCCGGATCAAGGTTCGGTGTTGTGCCGGATCAAACTCCCACAAATTGAAGGCCCATTGATGGCATGGGAGAATCTGGCGGATGAGCATCACCTGGATTACGTTGACAAGCTTGAGATTCTTGTCCACCAGGTTTCGGACGCAGGATTGGAGTCCAGACAGCTCTTCCGAATCACCCCACGTTAGGCCCATCTCTTTCCATGATGTGAGCCGTGTGGGGAAGCCAGATCGGAATTCAGGGGCCGCCACCCATTGAGAGTCGCGCGGCTCGGTGATGTAGAACCACCCCGATTGCCACCCCTTTATGGTCTCCACAAAGGAGCCCTCGAGCCATAGGACTTTGGCCATCTTGCCAACCATGGCACCTCCACACTCTGCTTGGCGGCCGCCCACTACCTTCGGCTTGACATTGAAGGTCTTCAGCCATAAGCCAAGTGGGGCTGGATGCAGAAAGGCCTCGCATACCACGATAAACGCCGAGATGTTGAGGATGAAGTTCGGGGCCGATCGTGGAAATCCAGGCCGTAGTAGAACATGAGCCCCGGACAAATGGGTGAAGTGGAAAACCTAGTCCGTGGAGGAAGTGGGTGAGGAACACCACCCTCTCATGGGGCCTGGGGGTGGAATGGGCTGCCTCGTCGGGGAGCCGGTGCGCGATGTCGCTGGACAAGTATCCGGCCTTCCGTAGCTTTTTGACTTGTCCCTCCGTGACGGAGGAGACCATCCACTTGCCTCCCGCTCCGAACATAGCTGGAGAAGGTTGAGGAGGGATGTGCACTGGTATTTGGAGCTCGAGTCTTGTGAAATGGATGAGCAAAGGAGGAAGAAGGCGAGGTGAAAAGGTGGATCCTTATCCCCTTATATGGACGGACGAAGCTATGCGTCCCCCGCCAGCCTGGTAAAACTCGCTTATCTCCCAAGCGCCGTAATCAATGGCGCGGTTGGGTTACCCACGTCCATATTGATGGGAATCCCAGAATAAAGGGGCATGATCTCCGCTCTGATAAGATGTGCCAAGGAAACTGCCTCGCTAAACGCGCTGAGGTGGAACAAAGAAAAGCGATTCAGATAAAGGCCTGGCCGTGGTGTGATGTCACGCCACGGAATACGTCAGCAGATCTGTGCAAAGGTTATTGTCTCTACGGTGGTATGTGGAACTTGTTTTGCAGAGCCGGACACTATCCTTGTGTTCAAAATCTTCTAGGAAGTATTCGGAGGAGGAACCCGCCTTGCAATGCCGAAGACAATGTGCGCGCCGAATTCGTCGTCATTGAAGCCTGGTTCGTGGGCTCTTGAGGATTAGGGGTGTACGGATAGTCGAACTATCACCGCTGGCGGACTCTGGACTATGAAGATACAAGATTGAAGACCTCGTCCCGTGTCCGGATGGGACTTTCCTTGGCATGGAAGGCAAGCTTGGCGATACGGATATGTAGATCTCCTACCATTGTAATCGACTTTGTGTAACCCTAAACCTATCCGGTGTCTATATAAACCGGAGGGTTTTAGTCCAGAGGATGAACAACAATCATACCATAGGCTAGCTTCTAGGGTTTAGCCTCTGATCTCGTGGTAGATCCACTCTTGTACTACCCATATCATCAATATTAATCAAGCATGAGTAGGGTTTTACCTCCATCGAGAGGGCCCGAACCTGGGTAAAAACATCGTGTCCCTTGTCTCTTGTTACCATCCGCCTAGACGCACAGTTCGGGACCCCCTACCCGAGATCCGCCGGTTTTGACACTGACAACGGGCATCTTGCTAGTTTCTTTTAAAATAGTTACTTCGATAATTGGGTTGAAGTGATATATTTTATGTCTGCCCCGAATGATTTCAGATTCACTAGTAGTAACAAAGAAAAGGTTGTTTGTTTAATTAACAGAAAACAGGGTGAAAACCATCACATGTGGCCGGTAAAAACAAGGCACATTGGGTTCAGCGTCATCGTCACTACAGCTGTGCGCACGCAAGAAGTCTAAATATCAAGGGGGCTACGGAGAAAAAGACGTATCGAGTGTGTCTGAGCAAGGCACAAAGACGCAATGTTTGAGAGAGAACCCAATTGACAGATTAAGATCAGGTCGAGTTGTCACCCTTCTGCTATCATTGTTGGGGTTGGGGGGTGGGGAGGGGGAGGGAGAGAAAGACGACGAGAGTGTCTTGCGGTAGGCACAGAGGCACAACTAGCGAGTGTGTGTGTATCTGTGTGTGTTTGAAAGAGGACTAGATAGATCACTATCAAGATCGAGGTGCCACCCTACTCCTTCAGTGTCGGGTAGTGTGTGTGTGTGTGTGTGTGTTTGAGAGAGAAGCCAGTCGATATATTAGTATCAAGATCGAGGTGTCACCCTACTCCTTCGGTGTCGGGAAGTATGTGTGTGGGTGGGGGCGGGGCAGTGACACTTACATATCTCTACTTTTATAAAAAATAGAGTTGGTGATGATGGTGTTCCTGCCATCCTGCAATATAGGCCATCCGATTTATATCTGACAGATATAAAGGAAACTATGGCAATTTTGCAAAAAGATACCCACACCCCTCTCCACATTTGCAAATAAGGCACTCCCTCATTCATCCTTTTCTGCCACAAGATAAACTACTCATACAAATGCATCTTGATGTTCCGTGCAACGCCATGGGCATCTTGCTAGTAGGGAGAAGGAGTTTGTGTGACAAATATCTATATTAAGGGATAGGTAGATAGGATGTGTGCGAGGCATACTTAAAGCATCACGGAGATAAACAAACAGTGTGCATGCAAGTGCCAGAAAAATGAAGCGATAAACAATGTCTACGAAATATCAAAACAAAAGGTGCTCTGCTGGAATCCCATTGTATGTATTCACATGGTTCCGGAACTCGAGTTAACCTTAGGCATATGTGTGAGAGACACAATTATCCTCTGATACATTAGTGGCTGTGGGTGGGCGGAATTAAAGCGGTCGGCGTGTTCGACAGAGTGTGTGTGTGTGTTTTTATGTGAGAGACTTGTAGGACGGCGTAGAAACACGAATTCTAACCTTGACGGAGGGAGGGAAATACACGAAGTGCACGTCTGTGATTCCGATGCCCACGGGGAAATGAGATATGTATGCGTATGTGAGAGATTGCACAATTCATTCATGTATCACTATCTAGCGATTGTGGACGTGCATCGCTTGAACATAAATCAATATCTACTTCGTATTGTGGCCAAAGGTATAATATCGATTCAACGCTATAAAGATTGGACACTCACATATCACATTTTTTCTATCTAAATAAAACTTTTCAATTGAGCATGCCAAAGTTACAGTGATGTTTCTTCAAACAACTAATGTAGCTATCATGTACATGCACCATTGTTACTCTTGCATTCAAATTCATTAGTCTTGGATGATTTAAGGTTCTATTATGAAGTAATATGTAATATTCATATATGAATTCAACGGGTATGGAATTTATGAAATGGAGGCTATGTAATCATATGAGGCAACACTTTTAAGTAGCGGACTAAAATATACATTTCTTTTTGTGCGCCTCTACACTAACACGTCAATGCATCTATTTATATATAAAAAGTACTTTACGGGTTAACCAGAAAAAAGAGAATCAGCTAGAAATTACCACAAAAATTAGGAACATCTAGCCATTTATTTGATCGACTAACAATTTACATCGTTCAATCTAACTAAGCGAAAATTAATTACCCACCTTTACCATTACATATCTTACTGGTAGTTATTTT
The DNA here is from genome assembly GCA_021605145.1 of Aegilops bicornis. NCBI lineage: Eukaryota > Viridiplantae > Streptophyta > Magnoliopsida > Poales > Poaceae > Aegilops > Aegilops bicornis. Next base: position 364,628,286 of record CM038672.1, on the reverse strand, counting down.
CCTTTGCCATATATTATGTGTAGGCCCATGATATTGAAGACTCAAATCAAAACGTTTCAAAAAGAAAAAAATACTCATCCTGAAAAAAAAAACTCAATGCTAAAGCTCAAAGGAAAAAATAGACTAAATAATGAACACACGATTAGGTCTTCCCTCATCGCTTGATGTTTCCTTCCTTCCCAGCAAGGCTCCCATCCGATCCTTTCAACTAGCCACCGCCACAACCTTTGGCCTTGCCCTCCAGCAGATCATCGACGCACATAGGCCTCCGTCTTCTTTCCTTCTTTCTTCCTTCGTCCGCGGAGTGCGAGCAGTAATCGGCGGTCTGGTCCCGCGGATGGCTGCCACCGAAACCATGCTTCAGAAATAGCACAGGCAGCCACGTTCAAGCGCGTACTCAGCGATCTGTCATGGGAGATAGTAGATGCAGTCAAGTTGGCGGCGATGTTAGGCTGGACTCACAAGATTGCGCTGTCATGAGAGATAGTAGATGCAATCAAGTTGGCGGCGATGTTAGGCTGGACTCACAAGATTGCCGAAGGGCAGTGCTTGCACCAGCGGATGCACAAATTGCTATCCATACAAAGGAGCCCATCAATTTCTAGGTATCCTTGCTTTCTAGCACTTAATCTCACCAAGTATCTTTTCTATTTTTTTGGCATTTGTTCAATCGATTTCCTAATAGGTGGAGCACACAGACTAGGACCTTTGCTTGAAGGTTGTCCGTGGATGCTGCCACACTCTCCATTGTTCATTGTGCAATTTTTATTAGAAAATTTCTAACCATATCTTGGTATCTTCGCCTGCCATTCTTACTACTCCCTCTGAGTACCAAAATAGTTGTCGTTTTAGAATCTTAGTAAAATTTCTGTCACGCTACCAGTTTTCTTCCCTTTCCCATTTTGCCCTCCCACTCGCACCGACCAGGCGACCACTCGCTCTCTCCCCAGTCGCTCCTCCCGAGCCCAGATCGCTCGCCGGCCAGTCGCCGTCCACTCCCTCTCGTCGGTGTCTTCCTCACCGTCGTCTTGCTCCTCTACCACCCCGATTCGTACCCCTAAGGCCCTAACCCTATTATCCCGCCTGCTAGCTCTTGGTCAAAGGTAACATTTTTAGAGCCGTTGTGCTCTGTCCGTGGGCGGCGTTGCTCGATCCATGGGCGGCGGTGCTCGATCCATGGGCGGCAGTGCTCGATCTGTGCTGGAGCAGCGGAAGGAGGACGGCAGTGCTGGATTGGAGCAACGGGAGGAGGACGGCGGTGCTGAATTGGAGCAGCGGGAGGAGGACACCGGTGCTGGACCGGAGCAGCGGGAGGAAGATGGTGGTGCTGGTCCGAAGCAGAGCGTGTCGGAGCTGGAGTTCGAGGCCTTCATTCGGCAGCACATCACCGCCGCCGAGGCCGAGGCCCAGCGGGGCAGGCGCGGCCATGGACCAGACGACAGCGGGTTCGGCGAGCACGGGCGGGACGACGGCATCTTCTTCCCTGGCGGTGGTGCCAGACCTCTGCTTCGGTGACTCGGTGAGCAGCTACTAGTATTAGCTCAGCCTTTAACTGAATTTCGTGCGTTTAACTGAATTTCATGGGCGGCGATGCGTTTAACTACAGGAGTAGTTCATGTGCTTAACTGAGTTTCCTCCTGTGCTTAACTGAATTTCCTCCTGTGCTCCAGCAGAACTCCCAGGAGCTGCAAGAGAGCAACGCCGGCCAATTGTGGTGGTCCGAAGGCCTCCGGGCGCCAAACCACCACACAGTCCCGACGCCGACCAGCCATCTCCGGTATGTGCAACATACTCCTTTAGCCTATATTGCTTGGATGTGTGTTTACTGAATGTGTATTTTTCTTGAATGTGTGTTTACACAGAATGTTGTAGGTTAAGTCAACACCTGTTTTGATTGAATGTGTGTTTACTGAATGTTTGTTTTGCTTGAATGCTGGAGTTTGTGAGGACAGTAGGTATACATTAGATATAAAAAAGGCTTGATATTCTGAACAAGCCGGAGTACATGTTTCAGTACAGTAGCTACATGTTGGAGTACTTTTGTGTGACAGCAAAATTTGATTGTATCAAAATATTTAGTTTTGTTAAGTTGGAGAATGTTCAGAATGGTACTCCTACTTTGTCAAATGAAGTATTGAAGAATTTTGCAAATTCAGTAAACAAAATTTCTATTCTTAGGAGTAGCTTGAAGGAGTACAGTGCAGCTTCTTTTTCTCCTCTTTTTCTTCTCATTCTCTTCTCTGCTAACAAGAGCACTGCAAATAATTTTGGATAGGATAAGCTTGACAGCAACTACCTCATATTTAGGGAAACACAAGTGCAATAGTTAAAACTTAGTTCTTGGAGTAGGAGCATGGTGTAGGATCTCTTATCTTCTCCTTCCTTTTCTTGGATTTCCAGTAGCAGTAAACACAAATTCTACTCCTTAGAAACCACTCACCTTTAAGTTAATTAAGGCGCAGTATGATGAAACTTTTAAGTTAATTAAGGTGAGTGAGATGAACCAAATGAAAATTTGAAGTTAATTAAAACTAAATGAAACTTTTAAGGTAATTATAACTAAATGAAAATTTTAAGTTAACTAAACTACAATGGAAATTTTAAGTTAACTAAACTTAAAATGGAAATTCCCCCCTCCTCTCCTCCCTTCTCCTCTCCTACTCTTCTCCTCCAACATAATTCGAAAATCAATTAAATAAAACTAAGATAAAAAACTTGGATTAATTCAAACTAAATTCAAGGATGCATCAAGGAGTTACACATACTCCAACAAGGAGTTTCATCTTCTCTTTATGTTAATTTACACAAGAGAGTTGCCAATGTTGAAAGACAGCAAAAATAATTGCCGAGCATGTACAGTTTGCTTTCAAACAATCCAGACAAAATTTGAATTATGAGCCTGGTTTCAGGATAATAATTCAGTTAGTATCCCAAGAATCTACTCCTTGTTGTTGATCATTAAGAGTACTTGGATTAAAAATGGAGTAGCTAACCTACTATTGATCTTGCTTTGTCAATTTTCTGCTGATTTGTCAATCTTACTTTTGTTTTCACAGGTGGACAGATGGACAGTAGTCAATCCAAGCAATTCTGATCAAGTGGAGTAACACAATGGGAGGACCCATGTTGCTGCAACACTTCTGATCAATCCAAGCAATTGATCAATCCAAACACATACACCTGTTGGTCCCTGTTCACAAACAGAGCCCTGTTACAGGTAGCAATTCACATTTTGGTTGGTCCCTGTTGATGTTCTTCCTCCAAACAAACCCAAGTTGATGTTCTTCCTCCAAACAGGAGAACCCCTGTCGTTGTTCTTGCTCGATTTGCTTGGTTCGCCAGTCACAATTTGGAGGAAGCGAGAGCAGGAGAACCAGTGAGGAAGAGAGGCGCGACGAGGCGACCTGGCTGCTCGCCGACGAGGTCAATTGGCCGGATCCGGAGCTCCGGCATTGGGAGGCTGAGGTGCTGGAGTCGCCGTTGCAGGAGTCGCACAGCAGGCGCGACGGGCGGGTGTCTGCAGGCGCTTGGGCTGTGCTGCTACAGCAGGCGCGACGGGCAGGAGTCGCCGGCGGCTGGAGGCGCTGCTGCTACAGCGGGCGCGACGGGCAGGAGTCGCCGACGGCTGGAGGCGCTGCTGCTACAGCGGGGGCGACGGGCAGGAGCCGCGGGCGGCTGGAGGTGCGGGCGCGACGGGCACGAGTCGCCTGCGGCTGTGCTGCTACAATGGGGCCTGGAGGCTAGGCGGCCACGGCGGAGGGGAGGAGCCTGGCAGAGAGAAGACGACGATTAGGACAATTTTGTTTTCAAGTTAGGGGTACTTTGGTACATTTCCCCCTTTTCACCTGGTCGGAAATTCACTCCAGCGACAACTATTCTGGAACAAAGGAAGTAATATTTAGTCTAATTAGGTTTTTTTGCTACTGGTGATGATTTTGTAGTAACTGATCCATGCATTAGTTTGTGTTCTCTGTTGTTAGTTTGAAATAATTGATCTGTAGCAGATTGAAAACAATTGATTTCCTATGAGATGCTGAACCGAGGGTTCCTTTTATGAAAAGTGTGCCTTATTGTGCAATTACAACTGGAGATATATATAACACGGTACACCTCCGTTTTAGAGTATCTACCTATTATATATAAAAAGTACCCCCTCAGTCTCATAATATAAAATGTTTTTTGACATTATATTAGTGTTAAAAAATGTCTTATTATGAGACAGAGGGAGTACTTGACAGGCTAATCAGAATAAAGGTAATTAGCTTTGAAAATCTCACAATAATTAGAAATATGCAACCTTTAATTCAGTGTGCCTATTTCCAATCAACAAGCTACAACCGTTAGATGTTCGTAAACCAGATCGGAACTTTAAATCTCACAATCCCATCAAGTCTGGAACCCATGAGATATCAAACTATCCCACGATTGATGTAAAAAAAAACATCCCACCACTACTAGGAAAAAGGCTACTAGCAGCGCGGGTAAAATGGCTACTAGCAGTGCGGGTACCCGCGCTACTAGTATCGCGCTACAGCTAATAGTTAGTAGTAGCGTGTGTGACACCCGCGCTATTGCTATTACAGAACCGCGCTACTACTAGCGTAGTAGTAGCAGCGTGCTTATAATACCAGCGCTACTAGTATCCTAAATACTAGTAGCGCTCAATTTGTTCCCACACTACTACTAACTATTTAGGATTTAAAAAAAATAAAATCAACCAATTCCATTTTATGCATACAATTCCAAGAAACAATAGTGATGGAAAAATGTCACTATCACACAGTTGCCATATTCCTTATTCCTGATTCTACTATCACACAGTTGCCATATCTGCTACCACACAGTTTCTCATTCTACATGTCCTCACTCCAATAGTAAGAAAAATGAAAAGGAAAAATAGAGCTAATCTGCCATTGGAATGTCCTTATTCCTGAGTAATATTCAATGGAACGGTGCAATTGCACTGCAGCCTCATGGATTCACTATGCCGCTTCAACATCTCATTATCCTGCATCGATGGAAATGAGCATCAGCAAGGCATATAGATTTTATCAATAAATGGAGAGGAAGCATAATCTCAGATGATACAGGAGACACATGGACTAAGATTCTGATACAATGCGAATATGCACTATAAGTACACATATATTTCAGTTACAAAATGATATTTAGTTAAAAAGTGACAAATAACTGAATGAAACTCAAACTATATATTTCAGTTACAAAAAATATTTCAGCTTAGGAATGCAGTGTATAAATCAGACTAGATTGATAACACTAAGCTTAAATTTTAAATGCAGTTTAAGTACTAGCACCTACCAACTGAATATAGATTTTCCTTAGTGCATTTGCACTAGGAAACTAATCCTAACGTATCAACATTTTGATCACCATTATATCCCATTTTGAATCCAAGGAAATCAATAGTTCTATAAGATATGGCTAGAAAACACTGGACATAATAGAAAGTAGCCACTTCTTTGTTGTGTGGAAAATTTCCCAGGATTACTTCACTATGGATTGGGTAAAGAATCAATAAGGACAGCACCCACGGTATAACTCTCACCTTCTTCTGGGTGAAGAAGAAGGTGGCCACCGGCTTGAAGTACTAGGTGATGTGCATTTCTTCAAACATGTTTCAGTGAAAGCCGGGATTTGGCACCAATTGCCATAGTCGTCATGCGCCTGCACAAGACAAAAAAAGAACTACCTTAAATCGCTATACGTTTGGTTTTCTTCCTCAAACATGAACAAAAAACAAATGTTTGGCTGAAACAGAGTAATCAGCTATATGTTTCTTTCCGCTCCTAAATTGCATAAGGAAATCTTCATCTATTATTTTACTCTATGCTTACTAGCTACAACCTGTTGGATAGAAAAACACCTTCCACCATATGACTGTAGCTTGCCTAAATAACCTCAAAGTAGAAAATGCACGCCGACACTTGTGGTACAAATTGTAAAATCAATGGTTTTGCCCTTAACCATTACTATCTCTAAACAACACTTTTATTCAGTACAAAATCTGTGACCTAATTAGAACTTGTTCCAATTAGTTAACATGAAAGAATCTACACCGAAAAGGCATAATCAAAGAGCTGGACTTCAGTATAGCAAGATTAAATTCCAAAGGAGGAGAGGGTGGCCAGACTGCTCATGTTGTCGACAAAGTTAACTTGCATGCGATGCAAGGCGCCTTATGCATAAGCACAGCCACGATGAGACATCGGCGGCCGAGGAGGCATCGACGGCAGGATTAAATGCAAAAGAAATGTTTATAAGGTGCTGATAACTCGTTACCAAGCAACCTGATAGCAAATTAATTCTTCTAAGCACCAAGAATAACAAAAAATTAGTACGCTGTTTGGTCCAATTGGTCAAGGCCCAAAATGCAGGTCAAGACCAACTATATCAACACCTATAAGAACCTCTACCTTATGCATGCCTCATATGCGACCTTACAAGAATTCCTACAAACATTCATAATTCTCTAGTACAGTACATTGAAATTGGTAGCAAACCAAACGATTCACGCACAGAACCAATGCACCAGCTCAAACATTCAATCGCCATGGTAAGTCCCAGCCGAAGTCCCTGAACACGGGGGCTTGAGGGGGAGGAGGCATGCCTGGCAGTGGAGCAGCGCCGATCCCTGTGATTTTTAGTTTTAGGGTGAGAGCTGTGGGGGCTGTAGAGCATGTTTTTCTGTCAACTGGCCAGGATCGGAATGCACTATTGGTGGTGAGAGAGCAGAGCATGTGGCACCAAGGAATCATGCTCGCTAATCAATTTATAGATTCAAGCCAGCGGCTATGTAGTGAGACCTGCAAATGCCTCAGAGGGTGGAGAATTATATCTCTCATGGCTAGAGAGAATTTGCAGCATCCACGCCTACAAACTAACAATCATAGGGATCACACGACCATGGAGCAAACAAACAAACAATTCCACCAGTGGCTTCTCGCTTTGTTGGTTTTATGCACAATCTAGCACAGGGACCTTGTCATGCCGTTCCAAGGATTCGACCAGGCCAGGCTACCAAACAAACAACCCTTTATTTATGCGCAATTTTGCACGCCGTGCTCACGTAAAGAACCTGAGGTCCTCTCACACCACCCACCTCCACACGAATCAAAACAGCCACATGGAACGTGCTTCTTTGGATTCATATGGCAAAATAATCTACTCCTACGGGTGCCCAATGCTGTAATCTTGAGAAATCACCAACAAAGTTCAGGCAACAAAAGGAAAAGCATGGAACGAACCTGCAGGAGCTTGACGGTGGTGGAGGCAGCCACGATGCAGTAGCCGAGGAGCTTGGAGACGAGCTGGAGCAGGCATTCTTTCTCCGGGATCTTGGCGTCCGACAGCGCTGAGAGGACGCAGACGAAGTTCATGCCCAGGATCTCCAAATTGTCATCTTCAGATTCGCCAATCTCCAAATCATCCAATACAAAAATCAGAAGAAAACAAGGCAGAGGATGCTTTAGTCAGGAGGGCGAGGGGGGATGAGGGAGGAGGGAGTTTCCACATAACCTCACGTCGATCTGCACCGGCGCCATGGCTTCCTCAGCATGGATGGAGGCCACGGCGAGCGAGGGACTGGACCGGAGGTCGAGGGACGAATCTGTCACCGGAGAGGAGCTGGTTGCCGCCGAATCGGGCGAAGGGACGGGACGGTCCGGGCGCTTGCAGCAAAGCGGTGCGATGCTTGTGGGCTCGCACGCATGGGAGGCTGCAGGTGAGGCGGGAGTAGCCCGGCACCGTATTTCCACGGTTGCTCTCCTCGCACTCTGCACGGGCACCTTTTCTCCCGCCGCCGAGTCAGAAGGGCGGGCGGCGCTGGGGCGGCCTCGCTCAGGCGGCTCCCCCTCCATGGCGGGTTGGAACTTGGGAGAGGAGGAGAGGAGGTGGGAGCGGAGACGGGATTGGGGATCTGGATTGGGCATTGAGTGTTTTTTTAGACATGGCGTGGGATGGTTGGTGGGGTGGGAGCAGATGCAGGTGGTAGCGTGGGGTTTATAACCCGCGCTACAACTATTGACTTAGTAGTTGCGTGGGTTTATAACCCACGCTACTACTACGGCTGGTCCAGGGAGGCACGGTGAAAATCACTTAGTAGTAGCGAGGGGTAAAAACCTGCGCTACTACTATCGGGTTATTAGTAGCGCGGTTTCCTCAAGCTCGCTACTGCTAATTAGCAGTAGTGTTTGTTTTTAAACCGCGCTGCTGCTAAGATTCTGTGTATAAGGTTTTCCCTAGTAGTGCACGATTGATGTAAAAAACATCCCACGATCAGTTAAAAAAACATCCCACATTTATAATCTCACGGCCCCAATAGGTTGGGCGACTAGACCATCCCACAATTTATGATCTCATGACCCCAACAGGTTGAGCGATTAGACCATCCCACAATAGAGACCTCATGATCCCAACAGGTTTGACCATCCATGAGCCATCAGACCATCCCACAATAAAAAACAGGCACAAAAAGTTCAAGAGATGCAATCTCTCCAAACTCTCACAAGAATGTACAGAGATTTGATTTCCCAAACCAGAGCAATTACGCCTCAAGGGTTAATTGTCCTCTAGACTAGATGATATACCTTGTACATCATCTTCCTCCCGCGAACGACACTTCAAAGTCAACTTCCTCCAACCAGTGGCACTTTGGCATTGTCTTCCTCCAATGGACACCACTGGCTCCATCGAGCAATCGCACCACCTCAAGTAAGTACCAACTGCAGGAAATTAATTAGGCCTATTAAGGATCAATAATACTTCAATTATACTCTAGGAAGTGCTCATCTAACAACATCTGACATGTTAGATCGGAAGGTTAATTATATTGAAATAGAAAAACTATCATGTGTATTCTAGATTAAGTAATGCAATTCTATAGGTGTGGGTTCATGTCTTAATGGTGATGCCATGGATGTTGGTTCCGTGTATTCACGTTAAGATAATATACTCTAGAAGACTAGAACCACACCGCAGTATAACAGACAAAAATGGGATTGCTTGCTGCGATATAGAGAAACACATATGGTGCATCGACGGTTTTCATATTCGACCAACCTCAAATTCGATAGTGGGTTTCTGTCTTAATGCCACAGCTCCATTCTGAAACAAAAGATCAAATCAATAGTCGAAAAATATATTCATTCATAATATGGTTTCATATATCTATTCCAGTTTAAAAAATCTTAAATTTACTTTGTGATCACATAATCACTAGAGGCCATTACAAAATAAAATTGTGTATTTATAAAGTTGTCATGTCGTTATATACTTACTTTACTAATCAACATTTTGTTCTTATATTTTTAGGGCCTCAAGGAGTATGGCACCTAAACAACTGAATTCATTGACTACACGAAACGAGACATGGACCATCAAAGTCAAAGTCTCAATGTCTTAATACTTTAGGACACAATTAACTTATCAACTAATGAACTCATTAGCACTGATAAGATTTTGTGAGATAAAAAGGTCCAAGTATTACATATATAATGTCTCTTCAGTTTTCCTTTTCCGAAGCTTGCTAATGTTCTCTCTGTAGGGCAATGGAATCCATGCTTCTATTGGGAACAAACTGTCAATAAATTTAAAGCAAAAAATAAAGAGGACTCCATCTACATAATTAAGACCTTGAAAGTTTGAGAGTATGAAAACTACCGACCATTGAAGAACAATATCAAAATCAGTTTTCCTTTTTGATACAACAGGGATGGAAGTGGATAAAGAAAAATCAAAGTTTTTGGACTAACACTTCGAATTTTGCTTATAGTGATACCTTGGAGAGTAGGGTGAATATCGATAACAAAGGTTTCGTGTATGACCGTAATCCAATACAATTAGATTTATAAACATGATTTGATTAGTACAATGGAATGAATACAGCGGGTACAAAAAAAGGGACAAGCACTCTTCGAACTTCAAACATCCGTGAGATTGGATTTGTTAATCTAAACCGTGGAAAATATGGTGTGGCTATCAGTGTATGTATCTGTGAATTAAGCATGGCAGTGGGAAGCATCTTTAGTATCAAATGTGGCCATCGGGATCCTTGTCAGTAGTTAATGATGATAATTAATGCCGGCAGGCATGGTTGGCATGGACAACCTAATGGGAGACCTGTTATCAGGTAAACCGATACAAAAGGAGCAACTCAAGATGCTGAACTTGGTTCATTCTTCAGGGATGGTTACCACTAATAAACACTAAAATGTGCTTCATGAAATGTGGAATTATTTGATTCCAGCAGATAAAAGAGATCAAAAACATCTTTCCGGTTCATATTTACGCCTTTCCTCATATGGCATCCGATTTGGACCATTCTTTATAGCACTGTGATGAACTGATGATAGGTCTCTATGCTTTATAATGTTGTGATGATAGGTCTCTATACTGTTATGATAGAGCTAAAGGAAATTACTCGAATGTAACATCCACCAATCCAACGGAACTGATATATTACTAGGATATATTCTTGTCATCTCTTTTTTATCATTCTAGCTACCAAATATCTGTGATACATGACAAGTATGATGGAAATCTGAGATTAGATTAGCATGTACGCACACTTCCCCTACCAAAATTCAGTTAATTTAGAGACTAAAATTCAATGTTGATTTGCCATATACAAACACAATGTTTGATTACAAAAGGAAATGAGCAATTGCAGAGTCGCGAAAAGGAAAAATTCTAAAAGATAAAGATGGTAATATGACAGAGTCGCTAAAAGAAAAAATGGGGACCTCCAGTTCGAATTGAATAAAGTTTCCGCAGTAGAGGATGTGAATGATGTGTTGAGCTACCTCGGCGTAAATAGCGGCGATGCGTTTGGTTTATGCGCTTGGGGAAGAAAATGTCTCCAGCTCCCTCATACTCAAGCTGGATCCAAGAGGCTGCGGGCTCATAGGAGACGAAATGCGTGACAAAATCACTGCACATACGCCATCATAAATCCAGCCCCATTTACCAGCCTAGGAGACGGAGGAGGCGTACGAGGGGCCAAACCAGCCGTCGTCGATGGTCACCCTGTGGCAGCACCAGCTCCAACGGTGGCTTGAGGTGAGGAGGAGCAACCTTAATACAGCGGATCAAGAGAGCAAGCTGATGAGAGCTATCCAGCAAAATCAATTTTTGTGTGAGAAGAGAAAATTCTAACATATCATATGGCTAGCCGACCCGCTCACCTAAGGCTTCCTCGATTTCGCACCGTTTGTGTTCGTTCGATTGCCTCTGGTCTGGTCAACGTGGTTGTGGCTGCCGTTCGATTTTCACTGCCTATTTTGACTTAGTAGTCTTGTGTAGAACCCGATGACCGGTGTGCTCGGCGAGGTTTCTGGTTGGCTGGGTTTGAAATTTTCGGGTGGCCACTGCGTTGCGTCAGCGTGGCTTTTTTCCGGCGCTGACCGCGGCGTGCGTCGTCAGGGGGCCACGGGTTGGTGGCGAGATTGGTCGATGCATGCGCACCGGTTAGCGCATCCTCCTCTCACCGATAGGTGGGCGGTGGTCTTCTTTGGACCCGTTCGTCGGTCGGCCGGCTAGGCTCAGTCCTCACGGATGGTGTGCGCTGGCAATCGTGATGTCACAGCGGGCCCCCACGGGATGGACTGTCGCAGAGGTCGCGTCGTTATGCTGTGGACCGCTGCACACGGGTGGAAGGACCGAGGCGTGGAGAGGCTGATTTGTTGGTGGGGATATACCCGTTGGTTCTTTGCGTGGGATTACATGTGGGACACCCTGCTCCCTAGTCCTACACGCCGCCGGTGGTGTTTGTTCGTCGTGTCTCCAGCTTTCTGTCCGGGTTGGAGGGAGTTGTTGGCTTGCCCCGTGAAACTCGTCATGCGAGGCTGACTCCTGCGCCTGGTCTCGCTGTGGCTGATGCACGGCTCGACCAGCCGGACGTGCGTGCGCCGCGCCGTGGAGCCCGCCTCTGCACTGAGCCTGCACGTCCCCCCACTAGTAGAAAAGAGGGCAATGGTCCAGGCCGGGTCAGTCCATTAGTCCCGGTTAAATCCAGAACCGGGACTCATCGGGGCATTGGACCCGGTTCGTGAGCCTGGGGGGCCGGCCGGGCCACGTGGACCATTGGTCCCGGTTCGTCTGGACCTTTTGGTCCCGGTTGGTGGGACGAACCGGGACCAATGGGCCTCGCTCCTGGCCCACCTCCATTGATCCCGGTTGGTGGCTTGAACTGGGACCAAATGCCGCCCTTTAGTCCCGGTTCGTGCCATGAACCGGGACCAATGAATTGCCTATATATACCCCTCGCCCGCGAGCAGAGCACTTCACCGCCTGCTTTTTACGCCTCGACCGTTGGAGAGCTTTGTGGTGCTCTAGCTCACCTTCTATGCACACGAGGTGTTCGATGGAATGTCCGAGCCACACTACTTAACTTTCTCCTCTCCAAGCTCGACCTCTAAACTCCATTTTCCTCAATATTTGTTTAGGTTTATCGGCCTGTCACGTCCCGTCTCCGTCCTCACCGCCGTCGATCGCCCACGCCGATCTAATCGCCGGCATCACCGTGGTGAACCTCTTGTTCTTATCTTCTTTCTGAAAGGAAAAATATTCTTACTTGTATGTTTAGATAGATACTTGTATTATTTTCTTACTTTTATTATTGCATCTTATATAGTGCGATGGTTTTGGTATCCGCCCCTGTCGGCCCTCGTCCTGCCTATGATTCGGATGTGGTATATACTATCTTTTCATAACTATTGGTTCATTTATTATTTATGAAAATTATGCCGACCAACGTGACATAGATTTTATTTATCTAGGAGGTTGTTGAACCGAAATTCCAACCGACCCTATTGTCGAGAGGTTAAATTTAGTTGAAGAAGAAAACAATTTCTTGAAGGAAAAAATAAGAAAAATTGAGGAGGAAAAGATGATATTGGAGTTGCATGTTGCGGATGTCGTCGATGATCAAAAGATCAAGATGGATGCAATGCGATTGAAGATTAGAAAGATTAAAAAATATGCCATTCATACCGAGGCTTGGTATCATTATGCCGTTGGATTAGATGTTACCTTGGTTGCGATTATGATCGCATTTGTTTTCGCATTGAAATGTTTTACATAGTTTCAATGTATGGTTTAGTTAATTTAGATGCTCTGCAGAGCTTTATGTTGTTAGATGAGAACTATGTATGTACTTTGGTTTTAATGTGATGATGAACTTCTATTAATTTGGTCACTTAATTATCTATTCATGATGTTCTGTAATGATTTTTGACACACTTAATTATACATAATGCACGCAGATGAACCGGCAATGGATGTCCGCTTTGATGCAGCCATCGAGATTGGAAAGGACACATATTATGGTTACATATAGTGGACATATGGAAACAAAATAACTAATGCAGAAAACAAAACAAAAAAACTAGAAACAAAATAAAAATAGCAACAATAAGTGTTTTGTTGTAAGTAGAAACAAAATAAAATAAATAAAGCAACAAAGAAAACAAAAAAATAAAAAAAGTGTTTTCAAATTTGAAAACTAATGGCACTAACAGAAAGTTTATAATTTTTCTAAAACTAAAAGCAAAAAGAATTAAAAAAAAGCAAAAAACAAAAAAAAATAATGCAAAAAACAAAACAAAAAAATTGGAAAATAAAATAAAAATAATGCCACCTATTGGGCCACCACGGCGTGAATAAGACTAGAAACCCAACCTGGGCCAGGATTCAGGCCCGCAGAATGCCCAATAGGCCCACAGGCAGCACAGTTTGATATTAGGGCCGTAAGCCTGCATTTGAGAGGAGCTCGAGAGGGTAGCCGCAGCGGGGCTTATAAACCACTCCGAGCCCCTCTCAACTAGCGAGGTGGGACTAAATTTTTGGCCGCGACGCGGGCAGCGCAAGGCCTTTGGTGCCGGTTGGTGCCACCAACCGGGACTAAAGGGATGCATTGGTACCGGTTGGTGCCACCAACCAGGACCAAAGGCCGCCGCTTCCCGCCCTTTGGTGCCACGAACTCATCACTAAAGGGGGCATTGATCCCGGTTGGTGCCACGAACCGGGACTAAAGGGGGCATTGGTCCCGGTTGGTGCCACGAACCGGGACCAAAGGCCTGGGTATATGAGTAGCACTTTGGAAAATTTGACGAACTCATCACCAATTGCGCCCCGGCCCGCCCGACGACGCCGAGCTCATCGACGCCGCCAGGCTGCCCAGATCGACGCTTTCCGCTGCCCCGACGCCGCCCGCCGCCTGCCGCCTCGCCCGACCACGCCGTCACCGTCGCAAGTGCCTCGTCGCGCCGTCGGTGACGTTGCCCCGAGCTCAGCGTGCCCACGCCATCGCCGCCCGACGCCGTCCCTGCCTCAAGGCCACCGCCTCTGCCTCAGGTCGGCCCCGACCTCGCCGTCCCCGACGCCGCCCATAGTGAGCCACCGCGCCCCTGCCCTGCCCCCTGCCGCAAATATATATATATATATATATATATATGTATGTATGTATGTATGTATGCTTTTTTTGTATGCATGTATGCTTTTTTTCTAGCTAGGAAAGTATGTATGCTTTTTTTTGTATATATGTATGTATGTATGCTTTTTTTGTATGTATATATGTATGTATGTATGCTTTTTTTGTATGCATATATGTTGATGAAATATGAACAATGCATTAGGCAAAACCTTTACTTTTTTCGGAATTTTCTATTTGAACATTTAAAAAAAAGCAATACTAAAAGAATGAGAGGAAAAAGGAAAATAAGAAGAGGAAGAAAGGAGGAGGAGAGGAGAAATAAATAAGAAGAGAAAAAAGAAGAAAAAGAAGAAAGGAATAGACGAGATTTTTCTTCTTCTCCTCTATTCCTTTCTTCTTCTCCTCTTTTTTTTGTTTTTTTTCTTCGATCTTCTCCTCTATTCCTTTTTTCTTCTCCTCTTTTTATTTCTTCTTCGTTTTCTTATGTTTTATCGGGTCCGCCATCGCCGATAACTTCAACACGTAAATATATACCCTCCCCGATAATATTATTTTCATGTACGCATGTCGTGTCGATATAAACTCCTGATAACTTCAACACGTGGGGGGGGGGGGTCGATATACCCCCTCCCGATAACTTCAACACGAGGGGGGTCGATATACCCCTCCCGATAACTTCAACACGTGGGGGGGGGGGGTAGATATACCCCCTTCCCGATAACATTATTTTCCCGTGTATGTATCTCATCGTTGTCGATATTACCCCCTCCTTGAAGCATTCTCGAGGCCACCCCAAACCCTAGCTAGAGAAGCAGCGTCGAGGCCACTAATTAATATGATTCCTTACTGTGATTAGCTAGCTAGTTGTACGTTTGCCACTAGCTAATATATCCATCTGTCAAGTTTGAATAATAATTGCCATGTTGTAAATATTTGTAGAAACTATGGACACCCCCCGAGACGAAGCACAAGAAGCGTTGTTGGGGGACACAATCGCACAAGGAAGTGATGTCGTCTTCTCGTTTCTGAACGACACTGATGGTCTGGAAGGACAGGGTGAAGAAGTAGGCTATGATTATGATGGCTCCGGTGACCCAATGACGGTGCAGGAAGGAGACCGTGAGGACGGCTCTGGTGACCCAATGACGGTGCAAGAAGGAGACCGTGATTACGGCTCCGGTGACCGAACCGAGTCTGGACAGGTATTTATATTAGTTAAGCCTGTGCTAACTAGCTAATTGATGCATTCATTGTTTTGGTATATGTACACATATTAATTAACTCTCGCCTTTCTTCTTTTTTCTAGCCCTCCGGATCGAGCACAACTTCGGTAAGGAGACGAGGCCCGAAGAAAAAGTTGAGCTCGGATGAAAGGTTTGAGATCATAGCAATCGCGCGCGACGGTGAACCGATTGAACCCATCCGGACAAAGAACGCATTTTCTACTCAGTGCGGGGTTCTTGTTAGGGACAGGATCCCGATCAGCATCCACCAATGGTATAAGCTTAAGAACGGAGACCCTGAGGTGTCTTATGTCAATGATTTGCAGAAAGATGATCTTTGTACTGAGCTGAAGGCAAATTTCACCCTACCGCCAGAGGAGGATCCGGAGAAGCCAGTTATAGAGCAATTAATCAAGTCTTTTGCTCTTAAGAAGATGGCAGGCATATTCAGGAGGTGGACGAAAGATCTGAAAAAGTTTGTCGACAAAGAAGAGACACCAGAATTCATCAGCAAATATGAGAAGATCAGAGATCACTGGCCCGCATTTGTGGCCCACAAGACATTGGAAAAGAGTAAGAAGATGTCGGTGACAAACAAGCAAAATGCTGCGAAGAAGAAGTTTCACCATCGCACGGGGTCAGGTGGCTACCTCAAAGCCCGGCCTAAGTGGGCCAAGTCTGAGAATGATCTGCTTGATAAAGGGATCGAACCAGAGACAATGAACTGGCCAGACCGTTGCCGGACTTGGTTCTTCGGGGCTGGCTGAACCTTGGACCTTGTATCAGGGAAGTGTCGTTGGACGGACGAGTAACTGAAAATACCAGTCAAGAGGCTTCGGCACTATATCAATGCAGCGCAGCAAGGGACGTTCGTTCCAGACAGGGAGAACGACGAGCTCACAATGGCCCTCGGGAATCCTGAGCACCCTGGACGGACACGAGGCACGCCAGGCTCCATTCCGTGGAAGGTTGGTTTTCCGGATGCAGGGAGTTACAAAACCTAGGAGAGGAGGAAGAAAGTGGAGCATAGCCAACTGCAGGCACTGCACGCAAGGGTACAAGGGCTAGAGGAACGAGAAGAAGCAGATCGCATTAAACGACCTGCTGAAGCTTCCCCCGAAGCTACCCCGCCATCTCAGCGGAGAAGCAGCGTGGCTTCCACCGAGCTGCTTCAGCCGGAGCATGTCTTGACGGCTCCTGGTAGCTACCCCGTGGATTTTATCACGGAGTCTCAAAATTGCCACCTTATGGCGTAATGGCAGAACTTAAAAGTCAAGCCGACTGTCGGCCAAGTTCGACCTTCTGAACCCGGCGCAACTTTTCACTGTCGTCCGATTCCGTATGATATGCTAGGGTGACGGTGGACGAAATAATCGAGGGATTTGAGGACCTCCGCTTGACCACCCTACCGTGAAGGGGAGACTCGGTGGGTTCTCGCTCAAGACTCCATGCCTATGGCGGAAGGAGCTCATCCACCTTCCGAATCGACGCCTCCTCCTCCTCCTCCGGCGAGTCAGGCACTCCGCCTCCTCCACCGCCTCCTCCTCCGGCAAGTGACGATCGTGGCAGTCGGTCTCCTTCTCCGGCGTGGCGGCACTCCGCCTTCTTTCTCCGCTTTCAAGGCCGTGCGCACGAGCAGCCAGCAGCCTCCTCCTTCTCTGCCTCGCCAGCAAGGGCGGAAGAGACTCGCCGCCGCCCCGGCTTCTCTGGTGGGTCGTAGTCCTTCTCCTCCGCCTCGTAAGCAAGCACGAAAGAAGACAGCCGCAGCCGCTTCGTCTGCTCCGGCGTCTAGCAGTACAGCCAGAGGCGGGAGGCAATACAGATGCGGTCCACCTCTCAAGCCTCTAGAGAAGTTACCGTACGAGATGACCGTGGAGGAAAACAAGAAGATCGTGCGGACCAAAGTGAAGGACTTATTTGAAGGGTTGAAAGCGCAGAGACATCCACCTCCGGCGGAGAAGATAGATCCGGTGAAAGTGAAGCGTACTCTGGCTGCCCTGAGGAAAGCACCAAAGTCTCTGCCGAAAGGCAACTATGAGCGCATCCTTGAAAAGTCATTTGTCCAAGCGAAGCGGTCTGGAAGTACTGTCACTGATCAAAGGTTAGCAGAACGACGAGCTGGGAAAAAAATTGCCCAGATCGGCGAACAAGCGAACCAATTGCTCCCCCCGCTTCAGGTGTCCGAAGATAGTGTCACTAATGATTCGGGCGGGATGGTGTCGGGTTATAACAATCCTGCAGATTACCTGCCCGACGATGTACATTATGATTTCTTGGAGGCGGACGAACACAGGTACGTGTACGGGAAGCCTCTCGTCAAAGATGAAAGATCTCTAACAACGATGATGTTCAGATTCCATAATTGGTACATGAAAACCTGCAGAGTCTGAGGGGAGGAATATTTTGACGCTGAGAGTTAGAGAGGAGCATGACCTCATTGGAATTGAACAGTTGAATGTTCCATTTGAGGAGTTCTTCGCGTTTTTCAATCTAAAGGCCCTCGATAAATTAATGGTCTCTTTCTACTGCCTGTAAGTAGTACTACTTCTGTCATTAATTAAGTCTCTATATATAGGTCAGCTCTTTCATTGCATGTATTTTTAATTATGCTCACTATATTAATTATGCAGATTGAAGATCGCCGAATTGAAGAAAAGACAAGTCGGTGATATTGGGTTCATTAACACAAATCTCATAGATGTATTTATGGTTAAATCTCATGCCAAAGATACCGAGGCCAAGCTGCTACAATCGTTTCTATTAAATCAAAACAAAGCTATAATAATCTTCCCTTACGAAGTCAAGTGAGTGTTCTTGTCTTGTGCATCCCTTATTAGTCGAGGTTGTAGTAATGTAATTGATGAGTTATGCATGCTTGCAGGTTCCACTATATTCTGCTAGAGATTAAGCTTGAGCAGGGACAAGTAACCGTCTTAGACTCGAGACGAAAAGATCCCACGGAGTATGCAGACCTGACTGAAATTCTAGAGAAGTAAGTTAAACCGATCATTATCGAACCATATCGGCAACTTTGTTCATTTCGTGATATCAAGTAATTGTTTTCTTTGTCCGCAGGGTTTGGGAAAAATTCACCTCAAAAACTCCGGACTGCCGAAGAAGCTGCAATTTAGATACCCGAAAGTAAGTACTATAGTAGCATGTTCCACGCATCTCCTAGTGATTCAAGCGCTAGTTTCATCAATACCATTTAGCATGCTTGCTAATTATCAGTTTGATTAACCTCTATTCCTTGTAAAGTGGTTGTGGCAGGAACAAGGGAATGACTACTGTGGATACTACATTTGCGAGTCCATCCGCCACACGACCTGTGAGCGGGGCTACTCTGACAAAAAATATGAAGTGCGTAAATAATAATATTCACAATTTTATTTTATTATCATCATTTGTGTTCAGTTTCATTTATTCATATATATGTATTGACCCCCTTCTTCAAATTAGATGTTTAGGATGCGGGATGAACTACTACCACCAGATCGTATGCAAGCAATTCAAGAGGAATTGGCGGCATTCTTTCTTGACCACGTGATCGCTAAAGACGGAGAATACCATGTGGACCATTAGTTTGTTTGGAATTAGGAGATTATATTGTAAGAGATAATTATATTTTCTATATGTAGCCCGATGGCGTCGGATAGATATACGAGAACTTGTTGTTCGACCAATCTCTCAGAGAAGGAGAGGTGGTCGATATCACTTCTCTCTGTATGCATATATGTTCATGACAATCTTCTGTTTCCTTCATTTGCTTACTAGCTAGCTAGAGTGTCTAGTCCTCTATATACGTATATATATAGTACGTAGCGTCGACCAAGCACGGAGATAAGAGAGGACAATTCTCTCTATTAATTAGCTAGCTAACACAAACACCTAAATTAACCCCCAAAACCCCTAACCCCCTTCAAAACAAAAACAAAAAAACAAGCAAATGAAATGCTGACGCGTGGAAGCCTTTTGGTTCCGGTTTATGTCACCAACCGGGACCAAAGGCCCCCCTGCCTGGGCTGCCCGCAGCGGCCACGTGGATGCCCATCTGTCCCGGTTCGTGTTTGAACCGGGACTAAAGGTGGGAGGCATTAGTAACGACCTTTTAGTCCTGGTTCAAGAACCGAGACTAAAGGCCCTTACGAACCGGGAAAAATGCCCTGTTTTCTACTAGTGCCCTATTGCGCGAGCGTCTTTCAGCCGCTGGCCTGCTGTCTGTACGACGGTGGGCCAGAGTGGCCCGCTTAGGATGCGTGTCTTCAGGGCGGTGGTGGGTGTGTTCCCATGCGCCTAGTGTTTCCTGATGTGGGGAGAGACCGCGCCCGGCTCTTTCTTCCTTATTCATCTTTTCTTCGTTGCTCCTTTTCTCTCTCCCGCTCTCCATTTTCGTTGTCCGTCATTCGCCTGCTTCGCCCCCACCACGCTTTGCTTCTTCTCCGACCCGTTGCGGCTGACTGGTATTCTTCACCGTCCATGTGCGTCTCCATTGTGATGGCGTTCCATAGGTGCTGCTGGTTAAGGTCGATGCTTGCCTTCCTTCAGATCATCTGCATTTTACGCAGTGCACCCCGCTTACAGGTGTTCTTCCTCTTCATGCTACATGTACAAGTCCTTCCCTGCTATCTCCCCTGCACTCGCTGTCGCCGGCTCTCCAACCCACATCATATGTAAGAACAACGGTGGCAGTGAGCATGGGAGGGACAAAGCTAGCTGAGTTGGTCGACAGAGGAATGATCGCGCTCAACGCCGACCTCCAACCTGTTATTCTAAAGGCGACGGCGGCAGCTTCTCGCCTCTCCTCTTCATCTCACGAATGAGGCGTCGGCTCAGGAGCGCTTAGGAGCCTAGGAGTGGAACACCACTTCCTCCAATCTTGCAGAGGTGCTCCTCTCTCGTTGCTTTTACTTCATCATTCACATTTAAACTTGTTAATATATTTGTCCTGATGGAAGCTGCATTTTATTCCCCTTTTCTGTATAGTCAATGCTTTGTAGATTGACATTATTGAAGCTACATGTTTGAAGAAATGTTATAGGTGGCCACACGTGAGTAGGCTTCCTGATTAGGAATCAGGTAACTAATTAGACTTGGTACCCCAGCCCAATATATCAGTTAAACAGTTGTTAACATGGATACACCAAGCCAAATTATATATGCTAGATCCAAATTATATATTCTAATAGATAGGCTTGTGTTTTTTATAATAGTTAGATTCAAGCTCTGCCCGTTGTACTTTGGTTAGCGTATAAAATGTGATGTTATCCTATTGAGGTTAAATATCCACACTACCCATGTACAAAATTGTTAACATGGGTACATTTTTGCTTGGACTAAGAACAACTATATGTGGTTAGCACTGGTGTGTATACTCAGTTACAAAATGGTACATATGTTCCAATAACAGTTTATGAAACTAGAGTTCATCGTATTATACTTTATTTTCTGAACTCATGGAACATTTAAGGAATAAATCTGAGGAGTCTTGGCAATGGCTTTGGCCTGAAGAATTTAGATGGTGAATATTTTTTGATCCATAGTGTAGCAGCCTCCTTTGTTTGGTTTGCATAGATATTGATCAATGCATTCTGAGAATATTTTGTAAGGTATCCTGATTGGCATATCAGAGGGTGCTAGAGCTGTTCAAGCAGTTGTGTGCGTTCTACTTTCAGTAAATTTGCTATCTATATTTTTTACTTTGTTTAGTCTGAATAGATACCATAACAAGGCTAGGTTCAATAACTATTTGTTTTATTTTTTACATAACGGCTGGATTAAAATCATTATCCTCTTTCCCTGGTACTCACGGTTTAATTGCTATAGTTGCAGGAGCCATTGGCCATTTATACATAATAATGTATACATTTATAATATCGATCCTTGCTCATGGTACACCTTTCTTAGTTTTCTCGTGACAAGAATTAGCATATTAACCATGTGAGTAGGCCTTGCATTGACCTCAGTATTGACAACAGGTCCGACTAAAATTACCAACTTGATCTTAACGATTATACTATGGGTTTGCCTTAGTTGACCATCAACTGTGCATCATGCAATTAAAAAAAGCTCTTGCAACTATAGTTTTACTGCTAGCTAAAGGGATTCAGTTGATTCTTGTTACGCAAGAGATTTTGGGGTATTGTGGGCTTCGACACCACAAGGGTCGGCCACGACAATATATATATGGAGAGAAACCTCTCTGGATACAAGTACAGTTGTATACAAGTTATAATACGTATTTACGTATAACTACAAGTCTAACACCCTCCCTCAATCTTAACCGGGATCTGAAGAGTTCGTAAGATTAAGATTGGCACGACAACCCTCAAACTGAGGCAATGGCAACGGCTTCGTGAAGATATCAACAAGTTGATCTTTCGAAGGAATGAACTTGATCTGAAGTAACTTCTGTGAAACTCGTTCTCTGACAAAATGATAGTCAACTTCGATGTGTTTCGTTCAGGCATGAAATACCGGGTTTGAAGAAAGGTATGTAGCACCGATGTTGTCACACCAAAGAACAGGAGGATGAATCTGAGGCTCCCTCAACTCTCGAAGAAAGGACTGAACCCAAATCACTTCAAGAAAGGGCATTGGCAATCGCTTTGTATTCAGCTTCAAAGATTACTACGCGACATCAGTAGCTTGTTTACGAGCACTCCAAGCAATCAAATTAGGACCATAGAACACCGTGCATATCCCCTCAGAGATCGCTTTGTCGTCAGGCTTCCAGCCCAATCAGCATCGTAAAAAGCCGAGAGGCTACCGGAAGAAGCGCATCAAGATGCAAACCCAGAGCAGCAGTGAAACGAACATAGCGCAGAATGCGTTTGACAGCAGTCCAGTGAGTATCCCGAGGAGCATGAAGAAACTGGCACACACTGTTAACCGCGTAGGAAATATTAGGACGAGTGATCGTCAAATACGGTAAACCACCAACAATACTGCGATACGTGGTAGCCTCATCCGAAGGAAGAAGAGTACCATCAAGTGCAGAGAGGCGATCAGAAGCTGTCATGGGAGTAGTAGCAGGCTTACACTAAAGCATACCAGCATGACGAAGCAAATCCAGAGAATACTTCTGCTGAGTGAGAGTCACACCGGCATCAGAATGAGAGACCTCCAAGCCAAGGAAATAATGAAGCCGGCCAAGATATGTAATAGCAAAATCACCACTCAAAGCAGAAACAAGACGATCCGCAGCAAAGGCCGACGAGCTGATCGAGATGATGTCATCGACATACACCAACAGGTACATAGTGACCGTAGGGTGCTGTAGCATGAACAAGGACGTGTCAGCTGTCGAAGGAACAAATCCATGTGCGCGAAGAGCAGAACCAAGACGCGCATGCCATGCACGAGGCGCCTGTTTAAGACCATAAAGAGCCTTGACCAAGCGACACAAATGCTGCGGACGAGCAGTATCAACAAAACCAAGCGGCTGGCGCATATAGACCTCTTCATCAAGAACACCGTGAAGAAAAGCATTTTGAACATCAAGCTGCCGAAGAGACTAGCCACGAGTAACAACAAGAGACAAGAGCAAACGAATAGTCGTAGGCTTGATCACGCGACTGAAAGTATCATCATAATCAAGACCTTGATGTTGTTTGAACCCACGAGCAACAAGCCGAGCCTTATACCGTTCAATAGAACCATCAGCATGTCGCTTAACTTTGAATACCCATTTAGAGTCAATGATATTGGCACCACTCTTCGGAGGAACAAGACGCCACATACCATTTTTCAACAATGCCTGATACTCTTGTTCCATCGCAGAACGCCAGTGAGGGAGACCCATAGCTGCCTGATAATGACGGGGTTCAACAGAAGGATCAGTTATAGAATGATCTAGACAGGCCGCGAGCCATGCAACCGTGCCATCAGTGCGTTTTTTCGGAAGAAAAATGCCACTCTTGCTGCGAGTGTGAGGACGCGGAGTAATAGGAGCAGTTGGCACGATCGAAACCGCAGGAACCGTCGACGAAGAGGCCCGCATCTCCTGAGAAGAAGATATGGCGGGTGGTGGTAGCAGCAGACGGCGGTCAGCCGAATGTGACCGCGACGAGGGCGGGCTACCAGAAGGCGACCCAGGAGAGGCGGGCGTCCCCGGACTGGTGAACGCAGGCGGGTCCAGCCCAGGCGCTGGCGAATCCAGCCCAGGGGACGCGGGGAGCTACAGCAACAGCGGAGCCGGGTCCGCCCGCGTAGCGGGTGCGAGTGAAGATGACCCTGCATGACCCATGCAGGGGGGAGGCGATGCGGGATCGACGTGATCCGTCGAGTGTGAGCCCGCCGCTACCGGAGTCGGGTCCAAGTGTGTAGCGGGCGCAGGCGAAGGGGACCCTGCATGCCCCCTGCAAGGAGCCGCGGGGTCAGGATCGACGTGATCCGTCGAAGGAGCCGTTGGAGCAGCGGAGGAATCCTCCAGAAGAACAAGCCGGGCCCCTCTACCAGTTCCTGCACCATGGTTAGACAACAAAAGAGGCGAGTGTGCAGCATCTACAAATTGATCAGGCAATAAAGAAGATGAGTGCACTGGTTCGGTGGATGTGGTGACAGGAGTGGGAAGTTTAGAGAAAGGAAAGACATGCTCATCAAAGATAACATCACGTGAAATATACACACGATTTGTGGGAACATGAAGGCATTTATAACCTTTGTGCAACGAACTGTACCCAAGAAAAACACATTTTTTCGAAATAAACTCAAGCTTGCGACTATTGTAAGGACGGAGATGCGGCCAACACGCACAACCGAAGACTTTGACAAAAGTGTAGTCAGGAGTCTCATGAAGCAAGAGTTCAAGCGGAGTTTTCATGCCAAGAAGCCGAGAAGGAAGTCTATTTATAAGAAAACAGGCGGTAGTAAAAGCATCACTCCAAAAACGAAAAGGAACAGAGGCATGAGCTAATAAAGTCAAACCAGTCTCAACAAGATGACGATGCTTACATTCAGATGAACCGTTCTACTGATGTGTATGAGGACAAGACACACGATGCAAAATCCCAAGTTTCTCAAAGAAGGTATTGAGATTGCGGTATTCACCCCCCCAATCCGACTGTACATGAATAATTTTGTGTTGTAGGAGACGCTCAACATGTGCTTGAAACTTAAGAAAAACATCGAACACATCAGACTTGTGTTTAAGGAGATAAATTCAGGTAAAGCGACTATAAGCATCAATAAAAATGACATAGTACTCATGACCACTAACAGACATCTGAGCGGGACCCCAAACATCTAAAAACACAAGCTCAAGAGGAGTTTTGACTACATGACTAGAAACAGAGAAAGGTAACTGATGACTCTTTCCCTGCTGACAAGCATCACAAACTGATATATCTTTATTACTAGACATGGATGCCAGCTCATGACGATGAAGAATATGGCGAGAGTGCCATTGTGAGGGGGACACTCGAACAACACTGAATACTTGAGAGACGGCTGGAGAGACAGAGCACGACACATCAAGAGCATATAGTCCATGACGAAGGCGCCCTCTATGCAGAACGTCCCGTGTAGCACGATCCTTGATGAAAAGATGAAAAGGGTGAAACTCATAAAACACGTTATTGTCATAAGTAAGTTTAGGAACGGATAGCAAGTTACGGGCAATAGTGGGAACTCGAAGAACATTCTTAAGACATAACTGCCTAGATGTATGAGTGAGTAGAGATGCCTGACCAACACGAGAGATGTGCATACCTGCCCCATTGGCTGTGTGAACCCTGTCAGGACCATGGTAGGCCTCACGGATAGCAAGCTTGTCCAATTCATTTGTCACGTGCTCGGTGGCGCCAGTGTCCATGTACCAGGTGGGATCAACATTATAAGACTAAGTCTTCCCTTGATGCTGCGTCATGTTGACTTGACGCTCATTGCCCTTGCCGTTGTTGCCAAGTCCAAGAAACTCAGGCTGAAAACGACGATGACAACGAGACGCAACGTGGCGAGGGTCCCACATAGCTGACAAGGGGCAGCAGCTCCACAAGCGGCACAACAAGCACATGGGCGCCCGTTCTCAATGATGATGGTATAGTGGCACATGGGCTCCACAAGCATTTGTATTTCTTTATTTTGTTCAATCTTTCATCCTCTACCTATATAGTGGCTGGCGGCGCTGCCTGATACGTCTCCAACGTATCTATATTTTTTGATTGCTCCATGCTATATTATCTACTGTTTTGGACATTATTGGGCTTTATTATCCACTTTTATATTATTTTTGGGACTAACCTATTAACCGAAGGCCCAGCCCAGAATTGTTGTTTTTTTGCCTATATCAGAGTTTCGAAGAAACGGAATATCAAACGGAGTACAAACAGAATGAAACCTTCGGGGACGTGATTTTCTCACCGAATATGATCCAGGAGACTTGGACCCTACGTCAAGAAAGAAAGGAGGTGGGCACGAGGTAGGGGGCGCGCCCACCCCCCCAAGGCGCGCCCTCCACCCTCGTGGGCCCCATGTTGCTCCACCGACATACTTCTTCCTCCTATATATACCTACGTACCCACAAACGATCAGATACGGAGCCAAAAACCTATTTCCACTGCCGCAACCTTCTGTACCCACGAGATCCCATCTTGGGGCCTGTTCGAGTTCACGAGGGAGCATCCATCACGGAGGGCTTCTACATCATCACCATAGCCTCTCCGATGAAGTGTGAGTAGTTTACCTCAGACCTTCAGGTCCATTGTTAGTAGCTAGATGGCTTCTTCTCTATTTTTGGATCTCAATACAATGTTCTCCCCCTCTCTCATGGAGATCTATTCGATGTAATCTTCTTTTTGCGATGTGTTTGTTGAGACCGATGAATTGTGGGTTTATGATCAAGATTATCTATGAACAATATTTGAATCTTCTCTGAATTCTTTTATGTATGATTGGTTATCTTTGCAAGTCTCTTCGAATTATAGTTTGGTTTGGCCTACTAGATTGATCTTTCTTGCAATGGGAGAAGTGCTTAGCTTTGGGTTCAATCTTGTGGTGTCCTTTCGCAGTGATAGTAGGGGCAGCAAGGCACATATTGTATTGTTGCCATCGAGGATAACAAGATGGGGTTTTTAACATATTGCATGAATTTATCCCTCTACATCATGCCATCTTGCTTAAGGCGTTACTCTGTTTTCTTGAACTTAATACTCTAGATGCATGCCGGATAGCGGTCGATGAGTGGAGTAATAGTAGTAGATGCAGGCAGGAGTCGGTCTACTTGTCTCGAACGTGATGCCTATATACATGACTATACCTAGATATTCTCATAACTATGCTCAATTCTTTCAATTGCTCAATAGTAATTCCTTCACCCATCGTAAAATACTTATGCTCTTAAGAGAAGCCACTAGTGAAATCTATGGCCCCCGGGTCTATCTTCATCATATCAATCTTCCTACACTTTATTATTGCCTTTGCTTTTTTACTTTGCTTTTATTTTACTTTGCATATTTATCACAAAAATACCAAAAATATTATCCTATCATATCTATCAGATCACACTCTCGTATGTGACCGTGAAGGGGTTGACAACCCCTTACCGCGTTGGTTGTGAGGAGTTATTTGCTTTGTGCAGGTACGAGGGACTCGCGCGTAGCCTCCTCCTGGATTAATACCTTGGTTCTAAAAAACTAAGGGAAATACTTACGCTACTATGCTGCATCACCTTTCCTCTTCAAGGAAATCCAACGCAGTGCTCAAGAGGTAGCAAGAAGAATTTCTGGCACCGTTGCCGGGGAGTCTACGCAAAGGTCAACATACCAAGTACCCATCACAATCCCTTATCTCCCGCATTACATTATTTGCCTTTTGCCTCTCGTTTTCCTCTCCCTCACTTCACCCTTGCCGTTTTATTCGCCCTCTCTTTTCCATTTGCCTTTTTTCGCTTGCTTTCTGTTTGCTCGTGTGTTGGATTGCTTGTTTTTCACGATGGCTCAAGATAATACCAAATTGTGTGACTTTACCAATACCAACAATAATGATTTCCTTAGCACTCCGATTGCTCCTCTTACCAACACTGAATCTTGTGAAATCAATGCTGCTTTGTTGAATCTTGTTATGAAAGATCAATTTGCTGGCCTTCCAAGTGAAGATGTCGCTACTCATCTAAATAGCTTCCTTGATTTGTGTGATATGCAAAAGAAGAAAGATGTTGATAATGATATTGTTAAATTGAAGCTATTTCCTTTTTCGCTTAGAGATCGTGCTAAAGCTTGGTTTTCGTCTTTGCCTAAAAATAGTATTGATTCTTGGAACAAGTGCAAAGATGCTTTTATCGTATTTTCCTCCCGCTAAGATCATCTCTCTTAGAAAGGATATTATGAATTTTAAGCAACTTGATCATGAACATGTTGCACAAGCTTGGGAGAGGATGAAATTAATGAAAAGTAATTGCCCTACTCATGGGTTGGACTTGTGGATGACTATACAAAATTTTTATGCCGGATTGAATTTTGCTTCTAGAAATCTTTTATATTAAGCCGCGGGAGGCACTTTTATGGAAATCACTTTAGGAGAAGCTACTAAACTCCTAGATAATATTATGGTTAATTATTCTCAATGGCACAATCGAAAGATCTACTAATAAAAAGTACATGTGATAGAAGAAATTAATGTTTTGAGTGGAAAGATGGATGAACTTATGAAATTATTTGCTACTAAGAGTGTTTCTTCTGATCCTAATGATATGCCTTTGTCTACTTTGATTGAGAATAATAATGAATCTATGGATGTGAATTTTGTTGGTAGGAATAATTTTGGTAACAATGCGTATAGAGGGAACTTTAATCCTAGGCCTTATCCTAGTAATTCCTCTAATAATTATGGAAATTCCTACAATAATTCCTATGGAAATTTTAATAAGATGCCCTCTGAATTTGAGACTAGTATTAAAGATTTTATGAATTCACAAAAGAATTTCAATGCTTTGCTTGAAGAGAAATTGCTTAAAGTTGATGAATTGGCTAGGAACGTTGATAGAATTTCTCTTGATGTTGATTCTTTAAAGCTTAGATCTATTCCTCCTAAGCATGATATAAATGAGTCTCTCAAATCCATGAGAATTTCCATTGATGAGTGCAAGGAAAGAACCGCTGGGATGCGTGCTACGAAAGATGCTTTATTAAAGCGTGTTCTTCCAATTTCCATGATAAGATGTAGATCTAAAAGTTATTGATGTGTCCCCTATTAAATCTTTGTTTTGCAATATTAATCTTGATAATGATGGGACTGAATATGATCCACCTTTACCTAGAAGGCGTTCCAAAAATTCGGAGTTTTTAGATCTTGATGCTAAAATTGATAAAAGTGGGATTGAAGAAATCAAAACCCTAGATGTTGCTAAACCCACTATTTTTTGATTTCAAGGAATTTAATTATGAAAGTTGCTCTTTAATTGATTGTATTTCCTTGTTGCAATCCGTGCTAAATTCTCCTCATGCTTATATTCAAAATAAAGCGTTTACTAAACATATCGTTTATGCCTTGATGCAATCTTATGAAGAAAAACTTGAGTTGGAAGTTTATATCCCTAGAAAACTTTATGATGAGTGGGAACCAACTATTAAAATTAAGATTAAGGATCATGAATTTTATGCTTTATGTGATTTGGGTGCTAGTGTTTCCACTATTCCCAAAACTTTGTGTGATTTGCTAGATTTCCGTGATTTTGATGATTGCTCTCTAAACTTGCACCTTAAGGATTCCACTATTAAAAAACCTATTGGAAGAATTAATGATGTTCTTATTGTTGCAAATAGAGATTATGTGCCCGTAGATTTTATGGTTCTTGATATAGATTGCAATCCTTCTTGTCCTATTATTCTTGGTAGACCTTTCCTTAGAACGATTGGTGCAATTATTGATATGAAGGAAGGGAATATTAGATTCCAATTTCCATAAAAGTCATGCAACACTTCCCTAGGAAGAAAATAAAATTACCATATGAATCTATCATGAGAGCCACTTATGGATTGCCTACCAAAGATGGCAACACCTAGATCTATCCTTGCTTTTATGCCTAGCTAGGGGCGTTAAACGATAGCGCTTGTTGGGAGGCAACCAAATTTTATTTTTAGTTTTTTTTTGCTTTTGCTTCTGTTTAGGAATAAATCTTTGATCTATCCTCTGGTTAGATGTGTTTTTATGTTTTAATTAGTGTTTGTGCCAAGTTAAACCTATAGGATCTTCTTGGATGATAGTTATTTGATCTTGCTGTAATTTCCAGAAACTTTCTGTTCATGAAAATAATTGTTACAAATCACCAGAACGTGATAAAATAGTGATTCCAATTGCTACTGATCAATATACAAATTTCCTAGGTCTTCCGATTTTAGCTGATGTTTTGGAGTTCCAGAAGTTTGCGTTAGTTACAGATTACTACAGACTGTTCTGTTTTTGACAGATTCTGTTTTTCGTGTGTTGTTTGCTTATTTTGATGAATCTATGGCTAGTAAAATAGTTTATAAACCATAGGGAAGTTGGAATACAGTAGGTTTAACACCAATATAAATAAATAATGAGTTCATTACATGTGGCGACCGGTTTTCCGGGTAATAAATTCCAGAAAATGGCCGTTGTGCTCACCAGCCCCAGGATTACTGTTAGCTGATGAGGCACCAACTTGATACAGAAATTCCAAGCAAAATACAAAATGTGTAGTACAAGACCATTCTGGTCTGTGAGTACATCAAATGGTTTCTAGTGGTTGATGGCGGAAGCGGTTTGTGGATCATCAGTGTCTATGGGACTCCATTTCCCACGAGAACAGCTGACCAGGTTAACTCCTATCTTCGCGAGGCTGCTATCGTCGTTGCTTGGTTTCCGGGGCTGTCGTCACAACGCTCCTCTCCAAGCAGGAAATCTGGCCAAGACAATAGCCAGGGACAAGCCAGTGAGTACTTTGAATGTACTCGCAAACATTGTGAACACGGGTATGATATAATGATGATGTTCTGAAATATTTTAAGCTCTTGACGTCAGTCACCAAAGATAATAAAGACTCTGATGCATGCACGCAGGTTATTTTTGAATATGCAATATCATAGTAATAATAAAATGCACCGATCGGGTGTCTGAAGCGACGCCTCGAAAGGTTAGTAAACAGAGAGAAATGCCACAGTAGGGCGTCTGAGCAACACCACATAAAGGGCTTATAAAATAAATAACAAGCATGCCACAGTCGGGCGTCTGAGCGACACCACATAAGGGCTTATAAGGTAAAATAAAAGTCAAGCATGCCACAGTCGGGCGTCTCAGCGACACCACATAAAGGGCTTATAAATAAAAAACATTGAATATCCAGGAGGTAGAACCATCCCAGGGATACTCGATAATTCAAATAATATCACGGGTTAGTCCATAACAAAATAATATTCATAATTATTACAAGTCTCAAGTAGCGATCCCAGTTCTAGTTTAACAGTTTCTCCTCCGAAGACCGACACTAAGACCGACACCTGACCCATCCCAGACTGTAATCCTATAACCCAGGACACGGCTATACGAATAGGTTTAATCTCTGCAGAGGGTGTACTCTTTACCCACGAGTAACGGATTCCTTTAGTCCATCGGGACTAATTACATCTCTGATCTTTTAATTGAAAACACACCGACTTGCACACACCAGCTTAACTTACGGTGCACGGAATCACCCGTGACACTTGTTAAGCAAAACCCTAAGTGGGAGGCTACAACCTCGCGTAGCATGGGATCAAATTTATACCGCGCTCTAAGGGGTGGCCTCCTCTCGGTCTCAACTGAAACACCCATACCCCGGACCAGGTGGCATGCCTACCGGCTTCAACCGATATCTTCCACCATGGCCTCTCTGTACGGTGTGTGCTAGAAAGGGGTTGACGACTGACTGAACCGTACCCTACTTGCGGTAGGGACAAGTGGTAGTACGAAACAAGTATGGGGTTACTAGTACAAGACTCGATCTACGGTCGACTCAGGAGGTTTATAAATTCCCTCCATGACATGTATCACAAATATATATATCAACCAACAGAATCAACATTCATTATACCTTACCATGCCATACCGGACATAACCGCCTCGACGGAGACCGGCGACAAACTCATGTCTACCCGAGGCAGAGGTTTTCCCGGATTCCTCCCGGTATGCATGCAAGGCATATGAGGATGATTACCAACACAAGTGTGTTCATTTCCAACAGCATGGAAATCCCTAATATGCATCCATGCAAATGATCATATCACATGAAATAACAAGTATTTCAAAATGAGGTGGTGTTATAAACGTGTTGGCTAACACACCAAAAGTATTATGCCGGGGTTCAGAATGCTTGCCTTCAAGGTGTGGAGAGGTGGGGGACTCTCCAAAACTTTTGAAAGTTTTCTCCTCTCTCGAAAATCCTATTTTGAAAATATTGGAATTAACACACAATTTCAAAACAGCACAAAAAAATTGTTTGAATTTTTTTCAAATAAATCTTAAAATAAACTAGACAGAATTTGAGAGGTGTAGGAAAAAGAATCAATGCATTTGGAGTTATATTTAAAAAGTTATAGCCAGTCAAAGATTTGATCAAAAAACTGCTTTTAGAATAAAACAGAAAAGAAAATGTTTCGGGCAGAATACGTCTTCGAAAAGGGGAGACGTACTCAGGGTTTTGCGCTTCCACTTAAACACGTGGAGGCGGGGCTGGGTCTCTGACAGTGGGTCCAGGGGGCCCACTGGTCAGGTTTGACCAGTCCATCCCTCCCTCCTCTTTCTCTGCCCGAACGGCGGCGAGGCAACGTCGATCAATGCCGGAGAACGGCGGCTCTCTACGGGCTCCAGAGGGTCGGGATGGATCCGCAAGACCGGGGCGGTCCTCCCGGTGGTCGTTGGGTCGGCGGGGGTGGAGGGAGTCGCCGACGGTGAGTTTCAAGGGCGGAGGAGACTTCGAGCAAAGTGGTTTTGGGGCTGCGGTGGTTCCGATCAAAATCGGCGGGGAAGGGTTCACGGGAGGAAGAGAGAGCTTCTGGTGGAGAGAGTGGAGAGGGGGAGGTCCTGGTGGCGCCGGAATGGCCGGGGATGTGGCGGCTGCAGGAGTTGCCGGAGACGGGGAAGAAAACCTCCACGGGTCGACTGGCTGCCACGGGGAAACAAGGGGGTGATTTTGAGGCTGCTTCCGTGCTCGGAGGGCTCGAGGGGCTTCCTTTTATAGCGCTCCCATGTCGGTTCGCGGCGGCAGTGGATGAGCTCGTCGGCGACCGATGTTCTGTAGCTTGCAGGCATCGTGGCGAGGCTGGGGATGGCGGCAGGAGCTAGCGGACGAGTGGGTACTGCTCCAAGGGCGAGCTGGCGAGCGGGCATGGCTCGGGCGGCGCTGGCCATTCTGGGCTGTCGGGCGGCATTGGCGGCTAGTCACTGGCCTGCCGGAGGACGTGGCGAGGGCTGTGGTGCTCGTGGGGAGCAGCAGGGGACGTGGCGTCTTTGGCTGCGGTCTGCCACGAACCGTAGTGAGTGCTTGAGGCGAGACGCAGCGGCTCGGTTTTGGCATCGCAAAACGCAGCGTGCTCCACTCGCGCTCTGGGCATGCCCAGAGCACGCACGGAACATGCTCGACAGAATGCTAAGGCATGTTAGGGGGCTCTAAACCACAAGAGGGTTAGCAGGGTGGGGTAATAGGCTAAGGAAAAACCATTAGACATGCTGGTCTGGTCAGGGGATTAAGTTCACAGTGTAAACAAAAACTCATGTCAAAACAGATCATGCCCATAAGGTGTTTGACAAAATGCCAAGGGCACTTAGGCATTTCTTGGAGTGGCCAAAACTTCCAAAGTGGGGTCTCTTTAGATGAAAGAGAGGGTGGTAAGGTTAGTTTGTCCAAAGCACAAACTTGCTAGTGCAAGTTTTTGCAAAACTTCAATTCTGGACAGAAAGCAAATGGCATTGTTGCAAGCACTTGGAATCATCCAATGGGTCCACTCTCCTGGACTTAAGGGTTTGGTAAGGAGGACTATCAGTAGGAAAAGGAATCAGGGATCAAGGAGCAACTAAAAAGGTGGTTGTTGTACAAAACCTCAAGTTGGACCAGAATGGAAAAGAGGATGATTCATTCAATATTTCCAAAGGACATCACTAGGTGATTGCATAAAGTTGAATACTATACTCCTACTGACATCCCATAATTTTGGTAGAAGTCTTAAAGAAATATATGAATAGGTTGTAGTGTAAAAATGCTCTCTGGACCAGATTTGAAAGTATGGTGTAGAGCTCAAAATATTCAATGGGCGTAAGATATTTTTGCACAAAAGTGGTTCAAATACTCCATATGACATCTCCAAATTTTGGAGGGATTTTTGAATGGATTTATAAAAGGGTTGTAGTACAAATGGGACCATAAAACTATGGGAAACCATTCTTCAAGAAAATAAAGATCAGGAAGAATATTATACAATTAATTCTTCTGATAAAAGAAAAGATTTTCTTGAGAGGGTAAACAAGTCCAATATCATAAGTGAAAGGTTTTCATCTTAGGGAACAACTCCAAGATAACCAAGAAAAGAATGGTTTTGAAATCAAGAAAAACCGAGAAAAAGGAAAGTTAAATTTCCTGGCAAGATTTTAATTAACAAAACAAGGTTAAAATTTTTGGGGTGTCACAACACTACCCCCTTAAGAAAAATCTCGTCCTCTAGATTTGCTAAGAGTTGTTTTAATAGAAATATACACATTAAAACAAATGCGGCTACAGTGAGAGGGCAATAAGTGGTGCAAAAATTACGATTATTGGGGACACCGCTGCATGGAAAAAAATCTATGGTTAGATGCAAAAACGAGAGATTTCTACGCTGGATATAGATTTAGAATAAATTCTAAATCTCAGAATACGCTGGTCGCACCCGAGAGCACGGTGCTCTCTCTGGCTGACAGGTGGACCCGGGCCCACTGTCATCTTCTTCGTCTTCCTCCGGCTCTTTCTTCTTCCTCTCTCCCGCGTGCTTTGCCGCGCTTTCTCCACCGGCGACGCCTAGCGAGTAGGGCATCTAGGCCGTACTGCGGTAGTGCGCGGCGTGCTAGCTGCCGGTGTAGCGTGCACTCACCTCGCGGGCCAGTGTGCTGTCGGCAATGCTCGAGGATTCGCCTCCGAACACCGGCGATCGGGCGATGAGTGGCGCTGGTGGACCTCGCCCACCGTACACCGAGCTCGAGCTATAAAACGGCCGAGGTGTTCTTCTCTTTTCCTCACACCTGGCCTCGCTTCTCCTCCTCCTTCCTTCTCCTCTGTTTCCGTTTGCCGAAGCTCGAGGCGAGGCTCTAATGGCGGCGGTGGTGCCGGACTGGTACGTGATCCTGTTGTGCGGAGGGCTGGCAGCGGTGCTGGGGCTCTCCGTGCTCTGTCTTGCGATGATCCTCGATGATCGCCGCGATCTTGCTGCTCGGGTGTTGGCTCTCTGTGGTGGTGGTGATCACGAGGAGTAGGTGGGTGTGTCGGTCTTGTTGTTGTCGGGAGGTGCTCAGTTAGATGTAACACCGTTGCAAAATTTTTGCAAGCAGTGTGTGTGTGTTCGAGTAGTTGTGGTCGTGAGTCTGCTGCTGTGGTGCTGCGGGAAATAAAAATAATCCATGTCGTGAATGATGCTGCAATACAGGGAAAAGAAATCTCACTCCAGGATTTCTCGCGAGAGAACACAGTAATACATTAGAGTCAAACTGCAACAATAACTGAAACTAAACGATTTACTTGCCGCACAAACTCGGGGTACCATGCATAAGTTACAACACATGAATAAATGTCACAGCAATAAATACAGCGGCGACGTCTAAAGTGAAAACGGTAACTGGACGGGGTCCCGAGAAAACGTCTCTGGTACTGGGATACACTCTTCTTCTATCGGGGAAAGTGGATTGACTAGACGATGAATGTGCCTCTCCTGGTCGGGCCTCAATGATCTGCCGATGGCGATCTGAGGATTTAAATCCGCGAGACTCTGAAGATAACCCATCACGCGTAGGGTTAAACGCTGTTGAGCGCTGACGTACTGGACGAGGTTGGTCAGGACTTGGTCTCTCTCAATTCGTCCACCGGGAAAAGATGTTACTCCTCCGGGTGCTGCATGGCTCAGAAAGTAATAATACCCTCGTTCACTGGCATAGGGTACCGCGAATCGGAGGCGGCGAAGGCGCAGATGCCGCAGCTTCTACGGCCATATGTGGGTCGGCATGGATTTCCCCACAAAGGAGACCTCTGTTGGGTCTTGGTTTGGGTTTACAGGAGGGATGTGCACGGCTGCCCAATATCTCGAGGTAGAAGGGGTGATCCTTGATTTGAACAGCTCGTACTGGGGTGACTGAGTAGCGCCCATGGTACTGCAGGTAAAATCCCACAATATCTTGACAAAACTACCGGGGGTTGCATCTGGAGTTCTCAGATAAATACTAGGGCTCGGCATGGCAGAAAAAGGCTGTGAGGAGAGTGCACAAGGTGAGGGATGCTTGCCAAGGTCACGCGGGGTCCTTATATAGCACTGGAGCTGGGTCATTTTACCGTGGTGAATGGTAGTAAATTTGCCAGCTCGGCTCCGGGAGTCGGGGTCAAAGCCACAGATACATATCTCACCAAAGTGACATATCACTGTGGGGTTTGTCGGGTGGTTATTGGTAGCTGCGCCAAGGATAGAGAAATCACACCGCATGCTAATATATCCATGCAAGGCTACTATATAAAAGCAGAGGCACGATGACAAAGCTGCGTTAACTTAAGTGGTCACAGGATTACAAAGCGAGGATACACTGGGACTCGACACTACTCGAGTGACTTAGTCTACTTCGTTTACATCCAAGTGGGCGTGCCTTGTGGATGTCGAGGCTTCTCCCCGGTTCTCACCATCGGAATTAACTGGAGAGGGTTGAGGGGCTGCAGGCTCGGGGTAGTGATGATGACCATCACGGGGATTGTTGGTCACAACCCCGTTGGAGTGTGCCCCCAAGAGGCGACGAAGCACTTCTGGGGTCATCAAAGCACCTTGGCTGACGGCTGGGGCTGACCTCAGGGTCTCGATCGGCTGTCCGAACAGCACGACTGGGTTGTCGGCGTTGTGCTCGATCTCTTCTCTCGCCGGGGCTCGACGAACCAGCTCTCCACGAGCTGCGATCGGATCAATGGTGATTTGACCGAACAGTTCCTCCAGTGCACCTACATAATGCACTAGGTGCAGCAAAGCAGGATCCGTCTCGTGATCTCCGTTGGCAACTTGGGGTGGTCTACCATACCCTTCTCGCCTGTGGTAGTAGTGGTATGAGCGACGTTAACTCAGGCGGCAGTGCGTGAGATGAACTATGGCCTCTCGAGCAGCTAGTTGGATGGCTTGTGGCTCAAAGGAAGTTGTTCTTCCGGTGAACCTGTAGGGGCGCTCGGGTGCTAGACCCCTACCGTAGATGTGTACAGTGGTCGAATTGATGGCTCTCACCACTCATGGGTCCTTGGTACACTACATATTCAGGTGGCTCTTCTAACGCATAGGCACGACGGGTGAGGTTTGCGAGTATGGTCACAAAGCCTCCAAGGTTGGTTGCCGTGGTCTCATTGTGCACGATGGGACCAGGCATAGTGGCTCGGTTTGTGTTAGCGGTTGTGCTGTGTTGGGGCTAGCATGCCCTTTTATAGAAAAAGGGGACGGAGTCTTCCTCCGCACGCTTGTGAATGAGACACCTTGGGTGCTAGTCACGGGTGCGTGATAGACGGGCTAGGTTGATAGGTTGGGCACCGTCTGCCAAAAAGCGTCAGGTCACGGTGTGGCTATCTTGCATGAGAAGCTTGGCGGGGTCTGGTTATGGTCTGATGGGTTGGTTGCCTAAGTTTATTGACCTGGCTAAGGTAGGATTAGCCAATGGTCAGCCTGGCTCTGATACCAAGTTTGTGGCGACCGATTTTCCGGGTAATAAATTCCAGAAAATGGCCGTTGTGCTCACCAGCCCCAGGATTACTGTTAGCTGATGAGGCACCAACTTGATACAGAAATTCCAAGCAAAATACAAAATGTGTAGTACAAGACCATTCTGGTCCATCAAGACATCAAATGGTTTCTAGTGGTTGATGGCGGAAGCGGTTTGTGGATCATCAGTGTCTATGGGACTCCATTTCCCACGGGAACAGCTGACCAGGTTAACTCCTATCTTCGCGAGGCTGCTATTGTCGTTGCTTGGTTTCCGGGGCTGTCGTCGCAACGCTCCACTCCAAGCAGGAAATCTGGCCAATACAATAGCCAGGGACAAGCCAGTGAGTACTTTGAATGTACTCGCAAACATTGTGAACACGGGTATAATATAATGACGATGTTCTAAAATATTTTAAGCTCATGACGTCAGTCACCAAAGATAATAAAGACTCTGATGCATGCACGCAGTTTATTTTTGAATATGCAATATCATAGTAATAATAAAATGCACCGATCGGGTGTCTGAAGCGGCAGCCGAAAGGTTAGTAAACAGAGAGAAATGCCACAGTCGGGCGTCTGAGCGACACCACATAAAGGGCTTATAAAATAAATAACAAGCATGCCACAGTCGGGCATCTGAGCGACACCACATAAAGGGCTTATAAGGGAAAATAAAAGTCAAGCATTCCACAGTCAGGCGTCTCAGCGACACCACATAAAGGGCTTATAAATAAAAAACAGTGAATATCCAGGAGGTAGAACCATCCCAGGGATACTCGATAATTCAAATAATATCACGGGTTAGTCCATAACAAAATAATAATCATAATTATTACAAGTCTCAAGTAGCGATCCCAGTTCTGGTTTAACAGTTTCTCCTCCGAAGACCGACACTAAGACCGACACCTGACCCATCCCAGACTGTAATCCTATAACCCAGGACACGGCTATACGAATAGGTTTAATCTCTGCAGAGGGTGTACTCTTTACCCACGAGTAACGGATTCCTTTAGTCCATCGGGACTAATTCCGTCTACGGTCTTTTAATTGAAAACACACCTGACTTGCACACACCAGCTTAACTTACCGGTGCCTGGAATCACCCGTGACACTTGTTAAGCAAAACCCTAAGTGGGGAGGCTACAACCTCGCGTAGCATGGGATCAAATTTATACCGCGCGCTCTATGGGGTGGCCTCCTCTCGGTCTCAACCGGAAACACCCATGCCCCGGACCAGGTGGCATGCCTACCGCTTCAACCGATATCTTCCACCATGGCCTCTACATGCGGTGTGTGCTAGAAAGGGGTTGACGACCGATCGAACTGCACCCTACTTGCGGTAGGGACAAGTGGTAGTCTGAAACAAGTATGGGGTTACTAGTACAAGACTCGATCTACGGTCGACTCGATGAGGGTTTATAAATTCCCTCCATGACATGTATCACAAATATATATATCAACCAACAGAATCAACATTCATTATACCTTACCATGCCATACCGGACATAACCGCCTCGACGGAGACCGGCGACAAACTCATGCCTACCCGAGGCAGAGGTTTTCCCGGATTCCTCCCGGTATGCATGCATGGCATATGAGGATGATTACCAACACAAGTGTGTTCATTCCCAACAGCATGGAAATCCCTAATATGCATCCATGCAAATGATCATATCACATGAAATAACAAGTATTCCGAAATGAGGTGGTGTTATAAACGTGTCGGCTAACACACCAAAAGTATTATGCCGGGGTTCATAATGCTTGCCTTCAAGGTGTGGAGAGGTGGGGGACTCTCCAAAACTTTTGAAAGTTTTCTCCTCTCTCCAAAATCCTATTTTGAAAATATTGGAATTAACACACAATTTCAAAACAGCACAAAAAAGTTGTTTGAAATTTTTTCAAATAAATCTTAAAATAAACTAGACAGAATTTTAGAGGTGTAGGAAAAAGAATCATTGCATTTGGAGTTATATTTAAAAAGTTATAGCCAGTCAAAGATTTGATCAAAAATCTGCTTTTAGAATAAAATAGAAAAGAAAATGTTTCGGGCAGAATACGTGTAACATCCCAAAATTCTAAATTTTGGAATGTTATTATAGATAAATAACTATGCTTGTTGTCTGATTGTTTGTTTGATTGACTGAGTGAAATTGAGTGGAATTTGAAACTTTTGAAAGTTGGATGAGAGGGAATAAAATGACTTCCCCAAAACTATCCCCTTTGCCCTTTTTGGATCTCAATGAATTCAATTCCATTCCAACACCAAAACCCTAGAGTGAAGATGAAATGACTTCTTCCATTTGAAATGAAAAGGGTTTTGAAAAGATTTGAATTTCATTTCAGAATATTTCAAATTCAAAGCTTTATGCAACTCAATGATTTTCATGAGGGAAGATAAAATGACTTCTTCAATTATATGAAATATGAGTTGGAAGTTAAGAAGAGTCAAATTGAAAGTCATTTGAAGGTATTTTGAAACTCCCCTTCAAATTTGGAATTATTTGGATTTTATTCAAAATTATTTTTCTCCTAAAATAAATAAATGGAAATATGGGTAAAATGATTCCCTTCAATGGAAAATTAGGAGAAAATAAATTTGAAGTCATTTTGGTATTTTTAAAATGATTTTATTGGATTTTATTAGAACAGAAACACTCTTTGTTTTATTTGAATTTTTGTGTATTTTATTTGAACTTGAAAAATAGTTCATGTTGTAGGAAATCTTTTTCTGATCATTTCGATATATATATGTCCTATATAAAATATTTATATTTTATATATTTTTCTCTCTCTCTTTATTTCAAAAAAAAAAAACCGGCGGCCGCTAACTGCCCATTCAGCCGACCCGGCCAGCGGCGCCTTACCAGTAGCTGACCGGCCAAACCCGACCAGACCGAGCCCCCTCGCCTCAAACCCCTCCGCACCTCGCCCGCCCGGCTCCCTCTCTCCTCTCTCACCGACGGTGGACCCCACCCCGTCGTCTTCCCTCACGCAGCCACGCCACCGCCCATCCGGATCTCATGAGATCCGGATCCCCGAGATCCTCGCGCGGTTGCCCTCGCCCAAGCCGGGTGCCCCCTATAAACCCCTCGACCCGTCCCCCTCGCCCCTCGCCCGACCCTCTCTCCCTCGTCGCGTCGCTCACGGAGCAACCGAGCCGCCGCCACCGCCATTAACTCCGTCATGGCCGACGCCGAACCTCGAGCTCGCCCGACTCCACCCCGGACTCCCTCGTCGCGCCAAGACCGCCGGAGCTCCCGTCGTCGCCCGATCACGGAGACGCCGAGCACTCGCCCGCCGAACCGCCCGTCGCCCGTCGTCGCCATGATGAAGTCGCCCGAACGCCTCACCGTCCGATCTAGACGTAGGGTCTAGATTAGATCCCCCGAAGGGGTATGGTTTTATTAGGTTAGTTGTTAGTGAACCGGTTTTTATTCCGGTTTAGTTTGGTTTTAGTTAGGTTAGATTAGACCGGGCTGACTCGTATTTATTCCGTGTGCGTAGTTTAGTTATATTACGCCGAAGCGTTATATAGGCCCATTAGCCCAGTTTTCGTTTTAGTTTTATTTTTAGTTTTCTGTTTTAACAGAATAGTTTCAGTTTTGTAAAATTCATATCTTTTAATCTACTTAATATTTTTAAGTGATTCTTTTTTTGTTGGTTTGCAAATTTCTTATTGTTTCTGTAGAACATATAATTAGCTATGTTAAAATTATTTAGAATTGCTTTATTTTAGTTTTAGACAGAATAGTAATTCCGCTATAAAATGAGTTAGGAAAATTATTTTTTAGTGATTCTTTTTGTCACAACTTGGTTTTGACATTACCTAACCGTAGGAATTTATTTGGGCATTTTAGGATTAATAAAAAAAATAGTTTTATCAGAATCATGTTATTCTTAATTATTTAACTAGCTACTGTTTTCCTATTGTTTTACTTAGCAAATAAATTTATTTTTCATGAGAGATAGTTTATTCTAGGGTAGTTTTTGTAACTTTAGAGCATGAACTTTTATTTATAATAAATAAAACTTTTATTTTATTTTTCTTACTAGAATTTGCTTTAGGCCTAA
Source organism: Aegilops bicornis (assembly GCA_021605145.1). NCBI lineage: Eukaryota > Viridiplantae > Streptophyta > Magnoliopsida > Poales > Poaceae > Aegilops > Aegilops bicornis. Next base: position 364,586,650 of record CM038672.1, on the reverse strand, counting down.
TAGGAGTTTTATAATAGATTTTAAGGTGATTCTTTTTGCTCCTAGTTGCTTGATGAATTCTTTTCAGTTAGGTAGCATAAACCCATGTTTAGGTTCTGTTAAGAAAGTTTTAGTTGTGTAAAACTATTTCTTAGTTGATGCTTGATGTAGGAAAACCTTGAGTTGGATTTCTTCGAGTTTTTCCTTTGGGTTTTGATTCGTTTGTTTTGTGTGATTGTGTTAGTATGTTGTTATGTTAAGTGATCATATGCTATATGCTTATTATGATTGTTGTTTGCCTCGGTAGAATTTCCGGAGTGCGAAGCTTGCTACCACGAGTCCCTAGTTTTCGAAGATCGTCAGCAAGGCAAGTTCACTTTGACCATGCTTTCATACCTATGTTTTATTGCATTTAGTGGCATCTTTGCAACCACCCCTCAAGAGTGTTATTGAATCCTTGTAGTTGAGTAGTATGCATGAGGTAGGAACCCATCACCCTGTTACCAAGCCCGGGCGTTATTTATTTTAATGCTACGCTATAGTAGACGGGTTTGGTATGAGTGCTCAGAGTGATGTGAGAATGGAGGATCTACGTCAATGACGACAACACCATGATGAAATCTGCAAGGACTGCATCTTCAAGGCCTCAAGACTTCAAGACTCGAGACAAGAATTCAATACACACTCTGGGTGAAGGATTTGCTGACGGGCACCTGGAGAACCCAAAGTGGTTGGCGGGATGCATGGAGAAGCGCCATGACATCTTGCGGAAAGCTTCACCCAGACTCAAAGAGACGGAAGAATACTTCATGCCCGGAAGCTTACACCGTGCAACCGCAAGTCAATATGGGCTCGCTTGGTTGACCTTAGTTGTGACTGGCTGGGACGGTGCTAGCGGATGTAGAACTACGGTAGGATTGGATGAGCACCGACAAAGGGTCGAGGAACTCTTCGGAAGACCATGTTCCGGTCATCTTGTTCTCAAACACCCTGAAGTGCGAGAACGTAAAAAGAGGGATCGAATCTTGCGGGTAAAGTGTACAAACCTCTACAGAGGGTTAAAACCTAATCGATTAGCCTGTCCCCGGTTACGGAAAATTTGAGCCTCTGGACTTGGATCTATCTCGTAACTCTCAACACCGGACTGATAACTTAATTGTGGGCAACTTATGATGATTTGGGCTACGAGACATCGGTTGGCGGAACCATGTCATGATAGAAAACTCCATAGTACAGACTTCATTTATTCCTTTGACGTAGGGAAAATAAATCCGCTTTTACGCAAACAAAACTTCGCATACGTAGCCACGAAGCCATACCGCATATAGTATAGTTTATCATCTGTTTTCTCTTATTGTGATCTTGCCGGTACATTCAATGTATCTTGACCTACACGGCTGCAACGTATCATGTTGCAGATATTTTCCTCGACGAGTAAGAGTTACGATACAGGTTACGGTCTACACTCAACTCGCCGATGGCGTTGATGGGACTCCACACCGACTATTTGTTTCATTGTGACTTATGAGGTATATATCAGTTTTACGTTATTTATACATGTGATTGCACTTTGATATATACATTGATGTCTTGTGTGTGCCAAAGATCTTGATCTAGGGATGGCACGGATACACGTAGGCTTGACCGTCTGAGGTCGGGTCGCTCTGAAGATGGTATCGAGCACATGTTGATCAGAGGACGTGACCCTAGAAACCGTAAAGCCCTAGGACAGAAATTTCTAAAACTTTATTTTCAAAAGACTCTTACTCCTCATCTTTTCTGATTTTATCAAATAGACACTCTCACCTCAAATAGTTAGAATATACACCTTTCCTTTTGACCACACGGAAGATCAATCAAGTCGCTCCAAGAATTAAAGATATCGGACAACCGATGGCCATTTTAGAGTAAAGAGGATTTCACCATGCATTGGAAGAATTGCAGCTGCAACAATTGAAGACTCAAGACTTGAAGAATTTGAAGTTCCTGAAGAATTATTTGACCTTTAGAGACCAAACCTGTTATACACCCTCGTTAGATGGGACGATTTGTGAGCTGTCATTTGTTTGATGTTTTCCGACAGCCACAAAGTAAAACTTGTTTCTTCAAAAACTATTGTTTGTATTGTGTGTATCACTCCCCACCTCTTTCATATCTCATCCCAAAACTTTTGGACCCATAGATGATGAATGACGTTAGACTAATATTCTCTGGATCAAGACTCAGCCGGAGGCAGAGCTATGGATTCAGAACATGGAGAATCACTTCAGGAGCAAATTGGTTTCAAGGAAGAATGAAGTATCATACGCTCTTCAGTACTTTGAAGGAAGTACTGCAACATGGTGGAAAATGCTTCAAGCCATACAAGGACGTAATGGAGCAAGAACTTGGGAGGAATTCAAGAAGACCCTGTTGAGATCACGTCTCATCCGGAAGCACTATGATAACCCGAAGAAGAAACCTTGTGCCTGCAAGATTTGCGGAGAAATAGGACACACCCAGGAGGAACACAAGGATGGATGCCCTCATTGTGAGGAGAAACACCCACCGAGGAATGCCCAACTAGTCGTGTGACTTGTTTCTTGTGTGAAGGAACCACCCACTACCCGACTCAAGGTCACATTTACCCCATGGTGCAACAAACTATTCAGGAGCAGGAAGAAGGAATGAAAAGAAGTCTTCCGAGAAGTAATGAAAGAACCTGTGATGAAGGAATGTGTTGAAGACCACGATGGAGAAGGCCTCAACAGATTTTACTCCAATGCCTGCTATTCATGTGGAGAAGAAGGACATTTTTCACAAGATTGCACCAAGGAAAGAAAAGAGTATCGGGATACTTCGACGGAAGCAATAGAGTTTGATCCACAGGAATAAAAGGTTTGATCGTAACGAAGAAACCCCGGAAGAGAAAACAAAGACACCCTCATAACAACCCAATTTCTGCAAAGAGGGACAAGAGTCATATTACCTGTTTTGAATGTAAGGACGTCGGGCATTATGCCAATCATTGTCTCGAAAGGAAGCAAGGAACTCAAGGAGCAGGCACCATCTCCAAGAAGCCCAAGGACTTATCGAAATTTATTTGTTTTCATTGCAAGGAAGCAGGACATTATGCTACTAAATGTCCCGACAAGATGAAAGCTGGAGTTGAGTAGTTGGAATTTTGATATTGGTAATAAGTGTAGTAGGAAGAAATTGTTTCCATAAGGATATGGAGTTGAATTTATGTAATGAAAGTCTCGGATATTGTAATGAATTCATGAAATCAATAAAGTTAATGTGTCATGATTTCATACATGGATTTTTTGAGTTGTTACTCTATGAACAAAGATTTTGACCATTTTCGAGGATATGAGAAATATGGTCTATGGATGGATTTGTGAATTTCATTTTAAGGGTGGTAGTACCCTGTGAAGAAGACTAGACTAATGGATAGGAAAATATTTATTCCACGGACTGTAGTTTGAAAAAAAAGGGGTTGGAGTTTTGCTTTTGATATGATGGTATGAAGAACCAGAGTACTACTGGATTTAAAGGAGGTGTAATATGGAACAAGAGAGTTACTCCAAGGATGAGTTAAAGCTGCACTAGTGTTGAAGTGGGCCATAACCCACAGGCCCAAGATTTTGAAAAGGAACAGATGTAACCTTGATGAAGGAAGAAATTTGGAAGAATCGGTGATTCAATCAGCATATGTTTCGTAGGAGGTTACGCAAAAACCTGAGAGTGGTGAAGTAACGATAGATGTTTTGTTTGGCTTGCTGAACCAAAGGATTTACTCGAACCCAGTTCGAGAACAAGAGAAATTCTGCAATGCTTGTGAGTATGCCCAAGTGTTAGAATACGTGATTCGATATTTACGTATGTGGTAATGATTCAAGTAATGGATGGATTGGCCCCATACCGGAGACTTCTATCATGAACTATCATATGTTGATGGAAAATCAGAGAGCCTCGAAAACCTTAGAAGAGTGTCGACGCGATAAGCCATAAAACCATAGAATGGTAGGACGATGGAACCCCTTTACAGCAACCGTTGCCAATCGTAGATCATACGGTGAGGTTCAACCTGCACCCGTTTTCTGCAGGAGAAACCATTAATGGTAGACCACCATGAGTATTTCGATAGTTGTCTAGAATGGACACAGACCTATTAGCTAAGACGATCCAGTCTTGGACGAACTTCAACTTTGACGAACCGACCCAAGATTTGGAGGAAAACCCTATGCTTCTGACAGAAGAGCGTTAATGGAGGAGCTATTGTAAGATATGTGAGGGGACATACATTGTCGGCACTCCAGAGGAAGTATCTGAGTTTATTGGGACCGTAACCTTGTTTTAAGTGTGGTAGCACCCCGACCTTCGACCAAACGTTTGCTGCGGACCCCAACCCTCACCCTTTCTTGTTAGCCTCTTCGAATCTCGAGGACGAGATTCATTTTAAGTGTGGTAGGTTTGTAACATCCCAAAATTCTAAATTTTGGAATGTTATATTAGATAAATAACTATGCTTGTTGTCTGATTGTTTGTTTGATTGATTGAGTGAAATTGAGTGGAATTTGAAACTTTTGAAAGTTGGATGAGAGGGAATAAAATGACTTTCCCAAAACTATCCCTTTGCCCTTTTTGGATCTCAATGAATTCAATTCCATTCCAACACCAAAACCCTAGAGTGAAGATGAAATTTCTTCTTCCATTTGAAATTAATATGGTTTTGAAAAGATTTGTATTTCATTTCATAATATTTCAAATTCAAAGCTTTATGCAACTCATTGATTTTCATGAGGGAATATAAAATGACTTCTTCAATTATATGAAATATGAGTTGGAAGTTAAGAAGAATCAACCGAAAGTCATTTGAAGGTATTTTGAAACTCCCTTCAAATTTGGAATTATTTGGATTTTATTCAAAATTATTTTTCTCCTAAAAATAAATAAATGGAAATATGGGTAAAATGATTCCCTTCAATGGAAAATTAGGAGAAAATAAATTTGAAGTCATTTTGGTATTTTTAAAATGATTTTATTGGATTTTATTAGAACAGAAACACTCTTTGTTTTATTTGAATTTTTGTGTATTTTATTTGAACTTGAAAAATAGTTCATGTTGTAGGAAATCTTTTTCTGATCATTTCGATATATATATGTCCTATATAAAATATTTATATTTTATAAATTTTTCTCTCTCTCTCTTTATTTCAAAAAAAAAACCCGGGCGCCCGGCCAAATAACCAGCCCGGCCACCAGGCGACCCGAGCCACTGGCGGCGCAGCCAGTAAAGCCCGGCCCGGCCCGGCCAAAACCCGACCGAGCCCCCCCTCGCCCGAAACCCCTCCGCACCGGTCGCCCGCCCGACTCCCCTCTCTCCCTCTCTCACCGACGGGTGGACCCCACCCCGTCGTCTTCCCCTCGCGCAAGCCACGCTGGCCGCCGCCTCTTGGTCCATGAGATCCGGATCCCCGAGATCCCTCGCCATGATTGCCCGTCGCCCAAGCCGGTGCCCCCTATATAAACCCCCTCGACCCCGTCCCCCCTCGCCCCTCGCCCGACCCTCTCTCCTCGTCGCGTCGCTCATGGGAGCAACCGAGCCGCCGCCGCCGCCATTAACTCCGTCGCCGACGCCCCCGAACCCCTCGAGCTCGCCCGACTCCACCCCCGGACTCCCCTCGTCGCGCCGCACCGCGAGCTCCCCGCGTCGTCGCCCCCGATCACCGGAGACGCCGGAGCACTCGCCGCCCGAACCGCCGTCGCCGTCGTCGCCGCGGTAAGTCGCCAGAGAACGCCCCACCGTCCGATCTAGACGTAGGGTCTAGATTAGATCCCCCGAAGGGGTATGGTTTTATTAGGTTAGTTGTTAGTGAACCGGTTTTTATTCCGGTTTAGTTTGGTTTTAGTTAGGTTAGATTAGACCGGGCTGACTCGGTTTTATTCGCGTCGTAGTTTAGTTATATTACGCTTGCGTTATATAGGCCCATTAGCCCAGTTTTCGTTTTAGTTTTATTTTAGTTTTCTGTTTTAACAGAATAGTTTCAGCTTTTGTAAAATTCATATCTTTTAATCTACTTAATATTTTTAAGTGATTCTTTTTTTGTTGGTTTGAAAATTTCTTATAGTTTCTGTAGAACATATAATTAGCTATGTTAAAATTATTTAGAATTGCTTTATTTTAGTTTTAGACAGAATAGTAATTCTGCTATAAAATGAGTTAGGAAAATTATTTTTTAGTGATTCTTTTCGTCACAACTTTGTTTTGACATTACCTAACCGTAGGAATTTATTTGGGCATTTTAGGATTAATAAAAAAAATAGTTTTATCAGAATCATGTTATTCTTAATTATTTAACTAGCTACTGCTTTTCCTATTGTTTTACTTAGCAAATAAATTTATTTTTCATGAGAGATAGTTTATTCTAGGGTAGTTTTTGTAACTTTAGAGCATGAACTTTTATTTATAATAAATAAAACTTTTATTTTATTTTTCTTACTAGAATTTGCTTTAGGCCTAATAGGATTTTAAGGTGATTCTTTTTGCTCCTAGTTGCTTGATGCATTCTTTTTAGTTAGGTAGCATAAACCCATGTTTAGGTTCTGTTAAGAAAGTTTTAGTTGTGTAAAACTATTTCTTAGTTGATGCTTGATGTAGGAAAACCTTGAGTTGGATTTCTTCGAGTTTTTCCTTTGGGTTTTGATTCGTTTGTTTTGTGTGATTGTGTTAGTATGTTGTTATGTTAAGTGATCATATGCTATATGCTTATTATGATTGTTGTTTGCCTCGGTAGAATTTCCGGAGTGCGAAGCTTGCTACCACGAGTCCCTAGTTTTCGAAGATCGCCAAGAAGGCAAGTTCACTGTGACCATGCTTTCATACCTATGTTTTATTGCAGTTAGTGACATCTTTGCAACCACCCCTCAGGAGTGTTATTGAATCCTTGTAGTTGAGTAGTATGCATGAGGTAGGAACCCATCACCCTGTTACCAAGCCCGGGACGTTATTTATTTTAATGCTACGCTATAGTAGACGGGGTTTGGTATGAGTGCTCAGGAGTGATGTGAGAATGGAGGATCTACGTCAATGACGACAACACCATGATGAAATCTGCAAGGACTGCATCTTCAAGGCCTCAAGACTTCAAGACTCGAGAAAAGAATTCAATACACACTCATGTGAAGGACGGTTGACGGGCACCACAGAGAACCCGGTGGTTGGCGGGATGCATGGAGAAGCGCCATGACATCTTGCGGAAAGCTTCACCCTGCACTCAAAGAGACGGAAGAATACTTCATGCCCTAAGCTTACCTGTGCAACCGCAAGTCAATATGGGCTCGCTTGGTTGACCTTAGTTGTGACTCTGGCTGGGGCGGTGCTAGCAGATGTAGAACTACGATAGGATTGGATGAGCACGGACGGTGGTCGAGGAACTCTTCGGAAGACCATGTTCGGTCATCTTGTTCTCAAACACCACGAAGTGCGAGAACGTAAAAAGAGGATCGAATCTTGCGGGTAAAGTGTACAAACCTCTGCAGAGGGTTAAAACCTAATCGATTAGCCGTGTCCCGATTCACGGACAATTTGAGCCTCTGGACTTGGATCTATCTCGTAACTCTCAACACCGGACTGATAACTTAATTGTGGGCAACTTATGATGATTTGGGCTATGAGACATCGGTTGGCGGAACCATGTCATGATAGAAAACTCCATAGTACAGACTTCATTTATTCCTTTGATGTAGGGAAAATAAATCCGCTTTTACGCAAACAAAACTCAGACACAGAGCCACGAAGCCATACTGCATATAGTATAGTTTATCATCTGTTTTCTCTTATTGTGATCTTGCCGGTACATTCAATGTAATCGATTTGACACGGCTGCAACGTATCATGTTGCAGATATTTTCCTCGACGAGTAAGAGTTACGATACAGGTTACGGTCTACACTCAACCTGCCGATGGCGTTGATGGGACTCCACACCGACTATTTGTTTCAGCGTGACTTATGAGGTATATATCAGTTTTACGTTATTTATACATGTGATTGCACTTTGATATATACATTGATGTACTGTGTGTGCTGATATCTTGATCCGAGGATGGCACAGATACACAGAGGCTTGACCGTCTGAGGTCGGGTCGCTACAGACATGGTATCAGAGCACATGTTGACTGTAGGACGTGACCCTAGAAACCGAAAAGCCCTAGGACAGGAAATTTCTAAAACTTTATTTTCAAAAAGACTCTTACTTCTCATCTTTTCTGATTTTATCAAATAGACACTCTCACCTCAAATAGTTAGAATATACACCTTTCCTTTTGACCACACGGAAGATCAACTGAAGTCGCTCCAAGAATTAAAGATATCGGACAACTGATGGCCATTTTAGAGTAAAGAGGATTTCACCATGCGTTGGAAGAATTGCAGCTGCAACAATTGAAGACTCCGAAGACTTGAAGAATTTGAAGTTCTGAATAATTTTTTGACCTTTAGAGACCAAACCCCCTGTTATACACCTACGTTATATGCGTTTATTTGTGAGCTGTCATTTGTTTGATGTTTTCCGACAGCCACAAAGTAAAACTTGTTTCTTCAAAAACTATTGTTTGTATTGTGTGTATCCCTCCCCACCTCTTTCATATCTCATCCCAAAACTTTTGGACCCATAGATGATGAATGACGTTAGACTAATATTCTCTGGACCGAAGACTCAGCCGGAGGCAGAGCTATGGATTCAGAACATGGAGAATCACTTCAGGAGCAAATTGGTTTCAAGGAGGAATGAAGTATCATACGCTCTTCAGTACTTTGAAGGAAGTACTGCAACATGGTGGAAAATGCTTCAAGCCATACAAGGACGTAATGGAGCAAGAACTTGGGAGGAATTCAAGAAGACCTGTTGAGATCACGTCTCATCCGGAAGCACTATGATAACCCGAAGAAGAAACCTTGTGCCTGCAAGATTTGCGGAGAAATAGGACACACCTGTGGAGGAACACAAGGATGGATGCCCTCATTGTGAGGAGAAACACCCAGTGAGGAATGCCCAACTAGTCGTGTGACTTGTTTCTTGTGTGAAGGAACCACCCACTACCCGACTCGGTGTCACATTTACCCCATGGTGCAACAAACTATTCAGAGCAGGAAGAAGGAATGAAAGAAGCCCTCCGAGAAGTTATGAAAGAACCTGTGATGAAGGAATGTGTTGAAGACCCGATGGAGAAGGCCTCAACAGATTTTACTCCAATGCCTCGCTATTCATGTGGAGAAGAAGGACATTTTTCACAAGATTGCACCAAGGAAAGAAAAGAGTATCTGGGATACTTCCGACGGAAGCAATAGAGTTTGATCCACGAGGGAATAAAAGGTTTGATCAGACGAAGAAACCCCGGAAGAGAAAACAAAGACACCCTCATAAAAACCCAATTTCTGCAAAGAGGGACAAGAGTCATATTACCTGTTTTGAATGTAAGGACGTCGGGCATTATGCCAATCATTGTCTCGAAAGGAAGCAAGGAACTCAAGGAGCAGGCACCATCTCCAAGAAGCCCAAGGACTTATCGAAATTTATTTGTTTTCATTGCAAGGAAGCAGGACATTATGCTACTAAATGTCCCGACAAGATGAAAGCTGGAGTTGAGTAGTTGGAATTTTGATATTGGTAATAAGTGTAGTAGGAAGCAATTGTTTCCATAAGGATATGGAGTTGAATTTATGTAATGAAAGTCTCGGATATTGTAATGAATTCATGAAATCAATAAAGTTAATGTGTCATGATTTCATACATGGATTTTTGAGTTGTTACTCTATGAACAAAGATTTTGACCATTTTCGAGGATATGAGAAATATGGTCTATGGATGGATTTGTGAATTTCATTTTAAGGGTGGTAGTACCCTGTGAAGAAGACTAGACTAATGGATAGGAAAATATTTATTCCACGGACTGTAGTTTGAAAAAAAGGGGTTGGAGTTTTGCTTTTGATATGATGGTATGAAGAACCAGAGTACTACTGGATTTAAAGGAGGTGTAATATGGAACAAGAGAGTTACTCCAAGGATGAGTTAAAGCTGCACTAGTGTTGAAGTGGGCCATAACCCACGTGCCCAAGATTTTGAAAAGGAACAGATGTAACCTTGATGAAGGAAGAAATTTGGAAGAATCGGTGATTCAATCAAAGCATATGTTTCGTAGGAGGTTACATAAAAAACACGAGAGTGGTGAAGTAACGATAGATGTTTTGTTTGGCTTGCTGAACCAAAGGATTTACTCGAACCGGTTCGAGAACAAGAGAAATTCTGCAATGCTTGTGAGTATGCCCAAGTGTTAGAATACGTGATTCGATATTTACGTATGTGGTAATGATTCAAGAAATGCAGGATGGATTGGCCCCATACCGGAGACTTTTATCATGAACTATCATATGTTGATGGAAAATCGAGAGCCTCGAAAACCTTAGAAGAGTGTCGACGCCGATAAGCCATAAAACCATAGAATGGTAGGACGATGGTACCCCTTTACAGGCAACCGTTGCCAATCATAGATCATACGGTGAGGTTCAACCCAGACCCGTTTCTGCAGGAGAAACCATTAATGGTAGACCACCATGAGTATTTCGATAGTTGTCTAGAATGGACACAGACCTATCAGCTAAGACGATCCGGTCTTGGGCGAACTTCAACTTTGACGAACCGACCCAAGATTTAGAGGAAAACCCTATGCTTCTGACAGAAGAGCGTTAATGGAGGAGCTATTGTAAGATATGTGAGGGGACATACATTGTCGGCACTCCAGAGGAAGTATCTGAGTTTATTGGGACCGTAACCTTGTTTTAAGTGTGGTAGCACCCCTGACCTTCCGACCAAACGTTTGCTAGCAGACCCCAACCCGTAACCCTTTCTTGCTAGCCTCTTCGAATCTCGAGGACGAGATTCATTTTAAGTGTGGTAGGTTTGTAACATCCCAAAATTCTAAATTTTGGAATGTTATATTAGATAAATAACTATGCTTGTTGTCTGATTGTTTGTTTGATTGATTGAGTGAAATTGAGTGGAATTTGAAACTTTTGAAAGTTGGATGAGAGGGAATAAAATGACTTTCCCAAAACTATCCCTTTGCCCTTTTTGGATCTCAATGAATTCAATTCCATTCCAACACCAAAACCCTAGAGTGAAGATGAAATGACTTCTTCCATTTGAAATGAAAAGGGTTTTGAAAAGATTTGAATTTCATTTCAGAATATTTCAAATTCAAAGCTTTATGCAACTCAATGATTTTCATGAGGGAAGATAAAATGACTTCTTCAATTATATGAAATATGAGTTGGAAGTTAAGAAAAATCAAATTGAAAGTCATTTGAAGGTATTTTGAAACCCCCCCTTCAAATTTGGAATTATTTGGATTTTATTCAAAATTATTTTTCTCCTAAAAATAAATAAATGGAAATATGGGTAAAATGATTCCCTTCAATGGAAAATTAGGAGAAAATAAATTTGAAGTCATTTTGGTATTTTTAAAATGATTTTATTGGATTTTATTAGAACAGAAACACTCTTTGTTTTATTTGAATTTTTGTGTATTTTATTTGAACTTGAAAAATAGTTCATGTTGTAGGAAATCTTTTTCTGATCATTTCGATATATATATGTCCTATATAAAATATTTATATTTTATATATTTTCTCTCTCTTTATTTCAAAAAAAAACCAAGGCCCGGCCCAACTGCCCAGACCAGCGACCCGAGCCCTTGGCGGGCGCAGCCACCAGCGCTGACCCGGCCCGGCCCAGACCGACCGACCGAGCCCCTCGCCTGAACCCCTCCGCACGTCCGCCCGACTCCCTCTCTCCTCTCTCTCACCGACGGTGGACCCCACCCGTCGTCTTCCTCAGCCACGCCACGCCTCGCCGGATCCCGCGAGATCCGGATCCCCGAGATACCCTCGCCGCGGTTGCCCCCTCGCCCAAGCCGGGTGCCCCCCCTATATAAACCCCCCTCGACCCTGTCCCCCCCTCGCCCCCTCGCCCGACCCTCTCTCCCTTGTCGCGTCGCTCGCCGGAGCAACCGAGCCGCCGCCGCCGCCATTATCTCCGTCGCCGACGCCCCCAAACCCCTCGAGCTCGCCCGACTCCACCCGCCGGAGCTCCCCGCCGTCGCCCCCGACCACCGGAGACGCCGGAGCACTCGCCGCCCGAACCGCCGTCGCCGTGGTAAGTCGCCGGAGAACGCCCCACCGTCCGATCTAGATGTAGGGTCTAGATTAGATCCCCCAAAGGGGTATGGTTTTATTAGGTTAGTTGTTAGTGAACCGGTTTTTATTCTGGTTTAGTTTAGTTTTAGTTACGTTAGATTAGACCGGGCCGACTCGGTTTTATTCCGCGTGCGTAGTTTAGTTATATTACGCCGAAGCGTTATATAGGCCCATTAGCCCAGTTTTCGTTTTAGTTTTATTTTTAGTTTTCTGTTTTAACAGAATAGTTTCAGTTTTGTAAAATTCATATCTTTTAATCTACTTAATATTTTTAAGTGATTATTTTTTTGTTGGTTTGCAAATTTCTTATAGTTTCTGTAGAACATATAATTAGCTATGTTAAAATTATTTAGAATTGCTTTATTTTAGTTTTAGACAGAATAGTAATTCTGCTATAAAATGAGTTAGGAAAATTATTTTTTAGTGATTCTTTTTGTCACAACTTTGTTTTGACATTACCTAACCGTAGGAATTTATTTGGGCATTTTAGGATTAATAAAAAAAATAGTTTTATCAGAATCATGTTATTCTTAATTATTTAACTAGCTACTGTTTTCCTATTGTTTTACTTAGCAAATAAATTTATTTTTCATGAGAGATAGTTTATTCTAGGGTAGTTTCTGTAACTTTAGAGCATGAACTTTTATTTATAATAAATAAAACTTTTATTTTATTTTTCTTACTAGAATTTGCTTTAGGCCTAATAGGAGTTTTATAATAGATTTTAAGGTGATTCTTTTTGCTCCTAGTTGCTTGATGAATTCTTTTCAGTTAGGTAGCATAAACCCATGTTTAGGTTCTGTTAAGAAAGTTTTAGTTGTGTAAAACTATTTCTTAGTTGATGCTTGATGTAGGAAAACCTTGAGTTGGATTTCTTCGAGTTTTTCCTTTGGGTTTTGATTCGTTTGTTTAGTGTGATTGTGTTAGTATGTTGTTATGTTAAGTGATCATATGCTATATGCTTATTATGATTGTTGTTTGCCTCGGTAGAATTTCCGGAGGTCTGAAGCTTGCTACCACGAGTCCCTAGTTTTCAAGATCGTCGACAAGGCAAGTTCACTTTGACCATGCTTTCATACCTATGTTTTATTGCATTTAGTGGCATCTTTGCAACCACCCCTCGATAGTGTTATTGAATCCTCGTAGTTGAGTAGTATGCATGAGGTAGGAACCCATCACCCTGTTACCAAGCCCGGGACATTATTTATTTTAATGCTACGCTATAGTAGACGGGGTTTGGTATGAGTGCTCAGGAGTGATGTGAGAATGGAGGATCTACGTCAATGACGACAACACCATGATGAAATCTGCAAGGACTGCATCTTCAAGGCCTCAAGACTTCAAGACTCGAGACAAGAATTCAATACACACTCTTTGGGTGAAGAAGGGCGGTTGTGGGCACCACAGAGAACCCAGTGGTTGGCGGGATGCATGGAGAAAGCGCCATGACATCTTGCGGAAAGCTTCACCCAGACTCAAAGAGACGGAAGAATACTTCATGCCCGGAAGCTTACATGCAACCGCAAGTCAATATGGGCTCGCTTGGTTGACCTTAGTTGTGACTCTGGCTGGGGCGGTGCTAGCGGATGTAGAACTACGGTAGGATTGGATGAGCACCGGACGGTGGTCGAGGAACTCTTCGGAAGACCATGTTTCGGTCATCTTGTTCTCAAACACCACGAAGTGCGAGAGCGTAAAAGAGGGATCGAATCTTGCGGGTAAAGTGTACAAACCTCTGCGGAGGGTTAAAACCTAATCGATTAGCCGTGTCCCCGATTCACGGACAATTTGAGCCTCTGGACTTGGATCTATCTCGGAACTCTCAACACCGGATGATAACTTAATTGTGGGCAACTTATGATGATTTGGGCTATGAGACATCGGTTGGCGGAACCATGTCATGATAGAAAACTCCATAGTACAGACTTCATTTATTCCTTTGATGTAGGGAAAATAAATCCGCTTTTACGCAAACAAAACTCGCATTACGAGCCACGAAGCCATACCGCATATAGTATAGTTTATAATCTGTTTTCTCTTATTTTGATCTTGCAGTTACATTCAATGTACTGACCTACATGGTTGCAACGTATCATGTTGCTGATATTTTCCTCGTCGAGTAATAGTTATTATACTGTGTTACGGTCTACACTCAAACTGCCGCTGGCGTTGCTGGGACTCCACACCCGACTATTTGTTTCCATTGTGACTTATGAGGTATATATCAGTTTTACGTTATTTATACATGTGATTGCACTTTGATATATACATTGATGTACCGTGTGTGCCAAAGATACTAATCCGAGGATGGCACGGATACATAGAGGCTTGACCGTGCGAGGTCGGTCGCCTGTCGTCTTCGAAAAGGGGAGACGTACTCGAGGGTTTTTGCGCTTCCACTTAAACACGTGGGCGGGGCTGGAGTCTCGGCGGTGGGTCCAGGGGCCTTTGGTCAGGTTTGACCGATCCATTCCTCCTCCTCTTTCTCCGCCGAGCGGCGGCGAGGCAACAGCGATCAACGCCGTGAACAGCGGCTCTCCGCGGGCTCCAGAGGGTCGGGATGGATCCGCAAGATCAGGCGGTCCTCCGGTGGTCGTTGGGTCGGCGGGGTGGAGGAGTCGCCGAAGGTGAGTTTGTGGCGGAGGAGACTTGGGAGCAAAGTGGTTTTGGGGCTGCGGTGGTTCCCGATCAAAATCGGCGGGGAAGGGTTCACGGGAGGAAGAGAGAGCTTACGGTGGAGAGAGTGGAGGGGAGGTCTGGTGGCGCCGGAATGGCCGGGGCTGTGGCGAGGCAGGAGTTGCTGAGGCGGGAAGAAAACCTCCCCAGGTCGACTGGCTGCCACGGGGAAACGAGGGGGGTGATTTTGAGGCTGCTTCCGTGCTCGGAGGGCTCGAGGGGCTTCCTTTTATAGCGCTCCCACGTCGGTTCGTGGTGGCAGTGGATGAGCTCGTCGGCGACTGACGTTCTGTAGCTTGCAGGCATCATGGCGAGGCTGGGGATGGCGGCAGGAGCTAGCGGACGAGTGGGTACTGCTCCAAGGGCGAGTGGGCGAGCGGGCATGGCTCGGGCGGCGCTGGCCATTGCAGGGGCTGTCGGGCGGCATTGGCGGCTAGCTGCTGACCTGCCGGAGACTTGGCGAGGGATGTGGTGCTCGTGGGGAGCAGCAGGGGACGTGGCGTGCTGGCTGCGGTCGGCCACGAACCAGAGTGAGTGCGGGGCGAGACGCGGCGGCTCGGTTTTGGCACGTGCAAAACACGTGCTCCGTTCGCGCTCTGTGCATGCCCAGAGCACGCACGGAACATGCTCGACAGAATGCTAAGGCATGTTAGGGGGCTCTAAACCACAAGAGGGTTAGCAGGGCGGGGTTATAGGCTAAGGAAAAACCATTAGACATGCTGGTCTGGTCAGGGGAATAAGTTCACAGTGTAAACAAAAGCTCATGTCAAAACAGATCATGCCCATAAGGTGTTTGACAAAATGCCAAGGGCACTTAGGCATTTCTTGGAGTGGCCAAAATTTCCAAAGTGGGGTCTCTTTAGATGAAAGAGAGGGTGGTAAGGTTAGTTTGTCCAAAGCACAAACTTGCTAGTGCAAGTTTTGCAAAACTTCAATTCTGTACAGAAAGCAAATGGCATTGTTGCAAGCACTTGGAATCATCCAATGGGTCCACTCTCCTGGACTTAAGGGTTTGGTAAGGAGGACTATCAGTAGGAAAAGGAATCAGGGATCAAGGACCAACTAAAAAGGTGGTTGCTGTACAAAACCTCAAGTTGGACCAGAATGGAAAAGAGGATGATTCATTCAATATTTCCAAAGGACATCACTAGGTTATTGCATAAAGTTGAATACTATGCTCCTACTGACATCCCATAATTTTTGTAGAAGTCTTAAAGAAATATATGAATAGGTTGTAGTGTAAAAATGCTCTCTGGACCAGGTTTGAAAGTATGGTGTAAGCTCAAAATATTCAATGGGCAGAAGATATGTTTGCACAAAAGTGGTTCAAATACTCCATATGACATCTCCAAATTTTGGAGGGATTTTTGAATGAATTTATAAAAGGGTTGTAGTACAAATGGGACCATAAAACTATGGGAAACCATTCTTCAAGAAAATAAAGATTAGGAAGAATATTATATAATTAATTCTTCTGATAAAATAAAAGATTTTCTTGAGAGGGTAAACAAGTCCAATATCATAAGTGAAAGGTTTTCATCTTAGGGAACAACTCCAAGATAACCAAGAAAAGAATGGTTTTGAAATCAAGAAAAACCGAGAAAAAGGAAAGTTAAATTTCCTGGCAAGATTTTAATTAACAAAACAAGGTTAAAATTTTTGGGGTGTCACATTACAGTACCTTGAAGTGGTCTTTCGTTTTCTTTCGCTAACGGAGCTCACGAGATTTCTGTTGAGTTTTGTGTTGTGAAGCTTTCTACTTTTGGGTGAAATCTTTTGATGGATTATGGAACAAGGAGTGGCAAGAGCCTAAGCTTGGGGATGCCCATGGAACCCCCAAGATAATCTAAGGACACCAAAAAGTCAAAGCTTGGGGATGCCCCGGAAGGTATCCCCTCTTTCGTCTACTTCCATCGGTAACTTTACTTGGAGCTATATTTTTATTCATCACATGATATGTGTTTTGCTTGGAGCGTCTAGTATGATTTGAGTCTTTGCTTTTTAGTTTACCACAATCATCCTTGCAGTACACACCTTTTGGGAGAGCCATACATGATTTGGAATTTGTTAGAATACTCTTTGTGCTTCACTTATATCTTTTAGCTATATAGTTTTGCTCTAGTGCTTCACTTATATGTTTTAGAGCACGGTGGTGGATTTGTTTTATAGAAACTATTGATCTCTCATGATTCACTTAGATTATTTTGAGAGTCTTAAATAGCATGGTAATTTGCTTAAATAATACTAATATTCTTGGTATTTAAGATTTGTAAAACTTTCTTTTGAGTGCATTGAATAATAAGAAAAGTTTGATGCTTGATAATTGTTTTGAGATATGAAGATGGTGATATTAGAGTCATGGTATTTGAGTAGTTGTGAATTCGAGAAATACTTGTGTTAAAGTTTGTGATTCCCGTAGCATGCACATATGGTGAACCGTTATGTGATGAAGTCAGAGCATGATTTATTTATTGATTGTCTTCCTTTTGAGTGGCGGTCGGGGACGAGTGATGGTCTTTTCCTAACAATCTATCCCCCTAGGAGCATGCGCGTAATACTTTGCTTTGATAACTTGTAGATTTTTGCAATAAGTATATGAGTTCTTCATGACTAATGTTGAGTCCATGGATTATACGCACTTTTCTTCCTTCCACCATTGCTAGCCTCTCTAATACCCCGCACTTTTCGCCGGTATCATACACCCACCATATACCTTCCTCAAAACAGCCACCATACCTACCTATCATGGCATTTCCATAGACATTCCGAGATATATTGCCATGCAACTTTCCACCGTTCCGTTTATTATGACACGCTCCATCATTGTCATATTGCTTAGCAGGATCATGTAGTTGACATCGTATTTGTGGCAAAGCCACCGTTCATAATTCGTTCATACATGTCACTCTTGATTAATTGCATATCACGGTACACCGCCGGAGGCATTCACATAGAGTCATATTTTGTTCTAAGTATCGAGTTGTAATTCTTGAGTTTTAAGTAAATAAAAGTGTGATAATCATCATTTTTTAGAGCATTGTCCCAAGTGAGGAAAAGGATGATGGAGACTATGGTTCGCCCACAAGTCGGGATGAGACTCCGGACGAAAAAAAAGAGGCCATAAAAAAGAGAAAAGGCCCAAACAAAAAAATGAGAGAAAAAGAGAGAAGGGACAATATTACTATCCTTTTACCACACTTGTGCTTCAAAGTAGCACCACGATCTTCATGATCGAGAGTCTCTCATTTTGTCACTTTCATATACTAGTGGGAATTTTTCATTATAGAATTCGGCTTGTATATTCCAATGATGGGCTTCCTCAAAATGCCCTAGGTCTTCGTGAGCAAGCGAGTTGGATGCACACCCACTTAGTTTCTTTTGTTGAGATTTCATAATTATAGCTCTAGTGCATCCGTTGCATGGCAATCCCTACTCACTCACATTGATATCTATTGAAGGGCATCTCCATAGCCCGTTGATACGCCCAGTTCGTGTGATACTATCTTCCCCTCTTTTTATCTTCTCCACAACCACCATTCTATTCCACATATAGTGCTATATCCATGGCTCACGCTCATGTATTGCGTGAAGATTGAAAAAGTTTTGAGAATGTCAAAAGTATGAAACAATTACTTGGCTTGTCATCGGGTTGTGCATGATTTAAATACTTTGTGTCATGAAGATAGAGCATAGCCGGACTATATGATTTTGTAGGGATAACTTTCTTTGGCCATGTTATTTTGAGAAGACATGATTGCTTTGTTAGTATGCTTGAAGTATTATTATTTTTATGTCAATATGAACTTTTGTCTTGAATCTTTTGCATCTGAATATTCATACCACAATTAAGAAGAATTACATTGAAATTATGCCAAGTAGCACTCCGCATCAAAAATTCTGTTTTTATCATTTACCTACTCGATGACGAGCAGGAATTAAGCTTGGGGATGCCTGATACGTCTCCAACGTATCTATAATTTTTGATTGCTCCATGCTATATTATCTACTGTTTTGGACATTATTGGGCTTTACTATCCACTTTTATATTATTTTTGGGACTAACCTATTAACCGGAGGCCCAGCCCAGAATTGCTGTTTTTGCCTATTTCAGAGTTTCGAAGAAACAAAATATCAAACGGAGTCCAAACGGAATGAAACCTTTGGGAACGTGATTTTCTCACCGAATATGATCCAGGAGACTTGGACCCTACGTCAAGAAGAAAGGAGGTGGGCACGAGGTAGGAGGAGCGCCCTCCACCCTCGTGGGCCCCATGTTGCTCCACCGACGTACTTCTTCCTCCTATATATACCTACGTACCCCCAAACGATCAGATACGGAGCCAAAAACCTAATTCCACCGCCGCAACCTTCTGTACCCACCAGATCCCATCTTGGGGCCTGTTCTGGAGCTCCGCCAGAGGGGGCATCCATCACGGAGGGCTTCTACATCATCACCATAGCCTCTCCGATGAAATGTGAGTAGTTTACCTCAGACCTTCGGGTCCATAGTTAGTAGCTAGATGGCTTCTTCTCTCTTTTTGGATCTCAATACAATCTTCTCCCCCTCTCTCGTGGAGATCTATTCGATGTAATCTTCTTTTTGCGGCGTGTTTGTTGAGACCGATGAATTGTGGGTTTATGATCAAGATTATCTATGAACAATATTTGAATCTTCTCTGAATTCTTTTATGTATGATTGGTTATCTTTGCAAGTCTCTTGAAATTATCAGTTTGGTTTGGCCTACTAGATTGATCTTTCTTGCAATGGGAGAAGTGCTTAGCTTTGGGTTCAATCTTGCGGTGTCCTTTCCCAGTGATAGTAGGGGCAGCAAGGTTGTATTGTTGCCATCGAGGATAACAAGATGGGGTTTTTATCATATTGCATGAATTTATCCCTCTACATCATGTCATATTGCTTAAGGCGTTACTCTGTTTTCTTGAACTTAATACTCTAGATGCATCTTTGGATAGTGGTCGATGAGTGGAGTAATAATAGTAGATGCGAGGAGTCGGTCTACTTGTCTCGGACGTGATGCCTATATACATGATCATACCTAGATATTCTCATAACTATGCTCAATTTTGTCAATTGCTCAACAGTAGTTCGTTCACCCACCGTAAAATACTTATGCTGTTGAGAGAAGCCACTAGTGAAATCTATGGCCCTCGGGTCTATCTTCACCATATCAATCTTCCTACACTTTATTATTGCCTTTGCTTTTTTACTTTGCTTTTATTTTACTTTGCATCTTTATCACAAAAATACGAAAAATATTATCCTATCATATCTATCAGATCTCACTCTCGTAAGTGACCGTGAAGGGATTGACAACCCTTATCGCGTTGGTTGCGAGGAGTTATTTGCTTTGCGCATGTATGAGGGACTCGCACGTAGCCTCCTACTGGGTTGATACCTTGGTTCTCAAAAACTGAGGGAAATACTTACGCTATTGTGCTGCATCACCTTTCCTCTTCAAGGAAATCCAACGCAGTGCTCAAGAGGTAGCACTATTGCGCATGCCTCAGTGACCCATCATAGCCTATGGCGTTGGCCAGGACATCCCTCTACTCCCACACATTGTCCAGTGGCGGCAACTCCACCGGCCCACCCTGCATCCGAACAAGTCAACCCTCGTACTCCCCTCCGACTGTGTATACCCCCGCTCCGGTTTGTTCGGTCCGAGGTCTCGACGTCGCCCTCCGCCTTGGTGCTCTCGCCGCGGCGCCGCCGTCTGTCATTCCCAACATGGTCCGCAAAACAAGAGGAATCAGGAGACGACTGTTCGTCGAGAGGTTGACAGTCCCGGGCCCACAAGGTCCATGTCCTAGGTTTTGTTGTTTAACATGGGCAACCCATGACATGTTTCAACTTTTTTTGGATCCAGCAGGTATCAAGCGGCCTCTGGGCCTCCCAGCCTAGCTTGTCTATAACATCAGCAGCACAAGTTATGTTTGATTTTTCAAGAAAACACACAACTTAGTTCTATTTTTCTATAAGAATGGAAAACTGAAGTTATGTTTTCCCATCTATAATAGTATACTAGTGGACCCGTTGTGCCAAATGGTGCAGAGGCACGCTAAAGCCATGCCCGCGATGAGAAAAAATTCTATAGTTTAATCCCCTCTAATAGGAAACATGGTGTATTGTTGTGTACAATGATACGAATATACACATTTTAACTTAATATTACAGTCTTATTTAAAACAAAATATATGCATGGGCAAGCATGTATGAAAATAAATGAAAAAAATGGTGTGTTCTGGTGTACAATGAGACATATATACACACACATTCTTATTTGGTTGTATAAAGTCCCATGTTAAATAATGTTTTCGGCCGCCGTCGTCGATACCATGCTCCCTGACCGGTGCTCGGTGTTAGGCAGCGGGGAAGTGGAAGAAGAAGGATCCTAGAGTGGATCGAGATTGTTAGGTACCACCAGGTCGCAGCTGACCTCGCCGGCGGGGAAGTGGAAGAAGAAGGATCCAAGAGTGGATCTAGCCGCCACCAACCACTAGGTCGCACCCTGACAAGCTACAACTAGCAAAGCAGATACAAAGGTTGTATCTAATGATGATAAAAATAAGGTTCGTCCTATAAAATTTGGCTAGCCACAAGTATGTTTATAAGAACATACTTTGATTGTATGCAGCACCAACAAGATAAGATTATCATGAAATAATATAATATCTGGGACACAAAAAGGTCGTTCCTAGATGTTTCGGACAATGTAATACTCCCTCCGTTCCTAAATATAAGTCTTTTTAGACACAAATGGAATACAACATACAGATGTATGTAGACATATTTTAGAGTGTAGATTCAGTCATTTTACTCCGTATGTAGTCACTTGGTGGAATCTCTAGAAAGACTTATATTTGGGAAGGAGGGAGTAGTTGGAAACGACAAACTGAGAACCACACTACAATATAAACTGGTTATCTTTTTTTCTAAGGTAAAAATAGACATGACATTAGAAACCAAACTGGACGTTCTATTTCTATGTAGTGATCATGGGAGAGGTCCTAGCTCGAGCAACACCACATGCCCACATCCAACTGATGAGCAACCTGGTCCAGCATGTACATGGAACAAAAATATTACTTATTTTACTTCAGGTATGCACCCCAAGTAGAAACAAAAACATTATTGAACTGCAAGGAGCACAAGATGATATCTACAAAACATTCCAGAAATAAGTGACTAAGTGAAAAAATGAAAAAGAAGTGAATGAGGGAAGTAAGAAATCCCAATTGAGATAGAGAAGGAGAGGCTTGCGTCAGGGCTGTGCCTGAGCCTCCAAGAACTAGGAGAAGAGCATCCTTCCATTCTGATGGTTCACAATGACATGCCCAGAAAACCGAGAGACATGCAACCTCCTTGGCTGACCAGGGAGAAATACCACCCTATCAGCTTCCTACTAGTCAGAACCGACTAAGTAGCAGCGCCAACCACGGAAGACAAAGACGACGCATGCCCGGACACACGTCACTAAGGCAACAAGCACACATACAACAAGAACTCAGTAGCAAGCAAGTCACGGGAGACATGAGGAGAGTTGAGACCGAAAGAAATTACCATCTTTGGTATCGATTTCCAAGCGAAGCGACTCGAGGCGATGAAGGGCGGCAAATCCAGTAGCAGTTACTTGCGAGCACGTGAGCGTCAAAATATGCATTTCATACGTTGGTAATGGAAGAAAACAACATATTCATACGTACCTGCATTTCTTTATCAGCACTACACATGTCCAGATTTTTTCCAAAATGAGTGTTTAGTAAGCTACCACCTTCAGCCTCCTAATTTATCATAGAGCAGTATTTGTTAGTTTTGAGAAACCAGGAAAAGCAAAGAAACATTAGGCACATTTGAATAAACATGTCAACAAAATGAGAAATATAGATGGAAAAACAGCAAAACAAAATTCAGTATAAAGAAACGCTGCTATAGTCCTTCAATATGTATTTCTAAAACTAATATATCATCCGGATAACGCGTCTATTTTCTATCCAAGGCTTGACTATAGCATAAAATTACACCATGGTAAATTTTGAGAAAGTCCAAGCTTCAGTTTCAGGCTTTAATCACTTGGTCACAAATTTCAGGAAAAGGAAAGACAACGGCCAGCAGTTGTCGGTGTACTAGAGTAGGGATCCCGAACTCGTGCACGGGCAGTTGCAGCACCCCGCGGCAAGGCTTGCCTGGTCACCGCCAAGATCCTCCGTGGTTCCTTTGGAGCCATTCAAGAACAAAGTATTTAACCAAGAAGACAAGGCCCCGGCAAGAGGAGCTTGCCGGAAGGCCACTCAAGGCACGCAGAAGACAAGACCCCGACAAGAGGAGCTTGCCGGAAGGCTCGGAAGAGCGACAAGCCTCCTGGACGCGACAGGATTCAGCCGCGGCAAGGCACTTGCCGCGCAGCAACCTATCTTCATCTCCGCTCCAGCTCATCCACCAACGTGTCACCATGGGACCATTCCATGCGCAGCGTGTCAAGAGGTCATGCAGCCGGCGGGAGCAGCGATAAGCGGCGCTGACAAGCTTGCCATCGTGGCGAGTGGTGGCGCACCTGACGGTCCCTGTTGCACTGTTTAGGCGACATGGATGGGCATTTAATGCTTTTGTCCCTTGCTGTCAGGGTTAGGTAGAGTACACTGTACACTGTACAAGTAGGTGTACCAACTACTATTTTTTCCATTTGTACCCTCATCTACGTTGCCACCTGTCGGAGACCCTTTAGCATATAAAAGGAGGCCCATGCATAACGTAGAAGGGGTTCGGTCCGTTCGACTCATTCGAGACCGGAGACATTCACACTAGGTTTTGTAGCTCTCGGTGCTCCCTAGCAAGAACACAATACAATCGCATAAGCAGCAGAGGGAGTATTATCTCTCCGGAGAGCTCGAAGCTGGGTAAACTGCTCGTGTGCTTCGCCTCGATCTGCTCTTCGTGCGATCTCCGCCCCCCTCCGAACCAAAAGGGACTCGGTCCGCCGGTCCCATAGGTGTTCGTGGGTCCGATCAGTCTCCCCGACATCTTTTCTATCTTTGGATATTTGCTTGACTTTCTTCGTCCGTCCGCCACAGATCCAATGGAGACCGAGGTCACCGGCGAGGAGGACGCTGCTGCAACACCGACGCCGCCCGCCGTGGAGAAGAAGCCGGTCTTGGCCGACGAGCCTGCCGGTGAAGAGGCCGCCGAAGCTGCCGCCGCAGAAGCTGGCGAGGGGTCTGGCGATCGCACTGACGGCCCTGAGGCTGCAGGAGCGCCAGGCGCTACACCGACCGCTGGTCCCTCCGCTGGCCGCCGCAGCGCTGCCTCCGAAGAGCCCCAGCCCGCGCCTACTTGAAGGCGGTGACGGCGTCTTCATCAAGCTCCCATAGGAGTCGAGCTCAGGCGCCGGTCGAAGGAGAGACCTTCGACGGAGAGCTGCTCGCCTCATTGGCCGACGCCGGTGGACGCGCCAAGCAGCAGAACGGCGAAGTTCGAGGAGGAGCAACACGAAGAAGCTGCTGTCGCTCTACCGCGCCCGACAAGCCAAGTTGGAGTCCCGGGAAGCACTTGTCGCGAGGGCGGGAACGGACATGGATAAGCGCGCAGAAGAGCTCCGGGGCGCCAACCATGAAACTCTCCGGAACGTAGCAGAAGAGCGGGTGCGACTTGCTGAAGAGCGCACAGCCTTCATCCTTGAGAAGGCTGAGGTCGAGGAGCAGCAAAGGCTTGCTGCCGAGAAGCTATCTGCGCAAGAAGGTGAGTTGGCGCAGCGGAAGATCAATCTTGACAGCTATGAGGAAGAGCTTGTCGCGCGCGAGGAGTCACTTGGCGGAGCTCTTAAGGAAGCGAAGGATGCTGCCGCAGCCGCCGAGGCCGCCAAGAAAGAGTTGGAGACGAAGGTGACGCAGCTGGAGGCCAGTCTCCAGAAGAGCGGAGAGGAGCTTGCCGCGCTCAAGCACGAGCGCAAGAAGGACGCCTACACTCTTGGCTAGCTGCAGGGCCGTCTCGCCGATAGGAGCAAGGAGCTCGATGCCGCCAAGGATTCCAAGGCAGATCTTGAGCTGAAGCTGACCACCCTGATGCAGACGCTGGACGGCGCCAAGGAGCGGGAGGTGAGCCTGTTGGAGAAGATCAAGGCCAACGAGGAGCTGCTGGCGAATGTCAAGTTGCCACCCAGAGCGCCTTGAAGGAGAGTGTGGAGCATCGACCGAAGGTCTCGTGGATATCGCCGCCGCCATCCACAACGAAATGATGGAGCTGGGGATGGTGGATCTTGGGTACTCCTCCGACGAGCACCTCCAACCTAGCGCCAAGCTTAGCTTATTCTTCAAGGCGTGGTGGCGGGTCTCCAGCGACTCGGAAGAGATCCCAAAGCAGCTGGCCGAGGAGTCGCGCCCAGATCTGTGCAGGAGCCCTCCGGAAGGTGTTGATGAAGGTGGCCTTCCGCAATCCAGGACTCAACCTCAACGGGCGTCCTCGGATCCTTGCCGCCAGATGCCGATGTGGAGGCGCTCAAAGCCCTTGTCGCACCCATTGTGGACAAGGTGGGCAAGATCAAGCGGGTGGATGGCGACCCGCGTGAGACTAGGCCGCCAAATTTATCTTTCCCTTGTCGCCGATCATGTTCGGAGAACAATTTATTAGATCTTCGACAAGTTATTTTGTAATATAACTCTTATCTTAGGCGATGATTGCAATGTTATTTCCTTTACTTGATTCCTTCCTTGTAATGCTTTTTGCCCCACGCTTTTAGGGAACTTGTCGATGCAGCACCTTTGTCATGGCCGAAGTCTTGAGCGTCGGCAACTCTTTGGCGGTGCCGCCTCCGACAAGCAACCTTGTCGCGACTAGCTGCAGCTCACTTAAGTTGTTGAGCAGACTCGAAACAAAGTAAGGGCACGACTAGCTACGAGTTGGTTCCTCCGCGCACAGGTTTTCCATACAAAGTACTATCGTTCGAGGAAGATAACTTAAAAATTTAAAAACTGATTGCTCAAACTTTGGCAACTTAGCTTTTCCGTCGTTTGCTTCCGGTAAAGGCGAAATTTCCTCGGCGACGCTTGGTGGCCCACACCGTTATCTTCTCCTTCCCCCCTGGCTAACTTGTGTGCGAGGGAACCTTCCTTTCTTTGAGAAAGAGAAAGAAGAGAAAATAAAGTCATGGAGCCTAGCGGCTCGTTATTGCTTACCGGGTGTGGATGCTGCACAAAATGTTAGTTAACACATGCAAAAAGGATTATGAAAGCATGTATTTGACAAGTTGTGCGCAACACATGAGCTTTACTTATGCACGGGATCTGCGCCCGGCTTTGTACAAAGGATTACATGCAACATCGGCAAGACTTGTACAAAAGGTGGTTGCCGGAACAGGTTCCGGCAACCGCCTCTATGGGTAAAACTTACGAAGATGCTCAATGTTCCGGGAATTGCTCACCGTAATGCCATCTTCGGTCTCAAAGGCGGACAGCGCCAGCCTAGTGACTCGTTTCACCCGATAAGGGCCTTCCCACTTCAAGGCGTCAACTTGTTTGAATTCTTGGCGGACTGAGCAGCGAAGAACAAGGTCGCCTTCCTCGAGGCTTCTGGCACTAACTTTGCGGCTATGGTAGCGACGCAAAGCTTGCTGGTAACGAGCAGCTCGTACAACGGCCTGAAGACGGTCCTCCTCAAGGAGCAGCGCGTCATCTTGTCGCAGCTGCTCTTGCTCAAGCTCATCATAAGCGAGTACTCGAGGTGACCCATTATCTGAGTTCCGTGGGGAGAACTGCCTCCGCTCCATAGACTAGAGCAAAAGGTGTCTGGCCAGTGGCTCGATTTGGCGTCGTCCTGATCGACCAAAGAACCACCGGCAGCTCCTCAATCCAGTTTCTTCCGCACTTGTGCAACCAAATAAAAGTTCTGGTCTTGAGCCCGCCAGCACTTCAGCATTTGCCCTCTCTCGCTTGACCGCTGCTTCTCGGATGAGCAATGTATAAAGCAGACCTTGGCGCCAAGATCTTGGACGTCTTGCATGAAGGTGCGGCTCGTGAATTGTGTGCCGTTGTCGGTGATGATCCTGTTGGGGATTCGAAACGGCAAACAATCGACCGAAGAACTTGACTACTTTGTCTTGTCACCTTCCTCACTGCTTCCACTTCCGGCCACTTTGTGAACTTGTCGATTGCGACGTACAAGTATTCAAAGCCCCCGACAGCTCGGCGGAAGGGGCCGAGGATGTCGAGCCCCCAGACCGAAAATGGCCAGGATAAAGGGGTCGTCTGGAGAGCTTGAGCTGGCTGGTGTATCTGCTTGGAATGGAACTGGCACACTTCACACTTGGTTACTTGTGCGATTTGCATCCCGGAGGGCTGTCGGCGGAAGAAACCTTGCCGGAAAGCTTTGCCGGCAAGTGCTCTTGCGCCAATGTGGTGACCACATATGCGTCCGTGTATCTCTGCCAACAGCTTCTGTCCATCTTCCCGGTGAATACACTTCAATTTCACATCGTTGAGTCGTCTTACATGCAGTGTCTGTCGACAAACTGGTACATACTTGACTGCCGGGCTACTCTTTCCGCTTCTTCTTGCTCTTCGGAAGTTCTCCGTCTTCAAGGAAATGGACAATCTGTTGCGCCCATGCTGGAGCTTGTGGCTCGACAACAAGGACTAAAGGCACATCTGCTGCTGCGGGAACATCAGCTTCCACGGCAAGAACCTGCGGCTCAGCCGGAGCTTGACGTTCCCCGGCAAGCTTGCCGGAGCAAAACTTGTCGGGAGCGTCTGCTTCAACGAAACAAACCCTGGGGCTTGTCGGAGCAGACTGCCCCTCAGCATTCTTGGTGTTGATCCTGGGGACCTTTTTGGTGGCGGCTTCGGGAAGCTCTGCCGGAAAATAGTCACCAGAAATCAACTTCCTCTTCTTGCTCTGTCCAGTTGATGGTGTTACGGTTGGTTGAGTTAGCTTGAGCACAAAAATCCCTGGTTCCACAGGCAACTTAAGTGCAGCGCACTTTGATAGGCCATCAGCAATATCATTACGAGCTCTTGGAACATGTTCCATTTGTAGGCCGTCAAAGTGTTCTTCTAGCTTTCTCACTTCACAACGTAGGCTTCCATCAATGGACTCGATAATCTTTGTTCACTTGGCGGACGACAAGCTGCGAATCACCCACGACAATAAGCTTCTTAATCCCAAGGTCTCTTGCAATCTCGAGACCGGCAAGCAAACCTTCATACTCTGCTGTATTGTTTGTTGCTTGCTCCTTGGGAAAATGCATTTGGACTATGTACTTGAGGTGCTCTCCGGTGGGTGCTATAAGCAAGACGCCAAAGACCGGGCGCCTTTGCAGCGAAGGCACCATCAAAGTACATCAGCCACTCTTTGCTCGCTTCCTTGACGGGATGCTCGTCTCGAATTTCTTCATCTTGCGTTGGGGTCCATTCCGCTATGAACTCTGCCAATGCTCGCTTTGGATAGTTGATGTGCTTTCAAACTTGAGGCCAAAGCTTGATAGTTCCAAAGGCCCACTCGACAATCCTGCCGCCGCTTACGGATTTTGCAAGATCCTCTTCACCGAAAGCGAGTGACGATCATTATCTCATGTGCTTGGAAGTAATGGCGCAGCTTTCTCGAGGCCATAAGGAGGCCGAAAAGCAATTTCTGCACACCAGAGTACCTTGACCTAGCTCCCTGCAAAAGGGAACTGACAAAGTAAACTGGGCGCTGCACCATCCTTTTCTGCATCTTCTCGCATGCCTGCGCAGATCCGTCCTTGTCGGGACCAGAGCTTGTCGGTGAAGTGCCTTGCTTGTTGCTGGATGTATCTGCCATGATTGCCAACTCATCGTCTGCCTCCCTCTCCGCTACTAACGCAACACTAACCACTTGATTGGTTGCCGCTATATATAGCAGCAACTTCTCTTGTGGCTTAGGTGCGACAAGTATTGGAGTGGAGGACAGGTACCCCTTTAAGTCCTGCGGTAGCAACCTCCGCTTCGGAGTCCATTTCATTGGACCTGCCTTTTCAAAATCTTGAAAAATGGCGGTATGCGTTCAACAGAACCTAGAGATAAACCTCTTTGAGAGCAGCCACGCAACCGCAAGTCTTCGTACATCATTGGACGCTTTGGTGCTTGAATCTGCTCAATGGCCTTGATCTTGTCGGGATTGGCTTCAATTCCCCGAGACACGAAGAACCCAAGAAGCTTGCGGAAGGGACTCGAACACGCACTTCTCGGGGTTGAGCTTGAGGTTGATCTTGCGCGCAGATTTGCAAAGGTTTCATCCAAATCTTGAATCAGAGTTGCTTTGTCCTTGCTCTTGACCACTATGTCATCCATGTAGGCTTCTACATTTCGTGCATTTGCGGCTCAAAAGCGTCATGGACTACTCTTGCAAACGTTGAACCAGCATTCTTCAAACCGAAAGGCATCCGTATGAAACAAAGATGTGCCACATGGAGTAATGAATGCGGTTTTCTCCTCATCCTCTTCGCCATGAAGATCTGATGATATCCTGAGTATGCATCAAGAAATGAAAGCAAATCACATCCAGTCGTGGAGTCAACAATCTGGTCGATGCGTGGCAAGGGAAACGGGTCTTTGGGACAAGCTTTATTAACATCCGTGAAGTCAATACAAAGTCTCCATTTCCCATTTGCCTTGCGCACAACTACAGGATTAGCCAACCACGTAGGATGGAGCACTCCTCGACAAGGCCGCCTGCTTCCAATTTCTTGATCTCTTCTGCGATGAATTCTTGGCGCCCACCGCCGCTTCCTCGACTTTCTCGCTGACGGGTCGAGCATGAGGACAGAACAGCTAAGTGATGCTCAATTACTTTCACAGGAACACTGGGATGTCGACGGTTGCCATGCAAACACGCCGACGTTTCGCCTGAGAAAGCAACGAAAAGTCGCCTTCCTATTTAGGGTCGAGAGTGGCACCGATGGTGAAGGTACCACCGGTGCTTTGTCCTCCTTGGTGGACACCTTCTTGGTCTTTGGCAGAGCTGCCATCGTCTTCTTGCACTTGCCGGTGGAGCTCGATGGTGCGTCCTCGACGGTAGCGCAGCACTCCGAAGAGGTGCGCTTGCCGGAGTGGGCATCAGAGCTCTTGCCGGAGACAGCAATGGCGAGGTGGGCGACCTGCCCCTGTTTCCCCTGTTTATAATGAGGGAGAGGGGGCGGACGTTCCGCTTTTCCTAATAAAGAAACCCCCCACGATCTCTCCCACGACGCCACGTTCGACGCGTGCCGTTCGTGGGGGACGTGTGGGTCCAGAGCAAGTTACGGCGTGATCTGGGCCGCTGCGTGCCGATGCCTTTGTTTTGGGCACAGCCCAACAAAGGTTTCGGCACCGTGGTGTGGCCCGAGCTCGGGGCTCCTGGCCGGTGTACTAGAGTAGGGGTACCCTAGTATCCTGAACTCGTGCACGGGCAGTTGCAGCACCCTGCAGCAAGGCTTGCCTGGTCACCGCCAAGATCCTCCGTGGTTCCTTTGGAGCCATTCAAGAACAAAGTATTTAACCAAGAAGACAAGGCCCCGGCAAGAGGAGCTTGCCGGGAAGGCCACTCAAGGCACGCAGAAGACAAGACCCGGCAAGAGGAGCTTGCCGGAAGGCTCGAGAGCGACAAGCCTCCGGACGCGACAAAGGATTCAGCCATGCAAGGCACTTGCCGCGGCAGTGCAACCTCTGTTCATCTCCGCTCCAGCTCAGCCGCCAACGTGTCTCCATGGGACGATTCCATGCGCCGCGTGTCAAGAGGCCGTGCAGCCGGGCGGGAGCAGCGATAAGCGGCGGCCGACAAGCTTGCCATCGTGGTGAGCGGTGGCGCACTGACGGTCCACTGTTGCCTTTGTTTAGGCGACATGGACGGGCATTTAATGCTTTTGTCCCTTGCCGTCGTGGTTAGGTAGAGTACATCATACCTTTGTACAAGTAGGTGTACCAACTACTATTTTTTCCATTTGTACCCTCATATACGTTGCCACCGGTCGGAGACCCCTTTAGCATATAAAAGGAGGCCCATGCGCAACGTAGAAGGGGTTCGGTCCGTTCGACTCATTCGAGACCAGAGACATTCACGCTAGGTTTTGTAGCTCTCCGTGCTCCCTAGCAAGAACACAATACAATCAGACAAGCAGCAGTAGGAGTATTATCTCTGGAGAGCTCCGGTTGGGTAAAGCTACTCGTGCTTCGCCTCGATCCGCTCTTCGTGCGATCTCCGCCCCCTCCGAACCAAAAGGGACTCGGTCCGCCGATCCCATAGGTGTTCGTGGGTCCGATCAGTCTCCCCGACATCTTTGGCGCGCCAGGTGCCCTGTCGGTGTACTAGAGTAGGGGTACCCTAGTATCCCGAACTCGTGCACGGGCAGTTGCAGCATCCTACGGCAAGGCTTGCCTGGTCACCGCCAAGATCCTCCATGGTTCCTTTGGAGCCATTCAAGAACAAAGTATTTAACCAAGAAGACAAGGCCCCGGCAAGAGGAGCTTGCCGGGAAGGCCACTCAAGGCACGCAGAAGACAAGACCCCGGCAAGAGGAGCTTGCCGGGAAGGCTCGGAGAGCGACAAGCCTCCGGACGCGACAAGGATTCGGCCGCGGCAAGGCACTTGCCGCGGCAGGCAACCTCTCTTCATCTCCGCTCCAGCTCATCCACCAACGTGTCGCCATGGGACCATTCCAATCACGCGTGTCAAGAGGCTGTGCAGCCCGCGGGAGAAGCGATAAGCGGCCGACAAGCTTGCCATCGTGGCGGCGGTGGCGCACTGATGTTCCCTGTTGCCTTTGTTTAGGCGACATGGACGGGCATTTAATGCTTTTGTCCCTTGCCGTCGGGGTTAGGTAGAGTACATCAGACAACCTTTGTACAAGTAGGTGTACCAACTACTATTTTTCCATTTGTACCCTCATCTACGTTGCCACTGCCGGAGACCCTTTAGCATATAAAAGGAGGCCCATGCGCAGCGTAGAAGGGGTTCGGTCTGCTCGACTCATTCGAGACCGGAGACATTCACGCTAGGTTTTGTAGCTCTCCGTGCTCCCTAGCAAGAACACACTACACCCACACAAGCTGCCGTAGGTGTGTTATCTCTCCGGAGAGCTCCGAAGCTGGTTAAACCGCTCTTGTGCTTCGCATCGATCCGCTCTTCGTGCGATCTCCGCCCCCTCCAAACCAAAAGGGGTCCGTCCGCCGCCCCATAGGTGTTCGTGGAGTCCGATCAGCCTCCCGACATCTTTGGCGCGCCAGGTAGGGGGCGTCAAGGCTGTGTGAACCTGATCCGGCGTTCACGCGAGCAACATCTTCATCATCTTCAACATCTTCATCAACATGCCACCGAAGAAGAAGGCTTCGGCGGCAGCGGAGCCGTCCGCGTCGAACCCACCATCACCGGAGCAAACGGGTGGTGGAGCAGACGCTGGTGGAAGAACGGGCGCCGGCGAAGGAGTTCGTGACGCTGCCAAGTCCAAGGACAAGGCCGCGCAAACCTCGGCGTCCGCACATGCCCCGCGCCCATCTCAGGAGCCGCGGGACCAACAGCGTCATGGTATTCACAATACCATACGCTCGTTGGATCAAGACCGAGCTGGAGGATCTCGAGGCCCTCAAGACCAGCGTGCACGCCAACATGCTTTGGCACGAAGCGAGGTACGGTCGCTCGACGGGATGCTGATCCTTCTAACATAGTTAGAAGTCCGAGCATATCCCGCTCCTCGCACTGTTCACCATTGCCACCCACTACTCCAGCGAAGCTCGCGAGCTCGGCTATACGGATTACCCTCCAACAGCCGACAAGGTTGACGAATGGAGGGCCACCATCCAGAGTCTCATCGGCTTTGCCAACGGCGACGCTCATGACAACCAACTACATCATTGCCGCGGCAAGAAGACAAGGCGAGGAGCCGGTGGCGGCGAGACTTGTGGAGGTGCAACCACCATGCACTCTCCGCCCGAAGGCCAAGATCGCCGACCGCCGGATCCACCTCGACAAAGCGACTCCACGCGTCGCCGGATCCACGAGCTTCGCCGCGATCAGCGCCAAGTTCTTCATGAACGACAACAAGAAGACGCTCGAACTCGCATCGAGCGCCGAAGAGAAGCGCGGCGTCAGTCAGACCAGAGCGCTGGGCCTTCTGTCGATATGGATGCGCCAGGGGAACCAATCGACTTGCCGTACGCGGTAGGTTGCCCTGCGTTCACTCGTGAGCTGCGGCAAGTCCAGTGGCCCAGCAACAAGAATTTCAAGCCGACGTGCGGAGAAGAAATGCGATGGCGGGACGCATCCGTCGGAGTTCCTCAGCATCTACACCATCGTGGTGCAAGCTGAGGGGGGACGAGACGACAAGATCCTCGCCAACTACTTCCCACTGGTACTCAAGTCCAATGTCAGATCTTGGTTCATGCACTTGCCGGACAGCTCCATATCCTCTTGGGCAGATCTATGCCATCAGTTTGTTGGCGCCTTCACAGGCGGCCACAAGCCTCATGGCCAAGAAAGTGACCTTCATCTGCTCGCCTAGAAGGAAGGAGAGTCCCTGCGCAAGTTCATTCAGAGATTCAGCCGTGTGCACTACAACATCCCAGATGTCCACCCTGCCGCGGTGATCAGCGCGTTTCATCGAGCGTGCGGAACCGCAGGATGAGGGAGGATATGGCGATGTGCAAAGTCAAGGACGTCGGTGAGCTATGCATACTGGCCGACAAGTGTGCACGTCTTTGAGGAAGGAGGAGACTCGAGGAGAGAATGCAAGCAGGTTCGACGGTGAGGAAACCGCTCCGCAAAGAAGAGCCGCGGCGGGGCAACAGGAAAAAGAAAGGCAGAGAAGTGCTAGCTGTTGAGCAGTCCGGCAACGGAGGTGGCGAAAAGAACGCCAAGGCTGGTGGCTCCGGCAAGGAGGTTGCCGCTGTCGCCAACCACCAGTCTGTGGCGGCCGCCGACAAGCAGGACGGCTCCGGCAAGCAGTACTGCAAGATCCACCGCACCAAGGGCCATGACCTCCAGAGCTGCAAGAAGGTAGAGCAGCTTGTTGAACAGCAGAAGGCTGAGTATGAGCGGCGCGACAAGGAGAAGGCCCAGGAAGGTGCTGGAGGAGCCAGGAAGAAACGTCCCGGCCGGGGAGGACGCCGCGGCAAGGCCAAGCAGCAGCAAGGAGACAGGCCTCCCCGCGGCCGCGACAAGGATGAAGACGAAGACGACAATGACGATATGGAAGATGACGAGACCGATGAGCAGGAGTTTGAAGCTACAGAGGTCCTCTGCGTTGACGGAGGTGCTTCCCTGCATACTTCCCACCGCCAACTCAAGCAGTGGATGCGGGAAGTTAATGCAGCTGAACCATCCGTAGAGTCACGCAAGCCTCTCAAGTGGTCCAGCACACCTATCATCTTTGATATTGAGGACCACCGATCGCGATAATCAAGGGTCGGGTGCTTGCCGATGTTGGTCTCACCAACTATCCGCAACCTCAAGGTCACCAAGATGCTAGTTGACGGCGGGGCCGACTTAAACCTGATCTCCTCCGCGGTGCTCCAGAAGCTTCATATCCCTGACAGCGAGCTCGAAGAGACTGGCACATTCCAAGGAATCAATCCGGGAAGGAGCAAGCCGAAGGGGAAGATCACGTTGTCGGTAACATTTGGCGCCGAGCTGAACTTTAGGACCGAGAGGGTCACATTCGACGTTGCTGATTTCCCATTGCCTTACAATGGGATACTTGGCCGCCCAAAGACTCGCTAAGTTCATGGCAGCCTCTCATTATGCATACAACTTACTCAAGATGCCAGGCCCAATAAGCATCATCTCCGTCCATGGCGACAAGAAGGATGCTCTTATCTGTCTTGACAAGATCTACCGGGAAGCAGCAGGCTGCAACAGAAAGCAAAACACTTGCATTTGAAGCTCCCGGGGAAGAAGACCAAGTCCGGCAAGAGCTCCTCGATGCCCACTCCGGCAAGCGCACCTCTTCGGAGTGCTGCGCTACCGTTGAGGACGCACCATCGAGCTCCACCGACAAGTGCAAGAAGACGATGACAGCTCCGCCAAAGACCAAGAAGGTGTCCGCCAAGGAGGACGGCACTGGTGGTACCTTCACCATCAGTGCCACTCTCCCTAAATAGGAAGGCGCGCTTGCTTTTCCTCGCGGGCGAACGTCGACGTGTTTGCATGGCAACCGTCTGACATCCCCGGTGTTCCCAGGAAAGTAATTGAGCATCACTTAGCTGTCTGTCCTCATGCTCGACCCATCAAGCAGAAAGTCAGGAAGCAGGCAGTGGAGCGCCAAGAATTCATCGTAGAAGAGATCAAGAAATTGGAAGCAGCAGGCCTTGTCAGAGGAGTGCTCCATCCTACGTGGTTGGCCAATCCTGTAGTTGTGCGCAAGGCAAATGGGAAATGGAGACTTTGTATTGACTTCACGGATGTTAATAAAGCTTGTCCCAAAGACCCGTTTCCCTTGCCACGCATCGACCAGATTGTTGACTCCACGGCTGGATGTGATTTGCTTTCATTTCTTGATGCATACTCAGGATATCATCAGATCTTCATGGCAGAAGAGGATGAGGAGAAAACCACATTCATTACTCCATGTGACACATACTGTTTCATACGGATGCCTTTCGGTTTGAAGAATGCTGGTTCAACGTTTACAAGAGTAGTCCATGACGCTTTTGAGCCGCAAATGCACAGAAATGTAGAAGCCTACATGGATGACATAGTGGTCAAGAGCAAGGACAAAGCAACTCTGATTCAAGATTTGGATGAAACCTTTGCAAATCTGCGCAAGATCAACCTCAAGCTCAACCCCGAGAAGTGCGTGTTCGGAGTCCCTTCCGCAAGCTTCTCGGGTTCTTCGTCTCGCCGGGAATTGAAGCCAATCCCGACAAGATCAAGGCCATTGAGCAGATTGAAGCACCAAAGCGCGTCAAGGATGTACGAAGACTTGCGGTTGCGTGGCTGCTCTCAAAGAGGTTTATCTCTAGGTTCTGTTGAACGCATACCGCCATTTTTCAAGATTTTGAAAAAGGCAGTCCAATGAAATGGACTCGAAGCGGAGGCTGCGCCGCAGGACTTAAAGGGTACTGTCCTCCACTCCAATACTTGTCGCACCTAAGCCACAAGAGAAGTTGCTGCTATATATAGCGGCAACCAATCAAGTGGTTAGTGCTGCGTTAGTAGCGGAGAGGGAGGCGCAGACGATGAGCCGGCAACCATGGCAGATACATCCAGCGACAAGCAAGGCACTTCACCGACAAGCTCTGGTCCCGACAAGGACGGATCTGCGCAGGCATGCGAGAAGATGCAGAAAAGGATGGTGCAGCGCCTAGTTTACTTTGTCAGTTCCCTTCTGCAGAAAGCTAGGTCAAGGTACTCTGGTGTGCAGAAATTGCTTTTCGGCCTCCTTATGGCCTCGAGAAAGTTGCGCCATTACTTCCAAGCACATGAGATAACGATGCGTCACTAAGCTTTACTGGCTGAAGAGGATCTTGCAAAATCCAGAAGCGACAGGCAGGATTGTCGAGTGGGCACTTTGGAACTCACAAGCTTTGGCCTCAAGTTTGAAAGCACATCAACTATCCAAAAGCGAGCATTGGCAGAGTTCATAGCGGAATGGACCCCAACGCAAGATGAAGAAATTCGAGACGAGCATCCCGTCAAGGAAGCGAGCAAAGAGTGGCTGATGTACTTTGATGGTGCCTTCTCGCTGCAAAGGCGCCCGGTCTTTGGCGTCTTGCCTGCTTATAGCACCCACCGGAGAGCACCTCAAGTACATAGTCCAAATGCATTTTCCCAAGGAGCAAGCAACAAACAATACAAAGCAGAGTATGAAGGTTTGCTTGCCGGTCTCAGATTGCGAAGAGACCTTGGTATTAAGAAGCTTATTGTCAGGGGTGATTCGCAGCTTGTCGTCCGCCAAGTGAACAAAGATTATCAGAGTCCATTGATGGAAGCCTACGTTGATGAAGTGAGAAACCTAGAAGAACACTTTGACGACCTACAAATGGAACATGTTCCAAGAGCTCAGAATGATATTGCCGATGGCTGTCAAAGTGCGCTGCACTTAAGTTGCCCGTGGGAACTGTGGTCTTTCGTGCTCAAGCTAACTCAACCAACCGTAACACCATCAATCGGACAGAGCAAGAAGAGGAAGTTGATTTACGGTGACTATTTTCCGCAGAGCTTCCCTGCCGCCACCAAAAGGTCCCCTGTGATCAACACCAAGAATGCTTTGAGGGCGCCTGCTCGACAAGCCCAAGGGTTTGTTTCGTTGAAGCGCACGCCCCGACAAGTTTTGTTCGACAAGCTTGCCGGGAACGTCAAGCTCGGTGAGCCGCAGGTTCTTACCGTGGAAGCTGATGTTCCCGCAGCAGCAGATGTGCCTTTAGTCCTTGTTGTCGAGCCGCAAGCTCCAGCATGGGCGCAACAGATTGTCCATTTCCTTCAGACAGGAGAACTTTCCGAAGAGCAAGAAGAAGCGGAAAGAGTAGCCCGGCAGTCAAGTATGTACCAGTTTGTCGATAGCACACTGTACAGAAGAAGACTCAACGGTGTGAAATTGAAGTGTATTCACCGGGAAGATGGACAAAAGCTGTTGGCGGAGATACACGGAGGCATATGTGGTCACCACATTGGCAAGAAGAGCACTTGCCGCAAAGCTTTCCGGCAAGGTTTCTTCTCGCCGACAGCCCTCCGTGATGCAATCGCACAAGTAACCAAGTGTGAAGCGTGCGGTTCCATTCCAAGCAGATACACCAGCCAGCTCAAGCTCTCCAGACGATCCCTTTATCCTGGCCATTTTCGGTCTGGGGGCTCGACATCCTCGACCCCTTCCCCCGAGCTGTCGGGGGCTTTGAATACTTGTACGTCGCAATCGACAAGTTCACAAAGTGGCCGGAAGTGGAAGCAGTGAGGAAGGTGACAACACAGTCAGCAGTCAAGTTCTTCAGGTCAATTGTTTGCCGTTTCGGAATCCCCAACAGGATCATCACCGACAACGGCACACAATTCACGAGCCGCACCTTCATGCAGTACGTCCAAGATCTTGGCGCCAAGGTCTGCTTTGCTTCTGTTGCTCATCCGAGAAGCAACGGTCAAGCGGAGATGCTGAAGTGCTGCGCGGGCTCAAGACCAGAACTTTCGACAGGCTGCACAAGTGCGGAAGAAACTGGATTGAGGAGCTGCCGGTTGTTCTTTGGTCGATCAGGACGACGCCAAATCGAGCCACTGGCCAGACACCTTTTGCTCTAGTCTATGGAGCGGAGGCAGTTCTCCCCACGGAACTCGTATACGGGTCACCTCGAGTACTCGCTTATGATGAGCTTGAGCAAGAGCAGCTGCGACAAGATGACGCGCTACTCCTTGAGGAGGACCGTCTTTTCAAAGTCGGCACGAGCTGCTCGTTACAAAGAAGCTTTGCATCGCTACCATAGCCGCCAAAGTTAGTGCCGAAGCCTCGAGGAAGGCGACCTTGTTCTTCGGTGCGTTCAGTCCGCCAAGAATTCAAACAAGTTGACGCCAAAGTGGGAAGGCCCTTATCGGGTGAAACGAGTCACTAGGCCTGGCGCTGTCCGCCTTGAGACCGAAGATGGCATTCCGGTGAGCAACTCCTGGAACATTGAGCATATTCGTAAGTTTTACCCATAGGGCGCGGTTGCCGGAACCTGTTCCGGCAAACACCTTTTGTACAAGTCTTGCCGATGTTGCATGTAATCCTTTGTACAAAGTCGGGCGCAGATCCCGTGCATAAGTAAAGCTCATGTGTTGCGCACAACTTGTCAAATACATGCTTTCATAATCCTTTTTGCATGTGTTAACTAACATTTTGTGCAGCATCCACACCCGGTAAGCAATAACGAGCCGCTAGGCTCCATGACTTTATTTTCTCTTCTTTCTCTTTCTCAAAGAAAGGAAGGTTCCATCGCTTTACAAGTTAGCCAAGGGGAAGGAGAAGATAACGGTGTGGGCCACCAAGCGTCGCCGAGGAAATTTCGCTTTACCGAAGCAAAGCGACGAAAAGCTAAGTTGCCAAAGTTTGAGCAATCAGTTTTTAAATTTTTAAGTTATATTCCTTGAACGATAGTACTTTGTATGGAAAACCTGTGCGCGGAGGAACCAACTCATAGCTAGTCGCGCCCTTACTTTGTTTCGAGTCCGCTCAACAACTTAAGTGAGCTGCAGCTAGTCGCGACAAGGTTGCTTGTCGGAGGCGGCACCGCCAGCAGGCTGCTGACGTTCAAGACTCGGCCATGACAAAGGTGCTGCACCGACAAGTTCCCTAAAAGCGTGGGGCAAAAGCATTGCAAGGGAAGGAATCAAGTAAAGGAAATAACATTGCAATCATCGCCTAAGATAGAGTTATATTACAAAATAACTTGTCGAAGATCTAATAAATTGTTCTCCCTGAACATGATCAGCAGCCGACAAGGGAAAGATAA
Source organism: Aegilops bicornis (assembly GCA_021605145.1). Taxonomy (NCBI): domain Eukaryota; kingdom Viridiplantae; phylum Streptophyta; class Magnoliopsida; order Poales; family Poaceae; genus Aegilops; species Aegilops bicornis. Next base: position 364,547,354 of record CM038672.1, on the reverse strand, counting down.
ATTTACGGCCTAGTCTCACGCAGGTCGCCATCGACCCGCTTGATCTTGCCCACCTTGTCCACAATGGGTGCGACAAGGGCTTTGAGCGCCTCCACATCGGCATCCGGGCGGCGAGGATCTGAGGACGCCGTTGAGGTTGAGGCCTGGATTGCGGAAGGCCACCTTCATCAACACCTTCCGGAGGGCTCCTACATAGATCTCGGGCGCGATTCCTCGGCCAGCTGCTTTGGGATCTCTTCCCGAGTCGCTGGAGAGCCGCCACCACGCCCTTGAAGAATAAGCTAAGCTTGGCGCTGGGTTGGAGGTGCTCGTCGGAGGAGTATCCAAGATCCACCATCCCCAGCTCCATCAACTCGTTGTGGATGGCGGCGTGGCAGATCCACGAGACCTTCGGTCCGGTGCTCCACACTCTCCCTCAAAGGCGCCTGGTGGCAACAGCATTCGCCAGAAGCTCTTCTTTGTCCTTGATCTTCTCCAACAGGCCCACCTCCCGCCTCCTTGGCGCCGCCCAGCCCTCGTGCATCGGGGTGGTCAGCTTCAGCTCAAGATCTGCCTTGGAATCCTTGGCGGCGTCGAGCTCCTTGCTCCTATCGGCGAGACGGCCCTGCAGCTCGCCAAGAGTGTAGGCGTCCTTCTCGCGCTCGTGCTTGAGCGCAGCAAGCTCCTCGCCACTCTTCTGGACATTGGCCTCCAGCTGCGTCACCTTAGACTCCAACTCCTTCTTGGCGGCCTCGGCAGCTGCGGCAGCGTCCTTTGCTTCCTTGAGAGCTCCGCCAATTGATTGCTCGCGCGCGGCAAGCTCTTCCTCATAGCCGTCAAGGTTGATCTTCCGCTGCGCCAACTCGCCCTCTTGTGCAGATAGCTTCTCAGCAGCAAGCCTTTGCTGCTCCTCGACCTCAGCCTTCTCAAGGATGAAGGCTCAGGCGCTCTTGACAAAGTCGCTCCCGCTCTTCTCGCTACGTTCGAGAGCTTCTTGGTTGGCGCCGGAGCTCTTTTGCGCAGCTTCTCCATGTCTGCTCCCGCCCTCGCGACAAGTGCTTCTCGGGACTCCAACTTGGCTTGCGAGGCGCGGTAGAGCGACAAGAGCTTCTTCTTCAAGGCCTCCTCCTCGAGCTTCGCCGCCGCTGCTGCTTGCGCGTCCACTCAGCGTCAGCCAATGGAGGCGAGCAGCTCTCCGTCAAGGTCTCTCCTTCGACCGGGCGCCTGAGCTCGACGCCTGGGAGCTTGATGAAGACGCCGTCGCCGGCCCTCAAGTAGGCACCGGGCTGGGGCTCTTCGGGGTCCGACGCTGCAGTAGCGGCGGAGGGACCGGCGGTCGGTGTAGCGCCTGGCGCTACTGTGGCCTTAGGGCCGTCAGTGCGATCGCCAGACCCCTCGCCAGCTTCTGCGGCGGCAGCCCCGGTGGCCTCTTCACCGGCAGGCTTGTCAGCACCGGTTTCTTCTCCCACGGCGGCAACTTCATCAGTATTGGCGCGCACGTCCTCCTCGCCGGCGACCTCGGTCTCCATTGGCTCTGTGGCGGACGGATGAAGAAAATCAAGCAAATGTTCAAAAATAAAAACAGAAGAAAAAGAACCACAAGGGAAATACTCAGGCCAAAAGGTTACCTGCGCCGGGGGCTGCGGTCATGGTCTCCGCCGCCAAGGGATCGCTGGTGCCGTCCCTTGCCGGAGAAGGTTCCCTTGCTGGAGAAGGCTCCCTTGCCGGGGAGCGCTCCCTTGCCGGGGAATCCACCCTTGGCGGCGTAGTCGAAGCAGATAGAATTTCGGGGGCGGCTTCCGGGCCCTCCTGATGAGGCTGCTCTGCTCCTACACAAACCAACAAGTCAGATATCAACAAAGAAGAAGCACTCATGCACGCCCAACAGAAAGAAATAAACTGTATACTTACTGGGGCTGTGTCTTTGAGGGGCTGCTTTGAGAAGGGTTGCGGGTCCGCAAGGGGCTCTCAGGAGCGCCTCCTGTTGCCACGGGTGGATCGTCCTCAATGACGACCACCGGGTCTTGGCTCTTCGAAGCTCTCTGGGCCAGCGTCCTGAAAAGGAAAGAGTTCAGAATGAAGCAAATCAGATACAAGACAAAGCAACAAAATTGAAGAAATACAAGCACAATATTGAAGCTTACTCTTCTTCTTCCTCGTCGGAGCTGAGCGCGGAAAGATCAAACTCCGGCTCGCCTCCGGTGCGACGAGGCGGAGGAGTGGGCTCTCTTGGCCGCTTGGCGGAGGTGTCGGCGGTGGCACAGGAGGATCCCGCCCAGCTTGTCGCAGCAGTGTGGGGTGCTCGCAGCAACATTGCTTGTCATGATAGAGCTGGCGTCATGTGGCGCTGCGGCTGTTGGCCCGTATGCCGCCCCGCCTCGTCTCCGGCCTTGCGGAGACGCCTCTTTGGCGGAGCCGGGGGCTCCGTTTGCGGCAAGCTGCTGGATGGTGGGGAAGAAGCGCCCTCGACTGGTTCGCTCGACTCGGCCTCGGGTTCGGCAAGCTCTTCCTCACCGGCGAGCTCCTCTCGATCGGCAAGGCTTGCCGCCTCTGCTGCCTCTGCCTCCTCCATGGTGAACCCAAATACGCCAGCGGCAGCAGCTGTTGTCGCCTCCTCCAACCTCGTGGCAATGCGCACCATCTCTTCGTCGGTGGTGTCGCGGGAGAGCCTCTTCTGCTCGTCGGGGCGGACCGGCACTTCTTCCAAGCTGTCGAAGAACTGCCGCACGATGTCATTGGAAGGCTCTTGCCAGGTTGGAATGATCCCATGAGAATCGCACAACGGCATCATGGCACGGATGCGGTCGAGCGAAGAGTTGTTGCACAATGGGACGACCCCCCTCGGCAACCTAAACCACTCGGGGTGATCGGGGTCATGCTTGAACAGCTCTAGCAGCATCGCATCCAATTCCAAGACAGTGAAATTCCAGTTGAGTCCCGGGCGCAGCCTCATGATGTCCGCCGCATTTTGGAACTCCCAAGCAGGTCTCCTCCTCTTCTGCAAGGGAGCGATGAGGCGGCGAAGGAAATCTGCGCCAACTGCGCCTACGGTGAGTCCGGCAAGCCTGAGGCGCAAAATCCGGGTCACAGCTATCTTCGACCTAGCATCCTCCGGCGCCAAGTTGCTCCAATCGCTGTTGCCAAGACTATGGGAGTTTGGCACTGGGCGATAAAGGCTGTGGGTTCTCCTCAACGATCCAGCACCAATCGGCTCTCCACTCCTCCCACTTGCTACGGAGCTCTCCTTCCAGATAGGCTTCTTTCTTGCAGATCCCGGAGATCCAAGCTATCCCTCCGGCAAGCGGCTCTCCTCTCTCGACGCGGGGCATGAAGAAGTGGCGGAAGAGGGCTACGTTTGGGTGGATCCCGACAAAGTTTTCGCAAAGGTGTGCGAAAACTGCCATGGTCAGGACAACATTGGGGGTGAAATCAAGGAGGTGGAGACCGTATGTGTTCATGATATCACAAAAGAATTCAGAAAAGGGCGGGCAGAGCCCGCCATAGAAGAAAAGTGCAAAGAAAGGGTACCCAGTTGGGGCTAGTTCCGAAGCGGTGGCGGGGAGTACCTTCATGCGCGGATGCGCACGCGTCTCCGTCGACTGTAAGAGGTAGTAGCCCTCCTCAGCTCCTTTGGCGTCGAGCTGGGGAGAAGATGGCCCGCTCCTTTCGCGGCGCCCATGAGTCAGCTGCGCCTCGGTCGACTTCAGCGCCCTTCCCTTGTCGGCTTTGAGCCATGGCGGAGGCGGTGGAGGAGACCGGCGGCGTTGATGGCCCCTGTGGCGAAAAGAGGCGGAGCGTTGCTCTCTTCGCACTAGAGAAGAAGGGGGAGCGGCGGTGGTTTCGAGACAGAGACAACAATGGCGAGGTGGGCGACCTGCCCCTGTTTCCCCTGTTTATAAGGAGGGAGAGGGGCGGACGTTCGCTTTTCTAATAAAGAAACCCCCACGATCTCTCTCCCACGACGCCCACGTTCGATGCGTGCTGTTCGTGGGGGCGTGGTGGAGTCGAAGCAAGTGCAGGCGTGATCTAGGCGTAGCGTGCCCGTGCTGCTTGTTTTGGGCCTGGCCCAACAGCGCTCGGCACCGTGTGGCCCAGGCCCGGGGGCTCTTGTTGGTGTACTAGAGTAGGGGTACCCTAGTATCCCGAACTCGTGCATGGGCAGTTGCAGCACCCCGCGGCAAGGCTTGCCTCGTCACCGCCAAGATCCTCTGTGGTTCCTTTGGAGCCATTCAAGAACAAAGTATTTAACCAAGAAGATAAGGCCCGGCAAGAGGATCTTGCCGGAAGGCCACTCAAGGCACGCAGAAGACAAGACCCGGCAAGAGGAGCTTGCCGGGAAGGCTCGGAGAGCGACAAGCCTCCGGACGCGACAGGATTCAGCCGCGGCAAGGCACTTGCCGCGGCGAACCTCTCTTCATCTCCGCTCCAGCTCATCCACCAACGATGTCGCCATGGGACCATTCCATGCGCAGCGTGTCAAGAGGCTGTGCAGCCCGGCGGGAGAAGCGGCGATAAGCGGCGCCGACAAGCTTGCCATCGTGGCGGCGGTGGCGCTGCGTGACGGTTCTGTTGCCTTTGTTTAGGCGACATGGACGGGCATTTAATGCTTTTGTCCCTTGCCATCAGGGTTAGGTAGAGTACACTGTACACTGTACAAGTAGGTGTACCAACTACTATTTTTTCCATTTGTACCCTCATCTACGTTGCCACCTGTCGGAGACCCCTTTAGCATATAAAAGGAGGCCCATGCGCAACGTAGAAGGGGTTCGGTCCGTTCGACTCATTCGAGACCAGAGACATTCACGCTAGGTTTTGTAGCTCTCCGTGCTCCCTAGCAAGAACACAATACAATCAGACAAGCAGCAGTAGGAGTATTATCTCTCCGGAGAGCTCCGAAGCTGGGTAAAGCTGCTAGGTAACCGCCTCGATCCGCTCTTCGTGCGATCTCCGCCCCCCTCCGAACCAAAAGGGACTCGGTCCGCCGGTCCCATAGGTGTTCGTGGGTCCGATCAGTCTCCCCGACAGCAGTCACGAGATGAATTGTGCCTACCGGTTCAAAAACACCCATACACCTAAACGGAGGAACTTACTTCGTGTGCCTGCGCCGATGGTGCAACTTTACCGGTGCCAATGGCCCACACTGGTTTGTGCGCGACGACCAGATTGGCCTAGTCCTCGATCTTGTCTGCAAATAAAACAATCATCTCAGCCTACACCTTTCAGGTGACAAGATATTCTATACAAAGTCTGCAATGGGCGCTGAAAACAGGAAGGGAAAGCAAAACATGTGGATTTATCTAATAATCAACAATAAATGAGAGAAATTTGTGATGGAATTGATCAAACAAAATAGCAATGCCAAATTGCTCATACTGGAAGTTACTTCGAGTTTGTTCCTTCACATTAGTGTTAAAGTATGTCAAGATTTAACCGACATGAAGTAAAATTGTTAGTGAAGATAAAAGCTGATGAATGAACGAAGGTAGATAGCTTTGGCAAGCATAAACTTCCTTACCAGGAAATTAAACCCCCAATACTTAGACCATTCACCAAAACCAGCAAGATCAATGCTTAGAGAATTCAAGAGAATATAAACACAATGATACAAACAATTTAAAGCAAATTTGTGTATATTCACAAACTAAAATTTAGTACCAGCAATTGCTTTTGTCTGTACAGCGACAACTTCCATGGTTGATCTAGCTTCTCGCTGCTCGAGAGTCTCACCAACACATATATGCAACTTTTTGTGTAACAAACTGCCATTCATGAAAGGGCAGACGATGATTAGCCCTGAAAACTCATTAAATATCAGGTCATTGCAATTACTTTATAATACAAAATTAACTGCAATGAATTATCTACCAAATATATTGCAGGAAATTCCCATCGCAGTGATTTTTCCACAAATTATTCTAGACAGTTCATTAATAGCAAGATCTTGTCCCTGCCAAGCAAAATAAAAGTATACTCTTTAGTTCATAAGTACATGAACAACTAAGTCAGCTACTACTCAAATGAACTAAAAGGATCAGAATCAATAGGTTGGATTGCTCATTTGAAGAATTTTTTTAACAAACACCTTGGATGGTTCAGGTGGATCTGAAATGGCCCTAGTTCTCACCTCCTCCTGCAGTTCTGCTTCAACCCCTCGGGCAAGATATCACACTTTATCCTACAGGTTATTGTCACCCTATGGAAGTAGGCGCTTCTTGAAATGCACTAACCTTCAGCCGTTGTCATGCTTTCTGATGGGCTTCAGAGGTCGTCTACACAAAGCAAGCACCTCCAAAGCATCAGTGGTAGGTTCACGGAGGAAAATAGAAATGATCCGAAGTCCATAGTCAACAACACATACCACTTTGACCGCAAAATCTTCCAAGACCATACAAAGGAACCCACTCCATTACAAGCTTTCTTTCCGTAGCTACGGATGTGTGCAGACGAGCCTGAAAGAAGGGTCAAACTAGATAAATCAGCCAACCATTACAGTTCTAAGGTAGCAGCGGGATTAAACTAATGTAGCATCTAGCTGTAAAGAAAGGGAACAAATCTCAACCAACAGATAAAAGCAGCAACATGGGACACTCAAGTAAGGGCCAAATTCTAGAATGAGTAATTAAGAAATAGCAAAATCCATGAATTAATATCATTTGAAGCATGGGCCCTAGCAATGCTTTAGAACATTATGTCCTTTACCCTTGTGGTTAAAATGAAAGACTGAGTAAAATGAAGTATCAACATATGATCTGAAACAAGAAAATAGCAGATGCAATTGTTTGCAAGATTATAATCACCTTCATATGAAACCAGAAAATTTTGATAAGAGGCATACCTTGCAAAAACTTGGGATGAGTCGGGTGGATCTGAAATAATGTTTATCCAATTATCCTCACCTCCTCACATAACCTTTTTCAGATGCATATAGCAGAATCACCAATGGAAGCAAATTTATACTCAGAAATTCAAATGAGCATGCATTTGCAACATTTGAACAAAATCCATAAACTCATAATTAGTAGTTATATAACTGAACATCTGTAAATTGGATTATCTAAACTGAACAATGATTTTTATTGAACATAAACTGTTTTACCTGCAGCTAAAAAAGATGAAAACCCTCTTGTTGTTCTCTTTTATATCATAAAATCCTTCCACTGACAAGGGACAAACAATGTTTCTTTCATAAATAACAATGAGACAATTCAATCTATTATTTAGCAGGATAAAAGAGATGCCACAAGATGCTAGGCTTTCTAGAGTATAAATATCACATAAAGAGATAAAAACCTAGAAGAGCAAGGGAAATAGTTGTTCTTACCCCGCGACGTTGTCCACTTCCTTGGCCACGCGATGAACACAGGAAGACCCTCTTCAATCCTCGCGTCCTCACCCTTGTCCTCGGCCAGCCCTCCTGGCTTCCAACCGCTGTCGTCGATCCCATGCTCCCTGGTCCATGCTCAGTGGTAGGCAATAGGGAAGTGAACAAAGAAGAGTCCAGGAGTGGATTGAGCTGCCACCAACCTCTAGGTCGCATCTGACCTTGCCGCCACAGGACGGCGCCGGCCAGTGACCCTCTCCTATCCACCACCGGGACTCTCTCTCTTCTTTCCTCTCTCATTCTCCCACCAATCCTTCCTTCTCTGCCTCTCTCCCATCTCCTCTCTCCTACAGGGACCGATCCATGTCGTCACCCTCTCCTTGCAGGTTGCCGCCGCTGCCGGAGAGGCCCGCCTATGTGGCCGCTGATACGTCTCCGTCGTATATACTTTTCCAAACAATTTTGCCTTTGTTTTGGACTCTAACTTGCATGATTTGAATGGAACTAACCCGGACTAACGCTGTTTTCAGCAGAATTGCCATGGTGTTATTTATGTGTAGAAACAAAAGTTCTCGGAATGACCTGAAACTTCACGGAGAATATTTTTGGAAATAATAAAAAATACTGGCGAAAGAATCAAGGCCAGGGGGCCCACACCCTTTCCAAGAGGGTGGGGGCGCCTGCCCACAGGCGCGCCCCGCCTCGTGGGCCCCTAGAGCTCCACCGACCTCAACTCCAACTCCATATATTCGTGTTCGGGAGAAAAAATCGAGAGAAAGATTCATCGCGTTTTACGATACGGAGCCGCCGCCAAGCCCTAAACTCTCTCGGGAGGGCTGATCTGGAGTCCGTTCGGGGCTTCGGAGAGGGGAATCCGTCGCCGTCATCATCATCAGCCATCCTCCATCACCAATTTCATGATGCTCACCGCCGTGCGTGAGTAATTCCATCGTAGGCTTGCTGGACGGTGATGGGTTGGATGAGATTTATCATGTAATTGAGTTAGTTTTGTTAGGGTTTGATCCCTAGTATCCACTATGTTCTGAGATTGATGTTGCTATGACTTTGCTATGCTTAATGCTTGTCACTAGGGCCCGAAAGTGCCATGATTTCATATCTGAACCTATTATGTTTTCATGAATATATGTGAGTTCTTGATCCTATCTTGCAAGTCTATAGTCACCTACTATGTGTTATGATCCGCAACGCCAAGTGACAATAATCGGGACCACTCCGGTGATGACCATAGTTTGAGGAGTTCATGTATTCACTATGTGTTAATGCTTTGGTCCGTACTCTATTAAAAGGAGGCCTTAATATCCTTAGTTTCCATTAGGACCCCGCTGCCACGGGAGGGTAGGACAAAAGATGTCATGCAAGTTCTTTTCCATAAGCACGTATGACTATATCCGGAATACATGCCTACATTACATTGATGAATTGGAGCTAGTTCTGTGTCATCCTATGTTATGATTGTTACAAGATGAACCGCATCCGGCATAATTCTCCATCACCGATCGAATGCCTACGAGCTTTTCACTTATTGTTCTCTGCTTATTTACTTTTTTGTTGCTATTGTTACAATCACTACAAAACCCACCAATATTACTTTTGCTACTGTTACCGTTACTTCCATACTACTTTGCTACTAAATACTTTGCTGCAGATACTAAGTTATCCAGGTGTGGTTAAATTGACAACTCAACTGCTAATACTTGAGAATATTCTTTGGCTCCCCTTGTGTCGAATCAATAAATTTGGGTTGAATACTCTACCCTCGAAAACTGTTGCGATCCCCTATACTTGTGGGTTATCAAGACTATTTTCTGGCGCCGTTGCCGGGGAACATAGCTCTATTCTTTGAGTCACTTGGAATTTATATCTGCTCGTCACTTTGAAGAACTTGAAAGACGCGAAAACAAAGATTTATCCCTCAACTACGAGGGGAGGTAAGGAACTGCCATCTAGCTCTGCACTTGATTCACCTTCTGTTTTGAGTAAGCTTGCGACACCTAAACCTGCTTCTGCTATTAATTCTGATATATCGCATGCCATTGATGATGCCACTTCTGCTATGCATGATACTTATGATGAAACTACTTCTATTCTTGATACTACTGTGCCACTTGGTGAATTTCTTGATGAACAGCTTGCTAGGGCTAGAGAGAATGAAATAATTGAAACTGATAATATTGATGAAAGTGATGATGAAGATTCTCCCCCTAAATATGAATTGCCTGTTGTGCCTGAGGGCTATGTTATGGATGAAGAAACTTCTAGAGACTTTCTTGCTTACAATGATAGAACCGATCTTAAGAAATTATTAGCTAAGCTTAAACAAAAAACTCTGAATGCTAGAATGAAATATGATCCTGCTTATGCTACTTCACCTATCTTTGTTATAGATAAGGATTATGAATTCTCTATTGATACTGATATAATTACTTTGGTTGAATCTGATCCTTTCTATGGCTATGAATCTGAAACTGTTGTGGTACATCTTACTAAATTAAATGATATAGCCACCCTGTTCACTAATGATGAGAAAACTCGCTACTATTACATCTTTAAAATATTTAAGTTCTCATTAAAGGGTGATGCTAAGATATGGTTTAATTCTCTTGATCCTGGTTGTGTGCGTAGTCCCCAGTATATGATTTATTACTTCTCTGCTAAATATTTCCCCGCTCATAAGAAACAAGCTGCTTTAAGGAAAGATATAATTTTGTGCAAATTGAAGAAGAGAGTATCCCACAAGCTTGGGGGAGGCTTCTCTAGTTACTTAATGCTTTGCCTGATCATCCTCTCAAGAAAAATGAAATAGTTGATATCTTTTATAATGGACTAACCGATGCTTCCAGAGACAACCTGGATAGTTGTCTTTGGTTACATTTTTCAGGGAAAGAACACCGGATGAAGCTGAAATTCTATTGAATAATATGTTGACTAATGAAAATAATTGGACACTTCCTGAGCCAACTCCTGAGCCTATTCCTAAACCAACTCCGAAGAAAAGGGATGTTCTATTTCTCAGTCCTGAAGATATGCAAGAGGCAAAGAAATCTATGAAATAAAAGGGTATTAAAGCTGTAGATGTCAAGAATTTACCTCCTATTGAAGAAAAACATGGTCTTAATTTACCGCCTGTTGAAGAAATATATGGTCTTAATTCGTCAACAATTGAAGAAGCACTTGGTCTTGATAACCCGACACAGGTAGTAAAGGTAAATTCTCTCTATAGATATGATAAAGCTGAAATCCCGCCTACTAAATTTGCTAGCCAATGTTTGGATGAGTTTGATAACTTTATGGTTAAGCAATAAGATTTTAATGCTTATTTTGGTAGACAATTAAAACACAATGCTTATATGATTGAACACTTGAGTTATTATATGTCTAGAGTTAAAGGTGAACTTAAACTCATTAGTAAACATGCTTCTATGGTTACCACTCAAGTAGTTAAAGCTTAGAGTGATTTGCTCAATGAATTAAATAGTAAGAATAATTATTTTGCTATTAGAGTGGCTACTAGAACTGGTAAAATGACTCAGGAACCTTTGTATCCTGAAGGCCACCCTAAGAGAATTGAGCAAGATTCTCAGAGAAATAATGCAGATGCACCTAGTCCTTCTAAAAATAAGAAAAAGAGAAATGATAGGACTTTGCATGCTTCTAATGAACCTGTTGTAGACACACCTGAGAATCCCAATGATATTTCTATTTATGATGCTGAAACACAATCTCGTGATGAACATGAACCTAGTGATAATGCTAATAATAATGTTCATGTTGATGCTCAACCTAGCAATGATAATGATATAGAAATTGAACCTGCCGTTGATCTTGATAACCCACAATAAAAGAATCAACGTTATGATAAGAGAGACTTTGTTTCTATTAAACACGGTAAGGAAAGAGAACCTTGGGTTTAGAAACCCATGCTCTTTCCTCCTAAATCATCCAAGAAAAAGGATGATGAGGATTTTGAGCGCTTTGCTGAGATGATTAGACCTATCTTCTATCCCCGAAGGGGAGAGGATGATGCAGCACAGTAGAGTAAGTATTTTTCTCAATTAAGAAACCAAGCGTATGCGTTTGACTGATATGCTCAAGATGAATCCTTATGCTAAGTATATGAAATATATTGTTAAATTTACCGGAAGCTGAAATTTCCACCATGCTTGCTAATTATACTTTCAAGGGTGGAATACCAAAGAAGTTAGGAGATCTAGGAGTACCCACTATACCATGCTCCATTAAAAGAAATTATGTTAAAACTGCTTTATGTGATCTTGGAGCCGGTGTTAGTGTTATGCCTCTCTCTTTATATCATAGACTTGATTTGAATAAGTTGACACCTACTGAAATATCTTTGCAAATGGCTGATAAATCAACTGCTATGCCTGTCGGTATTTGTGAAGATGTGCCTGTTGTGGTTGCAAACGTTACTATTTTAACGGACTTTGTTATTCTTGATATTCCCGAGGACGATAGTATGTCTATTATTCTAGGAAGACCCTTTTTGAATACTGCAGGGGCTGTTATTGATTGCAACAAAGGCAATGCCACTTTTCATGTTAATGGCAATGAGCATACGGTACACTTTCCGAGGAAACAACCTCAAGTTCATAGTATCAATTCTATTGGAAAAGTTCCATCGATTATTTTTGGAGGTTTTGAATTTCCTCTACCTACTGTCAAGAAGAAATATGATATTCTTATTATTGGGGATGTGCATTGATGACCCACAAGTATAGGGGATCTATCGTAGTCCTTTCGATAAGTAAGAGTGTCGAACCCAACGAGGAGCAGAAGGAAATGATAAGCGGTTTTCAGCAAGGTATTCTCTGCAAGTACTGAAATAAGTGGTAACAAATAGTTTTGTGATAAGATAAATTGTAACGAGCAACAAGTAACAAAAGTAAATAAGGTGCAGCAAGGTGGCCCAATCCTTTTTATAGCAAAGGACAAGCTGGAACAAACTCTTATAATAGGAAAAGCGCTCCCGAGGGCACATGGGAATATCGTCAAGCTAGTTTTCATCACGCTCATATGATTCGCGTTCAGTACTTTGATAATTTGATATGTGGGTGGACCGGTGCTTGGGTGCTGTTCTTACTTGAACAAGCATCCTACTTATGATTAACCTCTATTGCAAGCATTCGCAACTACAACAAAAGTATTAAGGTAAACCTAACCCATAGCATGAAACATATGGATCCAAATCAGCCCCTTACGAAGCAATGCATAAACTAGGGTTCAAGCTTCTGTCACTCTAGCAACCCATCATCTACTTATTACTTCCCAATGCCTTCCTCTAGGCCTAAATAATGGTGAAGTTTTATGTAGTCGACGTTCACATAACACCACTAGAGGTTAGACAACATACATCTCATCAAAATATCGAATGAATACCAAATTCACATGACTACTAATAGCAAGACTTCTCCCGTGTCCTCGTGGAACAAACGTAACTACTCACAAAGCATATTCATGTTCATAATTAGAGGGGTAATAATATGCATAAAGGATCTGAACATATGATCTTCCACCAAATAAACCAACTGGAATCAACTACAAGGAGTAATCAACACTACTAGCAACCTACTAGCACCAATCCCGAACTTGGAGACAAGAATTGGATACAAGAGATGAACTAGGGTTTGGAGATGAGATGGTGCTGGTGAAGATGTTGATGGAGATTGCCCTCTCCCGATGAGAGGAGCGTTGGTGATGATGATGACGATGATTTCCCCCTCCCGGAGGGAAGTGTCCCCGGCAGAACAGCTCTGCCGGAGCCCTAGATTGGTTCCGCCAAGGTTCCGCCTCATGGCGGCGGAGTCTCGTCCCGAAAGGTTGCTTCTGATTTTTTTCTCATCGAAAGACTTCATATAGGAGAAGATGGGCGTCGGAGAGCCACCAGGGGGCCCACGAGGTAGGGGGCGCGCCCAGGGGGGCGCCCCCCACCCTCGTGAGCAGGGTGTGGGCCCCCTGGCCTTCATCTTTGGCGACGATTTTTCTTTATTTATTTTAAGGTATTCCGTGGAGTTTCAGGACTTTTGGAGTTGCGCAGAATAGTCCTTCAATATTTGCTCCTTTTCCAGCTGCCGGCATTCTCCCTCTTCATGTAAACCTTGTAAAATAAGAGAGAATAGCCATAAGTATTGTGACATAACGTGAAATAACAGCCCATAATGCGATAAATATCGATATAAAAGCATGATGCAAAATGGACGTATCAACTCCCCCAAGCTTAGACCTCTCTTGTCCTCAAGCGAAAAGCCGATAACAATAAATATGTCCTCATGTTTAGAGGTAGAGGCGTCGATAAAAATAAAATACGGACATGAAGGCATCATGATTATTCTCATAACAGCAACATAAATAGATTTGTCATATGATTACTTATGTTGAAGTGATGATCTTTTCACAAAGCCAAAGTATGAATCATAAACCTTATTGAGCATCAACAAATTATACCCTCAGTCATTGAAGCAATTGCAATTTATCATAACATCGGAAAGAGTCTATGTCAGAGCTGAAAAGCAAGTCCACATACTCAACTACCACTTAGTCCTTCATAATTGCTAACACTCACGCAATACTTGTGGTTACGGAGTTTTAATCGGACACAGTGAAAGATAGGGGCTTATAGTTTTGCCCCACAACCATTTACCTCAAGGGTAATGCCAACAATAACAATTCATGCTCCCCTACATCCAATTAGATATATATATCATGTTCTTTCCAACATGCTGGGCTTGCCAAAGGATAAAATGAAAAAGGAAAGGTGAAGATCACCGTGACTCTTGCATAAGGTAGAAGATAATAATAAAAGATAGGCCATGCGCTTTTATGGTTGGATGCACAAAATATTAATGCAAAAGAACGTCACTTTATATTGCCCCTTGTATGTGAACCTTTATTATGCAGTCTGTCGCTTTTATTGCGTCCACAACAAGTTTGTACAAAGCTTATTTCTCTGCACTAATAAGTCATGCATATTTAGAGAGCATTTTTTATTGCTTGCGCCGATGACAACTTACTTGAAGGATCTTACTCAATCCATAGGTAGATATGGTGGACTCTCATGGCTAAACTGGTTTAAGGCTATTTGGAAGCACAAGTAGTATTTCTACTTGGTGTTGAGAATTTGGCTAGCATGAGGGGGAAAGGCAAGCTCAACATGTTAGGAGATCCATGACAATATACTTTATCTCAGATATAAGAAAACATAACTCATTATGTTGTCTTCCTTGTCCAACATCAACTCTTTAGCATGTCATATTCTAATGAGTGTTCCCAATCATAAAAGATGTCAATGATAATATATCTATAAGTGAAACCTATCTCTCCTTATTACTTCCAATTAATTGCAACGATGACCAAAACTATATTTGCCAACTCCCAACAACTTATAATCATCATACTCTTTCTATGTGAAGTCATTACTTTCAATAAGACGAATATGAACTCTTTGTTTCTTTTTATTCTTTTATTTTATTCACTCAAGATCATGGCAAAGTAATCAAGCCCTTGACTCAACACTAATCTTTATTATGTATAGCTCACGGATTCGATTGCATAGAGGGATCATAAAGCAAAACTTCAAAACTAGATCATGCCATGGCTTTATTGTACTATATCAAGATACTACTAATAGGATCGAACTAAGAAAAAGGTAAAGGTAGGAGTTGTGGTGGTGATACGATACCGGGGCACCTCCCCCAAGCTTGGCAGTTGCCAAGGGGAGTGCCCATACCCATGTGATTATGTCTCCTTCTTTGTTGTTGGCGGTGGAGGTGTTGTTGATGATGCAAGATTGTCGTCCACCTTCCATGGCATAGGCTCCCCTCATAGAAGGATGATCGAGTCTCCGGAATCCTCAAATCTGCAACGGAAATAGCTCGAAACGAAAACAGAGGATATTTGCGTGATACGGTCGTCAAAACCTTCGGGAGAATATATAATGAATTTTTATCGACCAAAATACGTATCATGCAAGAAAACGGAGTCCGGAGGACACGGGGGGTGCTCACGAGGTAGGGGGGGCGCGCCCTCCACCCTCGTGGAGGCCTCGTGTCCTCCCCGGACTGGTACTTATTTTTCTATTTTTCTAAATATTCCAAAACGGAGAAATATTGCCTTAGAATTTGTTTTGGAGTCGGTTTACTTACCGTAACACATACCTATTTCTTTTCGGAGTCTGGAACGATTACGGAAAGTGTCCCTTATGTATTCCTCCGGGGTTATGGTTTCAATAATATTAGTTTCAACATTTATAGGATTACCTGAGATATAGTGTTTGATCCTTTGACCGTTTACCACCTTCGGATTTGTGCCTTCGAAGTTGTTGATTTTTATGGCACTGGAATGGTAGACCTCCTCGATAACGTAGGGACCTTCCCATTTGGAGAGAAGTTTTCCTGCAAAAAATCTTAAACGAGAGTTGTATAGCAATACATAATCACCTACATTAAACTCACGCTTTTGTATCCTTTTGCCATGCCATCTTTTAACTTTTTCTTTAAACAACTTGGCATTTTCATAAGCCTGGGTTCTCCATTCATCAAGTGAGCTAATATCAAATAACCTCTTCTCACCGGCAAGTTTGAAATCATAGTTGAGCCCTTTAATAGACCAATATGCCTTATGTTCTAGTTCGAGAGGTAAGTGACATGCTTTTCCATAAACTATTTCATACGGAGACATACCCATAGGATTCTTATATGCAGTTCTATAGGCCCATAGTGCATCATCAAGTTTCTTGGACCAATTCTTTCTAGACCTATTAATGATCTTTTTGCAAAATTAATTTGAGCTCTCTATTACTCAATTCTACTTGACCACTAGATCATGGGTGATATGGAGATGCAATTCTATGATTAACGTCATATTTAGCAAGCATTTCTGAAAGCACCATGAATAAAATGTGAACCACCATCAGTCATTAAATATCTAGGGACTCCAAACCTCGGAAAAATAACTTCCTTAAGCATTTTAATTGTCGGTGTACTAGAGTAGGGGTACCCTAGTATCCCGTACTCGTGCACGGACAGTTGCAGCACCCCGCGGCAGGGTTTGCCTGGTCACCGCCAAGATCCTCCGTGGCTCCTTTGGAGCCATTCAAGAACAAAGTATCAGACTAAGAAGACAAGGCCCCGGCAAGAAGAGCTTGCCGGAAAGGCCATTCAAGGCATGCAGAAGACAGGGCCCCGACAAGAGGAGCTTGCCAGGAAGGCTCGGAGCGCGACAAGCCTCCGGACGCGACAAGGATTCGGCCGCGGCAAGGCGCTTGCCGCGGCAAGCAACCTCTCTCCATCTCCGCTCCAGCTCATCCAGCAACGTGTCGCCATGGGATCATTCCATGCGCGGCGTGTCAAGAAGGCTGTGCAGCCCGGCGGAGAGCGGCGATAAGCGGCCGGCCGACAAGCTTGCCATCGTGGCGGCGGTGGCGCTTTTGACGGTCTCTGTTGCACAGTTTGGGCGACAGACGGGCATTTATTGCTTTTGTCCCTTGCCGTCGAGTTAGGTATTTTGCACCTTTACACCTTTGTTGAGTAGGTGTACCAACTCCCGTTTTTACGTTTCTACCCTCGCCTATGTTGCCACTTGTCGGAGACCCCTTGAGCATATAAAAGGAGGCCCATGCGCAACGTAGGGGAGGTTCGGTTCATTCGACTCACTCGAGACCAGATACACTCACGCTACGTTTTGTAGCTCTCATCGCTCCCTAGCAAGAACACAATACATCAAGCAAGCAGCAGTAGGAGTTTTATCTCTCCGTTGAGCTCCGAAGCTGGGTAAACTGCTCGTGTGCCTCGCCTCGATCCGCTCTTCGTGCGATCTTCGCCCCCCTCCGAACCACAAGGGGCCTGGTCCGCCGGCCCCATAGGTGTTCGTGGGTACGATCAGCCTCCCCGACATCTTTGGCGCGCCAGGTAGGGGGCGTCGAGGCCGTGTGAATCTGATCCGACGTTCACACGAGCAGCGTCCTCAACATCTTCCTCAACATGCCACCAAAGAAGAAGGCTTCGGCGGCAGCAGAGCCGTCCGCGTCGTATCCACCATCACCGCATCAAACGGGTGGTGGGGCAGACGCCGGCGGAGGAACGGACGCCGACGAAGGTGTTCGCGACATTGCCAAGTCCAAGGACAAGGCCCCGCAAACCTCGGCGTCCGCGCATCCCCCGCGCCCATCTCAGAGAGCGGGACCAACAACGCGTCATGGCGTTCACAACGCCATACGTTCGTTGGATCGAGACCCTCAAGACCAGCATGCGCGCCAACATGCTGGCACGAGTGAGATACGGTCGCCTGGACGGGGTGCTGCTCCTTCTAACGTAGTTAGAAGTCCGAGCATGTCCCGCTCCTCGCACCGTTCGCCAATGCCGCCCACTACTCCAGCAGAAGCTCTGGCGAGAGCTCAGCTGCTCCTCGACTACCCTCCAATCGCCCGGCGAATTCGGCGAGTGGAGGGCCACTATCGAGCCTCGCCGGCTTTGCCAACGGCGGCGCTCACGGCAACCAACGCCCGTCGTTGCCGCGGCAAGACGACAAAACGCGAGCCGGTGGCGAAAAGACTGTCGGAGGTGCAACTACCATGCACTCTCCGCCCGAAGGCCAAGATCGCCGACTCACCGGATCCACCTCGGCAGCGACTCCACCGCGTCGTCGGATCCATGAGCTTCGCCGCGATCAGCGCCAAGTTCTTCATGAGCGACAACAAGAGGGCGCTCTAACTTCGCATCGGCGCCCGGAGAGAAGCGCGGCGTCGATCCGACAAAGCTGCTGGGCCTTCTGTTGACATCTGCTACCGGAGGAGCCGGGGAGATTTGCCGTCTGTGCGGTAGGTTGCCATGCGTTCACTCGTGAGCTGCGGCAAGTCCAGTGGCCCAGCCGAAAAATTTCAAACCAGATGTGCGGAGAAGTATGATGGCGGGGCGCATCCATCGAGTTCCTCGGCATCTACACCATCGCGGTGCGAGCTGCGGGGACGGGACGACAAGATCCTTGCCAACTACTTCCCGCTCGTGCTCAAGCCCAACGTCAGATCTTGGCTCATGCACTTGCCGGACAGCTCCATATCCTCTTGGGCAGATCTATGCCATCAGTTTGTTGGCACCTTCACAGGTGGCCACAAACCTCATGGCCAAGAGAGTGACCTTCATCTGCTCGCCCAGAAGGAAGGAGGGTCCCTGCACAAGTTCATTCAGAGATTCAGCCGTGTGCACTACAACATCCCAGATGTCCACCCTGCCGCGGTGATCAGCGCGTTTCATCGTAACATGCGGAACCGCGGGATGAGGGAGGAGATGGCGATGTGCAAAGTCAAGGGCGTTAGTGAGCTGTATGCGCCTTGGCCGACAAGTGTGCACGCTACCGAGGAAGGGGGGAGACTCCCAGGAGAGAATGCAGAAGCAGGATCTGACAGTGAGGAGGCCGCCCCGGCAAAGAAGGGCCGGCGGCGAGGCAACAGGAAGAAAAAAGGTAGAGAAGTGCTAGCTGTTGAGCAGTCCGGCAACGGAGGTGGCGACAAGAACGCCAAGGCTGGTGGCTCCGGCAAGGAGGTTGCCACGACGCCAACCACCCGATCTGTGGCGGCCGCCGACAAGCGGGGCGGCTCCGGCAAGCGATCTTGCAAGATCCACCGCACCAAGGGCCACGACCTCCAGAGCTGCAAGAAGGTCGAGCAGCTTGTTGAGCGGCGAAGGCTGAGTCTGAAAGCGGGCGCCGACAAGGAGAAGGACCAGGAAGGTGCCGGGGAGCAGGCAAGAAATGTCCCGGCGGGGAGGCGCGCGGCAAGGCCAAGCAGCGGTGGCAAGGAGATGACCTCCTCCTGCGGCGCGACAAGGATAAAAGATGATGACGACAGCGAAGATATGGAAGACGGCAGCGGCGATGAGCAGGAGTTTCGAAGCCACAGAGGTCCTCTGCGTTGGACGGAGGTGCTTCCCTACATACCTCCCATCGCCAACTCAAGCAATGGATGCGGGAGGTCAATGCAGCGGAACCATCCGTGGAGTCACGCAAGCCTCCGAAGTGGTCCAAACGCCTATCGTCTTTGATATTGAGGACCACCCTGATCGCATAATCTGCGGTCGGTGCTTGCCGATGTTGGTCTCACCAACCATCCGCAACCTCAAGGTCACCAAGATGCTAGTTGGTGCGGGCCGGCTTGAACCTGATCTCCTCTGCGGTGCTCCGAAGCTTCAAATCCACGACAATGAAGCTCGAAGAGGCGGCACCTTCCAAGGAATCAATCCGGAAGGAGCAAGCGAAGGGAAGATTACGCTGCCGGTAACATTTGGCGTGAGCTGAACTTTAGGACCGAGAGGGTCACATTCGACGTTGCCGATTTCCCATTGCCTTACAATGGGATACTTGGCCGTCCGGCACTCGCCAAGTTCATGGCAGCCTCTCTCACTACGCCTACAACTTACTCAAGGCGCCGGGCCGATAAGCGTCATCTCTGTCCATGGCGACAAGAAGGATGCCCTTATCTGTCTTGACAAGATCTACCGGGATGCAGCAGCATGACAGATTGCCAAACACTTGTCACCGAAGCTCCCGGGGGGAAGAAGACAAAGTCCAAGCCCGGCAAGAGCTCTGATGCCCACTCCGGCAAGCGCACCTCTTCGGAGTGCTGCGCTGCCGTCGAGGACGCACCATCGAGCTCCACCGGCAAGTGCAAGAAGAAGATGGTAGCTCCGCCAAAGACCAAGAAGGTGCCCGCCAAGGAGGACGGCAGCGGTGGTACCTTCACCATCGATTGCCTCTCTCGACCCTAAATAGGAAGCGCGCTCCTTGCTTTCTTGCGGCGAATGTCGGCGTGTTTGCATGGCAACCGTCGACATCCCGGTGTTCAGGAAAGTGATCGAGCACCGCTTGGCCGTTTGTCCTCATCTTGCGCCCGTCAAGCAAAAAGTCGGGGAAAGCAAGCGGTGGGCGCCAAGAATTCATAGCGAAGATATCAAGCCGGAAGCAAGCAGGCCTTGTCGGAGGAGTGCTCCATCCCTCGTGGTTGGCCAATCCGTGAGTCGTCGCATAAGCAAATGGAAAATGGAGACTTTGTATTGACTTCACGGATTTTAATAAAGCTTGTCCCAAAGATCCATTTCCCTTACCGCGCATCGACCAAATTGTTGACTCCACGGCTGGATGTGATTTGCTTTCGTTTCTTGATGCGTACTCAGGATACCATTAGATCTTCATGGCTGAAGAAGATGAGGAGAAGACCGCATTCATTACACCATGTGGCACATCTTTATTTCATACGGATGCCTTTCGGTTTGAAGAATGCTGGATCAACATTTGCAAGGGTAGTCCATGACGCTTTTGAACCGCAGATGCACAGAAATGTAGAAGCCTACATGGATGACATAGTGGTCAAAAGCAAGGACAAAGCAACTCTGGTTCAAGGTCTAGACGAGACCTTTGCAAACCTGCGCAAGATCAACCTCAAGCTCAACCCCGAGAAGTGCGTGTTTGGAGTCCCTTCCGGCAAGCTTCTCGGGTTCTTCGTGTCTCAGCGAGGGATTGAAGCCAATCCCGAGAAGATCAAACCATTGAGCAGATTGAAGCACCAAAGCGCGTCAAGGATGTACGAAGACTTGCGGTTGCGTAGCTGCTCTCGGCGGAGTTTATTTCTAGGTCTGCTGGCGCGCCTGCCGTTTTAAAGATTTTGAAAAAGCGGGTCCAATGAAAATGGACTCGAAGCGGAGGCTGCTACTGCCGAGACTTAAAGAGATACCTGTCCTCCACTCCGACACTTGTCGCACCTAAACCACAAGAGAAGTTGCTGCTATATATATAGCGGCAACCAGACCAGTGGTTAGTGCTGCGTTAGTAGCGGAGCGGGAGGCGGATGACGAGCCAGCTACCACGGCAAACACATCCAGCGACAAGCAGGGGGCTTCGCCGACAAGCTCTGGTCCCGACAAGGACGAATCCGCGTAGACGCATGACCGGATGCGTAAAAGGATGGTGCGGCGCCCGGTTTACTTTGTCGGTTCCCTCCTGCGAGGCTAGGTCAAGGTACTACGGTGTGCAGAAATGGCTTTTCGGCCTTCTTCTGGCCTCGAGAAAGCTGCGCCATTTCTTCCAGGCAAACGAGATTACTGTTGTCACTCGCTTCCCGCCGAAGAGGATACTGCAGACTCCGGAAGCGACAGGCAGGATAGTCGAGTGGGCCTTTGGAACTGTCAAGCTTTGGTCTCAAGTTTGAAAGCACTTCAACTATCCAAAGCGAGCATTGGCGTAATTCATAGCAGTAATGGGCGCCAACGCGGATGAAGAGATTCCGAGACGAGCATTCCCGTCAAGGAAGCAAGCAAAGAGTGGCTAATGTACTTTGATGGTGCCTTCTCGCTGCAAAGGCGCGGCGCCCGGCGTCTTGCTTATCGCACCCACCGGAGAGCACCTCAAGTATGTAGTCCAGATGCACTTTCCCAAGGAGCAAGCGACAAACAATACTGCAGAGTATGAAGGTTTGCTTGCCGGTCTCAGGATCGCTGTAGACCTTGGAATTAAGAAGCTCATTGTCAGGGGTGACTCGCAGCTTGTCGTCCGCCAAGTGAACAAAGATTATCAAAGTCCGTTGATGGAAGCCTACGTTGATGAAGTGAGGAAGCTAGAAGAGCACTTTGACGGCCTGCAAATGGAACATGTTCCAAGAGCTCGAATGATATTGCGTGACGGCCTGTCAAAGTGTGCTGCACTTAAGTTGCACAATGGAACCAGGGATTTTCGTGCTCAAGCTGACTCAACCAACCGTAACACCATCAACCGGACAAAGCAAGAAGAGGAAGTTGATCTCTGGTGACTACTTTCCGGCAGAGCTTCCCGAAGCCGTCGTTGTGAAGGTCCCCAAGATCAACTCCAACAGTGCTGAGGGGCAGTCTGCTCCCACAAGCCCCAGGGTTTGTTTCGTTGAAGCGGACGCTTCCGACAAGTCTTGCTCCGGCAAGCTTGCCGGGGAGCATCAAGCTCCGGCAGAGCCACGAGTTCTTCTTGAAGAAGTGGCGTTCCATGCAGACAGATGTGCCTTTAGTCCTCGTTAGTCGAGCCACAAGCTCCGGCATGGGCGGCCGATTGTCCTTTTCCTTCATACGGAGAACTTCCGAAGAGCAAGAAGAAGCGGAAAGAGTAGCCCGGCGGTCAAGTATGTACCAGTTTGTCGACAGGCATCTTGCATGTAAGAAGACTCAACGGTGTGAAATTGAAGTGTATTCCTAGGGAAGATGGACGAAGCCTTTGGCGAGAGATACACGAAGGCATATGTGGTCACCACATTGGCGCAAGAGCACTTGCCGGCAAAGCTTTCCGGCAGGGTTTCTTCTCGCCAATAGCCCTCCAGATGCAAGCGCACAAGTAACCAAGTGTGAAGCGTGCGGTTCCATTCCAAACAGATACACCAGCCAGCTCGGGCTCTCCAGACGATCCCTTTATCACGGCCATTTTGATGCAGGGGCTCGACATCCTCGGCCCCTTCCCCCGAGCTGTCGGGGGCTTTGAGTACTTGTACGTCGCCATCGACAAGTTCACAAAGTGGCCGGAAGTGGAAGAAGTGAGGAAGGTGACAGCACTGTCAGCAGTCAAGTTCTTCAGGTCGATTGTTTGCCGTTTCGGAATCCCTAACAGGATCATCACCGACAACGGCACACAATTCTGAGTCGCACCTTCATGCAGTATGTCCAAGATCTTGGCGCCAAGGTTCGCTTTGCTTCCGTTGCTCACGCCGAGAAGCAGCGGTCAAGCGAAGAGGGCAAATGCTGAAGTGTTGCGCGGGCTCAAGACCGTAACTTTCGACAGGCTGCACAAGTGCGGAAGAAATCGGATCGAGGAGCTGCTGGTGGTTCTTTGGTCGATCAAGATGACGCCAAATCGAGCCACCGCCGGACACCTTTGCTCTAGTCTATGGAGCGAGGCAGTTCTCCCCACGGAACTTCAGATACGGATCGCCTCGAGTGCTCGCCACGATGAGCTTGAGCAAGAGCAGCTGCGACAAGATGACGCTGCTCCTTGAGGAGGATCGTCTTCGAGACGGCGAGCTGCTCGCTACCGACAAGCTTTTAAATCGCTACCATAGCCGCAGTTAGTGCCGAAGTCTCGAGGAAGGCGACCTTGTTCTTCGGGCGTTCGGTCCGCCAAGAATTCAAACAAGTTGACGCCAAAGTGGGAAGGCCCTTATCGGGTGAGACGAGTCACTAGGCTCTGGCGCTGTCCGCTTTAGACCGAAGATGGCATCCCGTGAGCAACTCCTGGAACATTGAGCATCTTCGTAAGTTTTACCCATAGAGCGCGGTTGTCGAACCCGTTCCGCAACCACCTTTTGTACAAGTCTTGCCGCTGTTGCATGTAATCCTTTGTACAAAGCGGGCGCAGACCCGATGCATCGATAAAGCTCGTGTGTTGCGCACAACTTGTCAAATTCATGCTTTCATCGTTTTATTGCATGCTTTGGCTAACGTTTTATGCAGCAACCACACCCGGTAAGCAAAATCGAGTCACTGGGCTCCATAACTTTATTTTCTCTTCTTTCTCTTTTCTCAAAGAAAGGAAGGCTCCCTCGCGCACAAGTTAACCAGGGGGGAAGGAGAAGAAAATACTATGGACCAGGCATAGCTCGAGGAAGTTTCGCCCTATCGGGAAGCAAAAGACAGAAAAGCTAAGTTGCCAAAGTTTGAGCAATCAATTTTTAAATTTTTAAGTTATCTTCCTCGAACGAGAGTACTTTGTATGGATAACTCATGCGCAGAGGAACCAACTCGCGGCTAGTCGCGCCCTTACTTTGTTTCGAGTCCGCTCAACAACTTAAGTGAGCTGCGGCTGAGTCGCGACAAGGTTGCTTGTCGGAGGCGGCCTGCCCGGCCGGGCTGCCGACGTTCCGCACTCGGCCTCATGACAAGGGTGCCCGCACCGACAAGTCCCCCAAATGTGTAGGGCAGAAACGTACAAAGGAAGGAATCAAGTAGAGGAAATAACGTTGCATTGATCGCCTAAGATAGAGTATATTACAAAATAACTTGTCGCTGATCTAACAAAGTGTTCTAAACATGATCGGCGGTGACAAGGGAAAGATAAAATTACGGCCTAGTCTCTGGCGGTCGCCATCAATCCGCTTGATCTTGTTCACCTTGTCCATAATGGGTGCGACAAGGGCTTTGAGCTCCTCCACGTTGGCATCTGGCGGCAAGGATCTAAGGACGCCGTTAAGGTTGAGGCCCGGATTGCGGAAGGCCACCTTTATCAACACCTTCTCGAGGGCTCCTGCACAGATCTGGCGTGATTCCTCGGCCAGCTGCTTTGGGACCTCTTCCCGGAGTCGCTGAAGACCCATCACCATGCCTTTGAAGAATAAACTGAGTTTGGCGCTGGGTTGGAGATGCTCGTCGGAGGAGTATGCAAGGTCCGCCATCCCCAGCTCCATCAGCTCGTTGTGGATGTCAACAGCGGTGTCCACAAGACCTTCAGTCCAGTGCTCCACACTCTCCCTCAAGGCGCTCTGGGTGGAGACAACATTCGCCAGCAGATCCTCCTTGGCCTTGATCGTCTCCAACAGGCCCACTTCCCGCTCTCTGGCGCCGTCCAACGTCTGCGTCAGAGTGGTCAGCTTCAGCTGAAGATCCGCCTTGGAATCTTTGGCGGCGTCGAGCTCCTTGCCCCTATCGGCGAGACGGCCCTGCAGCTCGCCAAGGGTGTAAGCGTCCTTCTCGGCGCTTCGTGCTTGAGCGCGGCAAGCTCTTCGCCCGCTCTTCTTGAGGCTGGCCTCCAGTGTGCCACCTTCGCCTTCAACTCTTCCTTGGCGGCCTCGGCTGCGGCAGCATCCTTCGCTTCCTTAAGCGCCCGCCAAGTGACTCCTCGCGCAGCAAGGTCTTCTTCGTGGCTGTCCAGGTTGACCTTCAGCTGCGCCCGGCCCCATTCTGGCGGAGAGCTTCTCGGCAGCCAGCCAGCTGCTCCTCCTCGATTCTTGCGGCCTTCTCAAGGATGAAGGCCGTGCGCTCTTCTGCAAGTTGCCCCCGCGCTTCTGCTACGTCGCGGAGAGTTTCTTGGTTGGCGCTCCGGAGCTCTTCTGCGCGCTTCTCCATGTCCGCTCCTGCCCTCGCGACAAGTGCTTCCTGGGACTCCAACTTGGCTTGCCGGGCGCGGTAGAGCGACATCAGCTTCTTCAGCAGCTGCTCCTCCTCAGACTTGCTGCTGCTGCTGCTTGGCGCGTCCACCAGCGTCAGCCCAGCGGAGGCGAGTAGCTCGTCGTCGAAGGTCTCTCCTTCGACCGGCGCCCTGGAGCTTGGCTCCCAGGGGAGTTTGATGAAGACACCCTCGCCGGCCTTCAAGTAGGCGACGGGCTGGGGCTCCTCGGAGCCTGATGCTGTAGCAGCAGCTGGGGAGTCGGCTGTCGGTGCAGCGCCTGGCGCTCCTGCGGCCTCAGGGCCGTCAGTGCGATAGCCCGACCCCTCGCCAGCTCCTGCGTCAGTAGCCTCGGTGGCCTCCTCGCTGATAGGCTCGTCGGCGACGGCCTCTTCTTCCACAGCAACGACCTCTTCTTCCACGACGGCGGCCTCGTCGGTGTTGCCCCACGCTTCCTCCTCGCCGGCAGCCTCGACCTCCATCGGCTCTGCGTCAGACAAAGAAAGAGCAGTCAAGCAAATGTTCAAAAAGAGAAACAAAAGAAAACAAGCCCAAGGGAGATTTTCGTGTAAGGAAATTACCCGCAACGGGATCCGCAGCCATGGCCTCGACCACTGGAGGGTCACTAGCGATGTCCCTTGCTGGGGTAGCCTCCCTTGCCGGAGTGGCCTCCCTTGTCGGAGGGCACTCCCTTGCCGGAGAATCCTCCCTTGGCGGCGTAGTGACAGCAGACAGGATTTCGGGGGCGGCTTCCGGGCCCTCCTGATGAGGCTGCTCTGCTCCTACACAAGCAAACAATCAGGTATCAACGAAGAAGGAGCACCCCTGCGCACCAAATAGTAAGGAGAAAACCGCACAGTTACTTTGGGGGCTGTCTTTGAGGGGCTGCTCGAGGAAGGGTTGCGGGTCCGGCAAGGGGTCTCAGACGCGTCCCTGTTGCCACGGGAGAATCATCCTCAACGACGACCGTCGGGATCTTGGCCCTCTTCGACGCTCTGGGCGGCGTCACGAAAAGGAAAGAGTCCAGAACGGAGCAAATCAGATTCAAGATGAAGCAATAAAATTGAAGAAATAGAAGCACAATCTCAAGAGCGTACTCTTCATCTTCCTCCTCGGAGCTGAGCGCGGAGAAGTCGAACTCCGGCTCGCCTCCGGTGCGACGAGGCGGGGGATTGGGCTCTCTTGGCCGCTTGGCGGAGGCGTCGGCGGTGGCACAGGAAGATCCGCCCCGGTTGTCGCAGCGGTGTGGCGCCTCAGCGGCAACATCGCTTGCGGTAGAAGCGTCGTCAGCGCCTTCTTGTTGTGGGCGATCTGCCGCCCGACTTCGTCTCCGGCCTTGCGGAGACGCCTCTTCAGCGGAGCCGGGCTCACTGGCGGCAAGTCGCTGGGTGGTGGAGAAGAAGCGCCCTCGGCGGGTCCACTCGACCCGGCCTCGGGCTCGACAAGCTCGTCCTCGCCCGGCGATCTCCCATCGCCGGCAAGGCTTGCCGCCTTCAGCGGCGTCCGCCTCTTCTACGGTGTGCCGAAGGCTCCGGTGGCGGCTGCTGCCGCCTCCTCCACCCTGGTGGCAATACACGCCATCTCCTCGTCGGTGGTGTCGCGGTGAGCCTTTTCTGCTCGTTGGAGCGGATCGGCACTTCTTCCAAGTCATCGAAGAACTGCTGCACGACCTCGTCGGAGGGCTCCTGCCAGGTTGGAACGATCCCATGGGAATCGCATAACGGCATCATGGCGCGGATGCGGTCGAGCGCCGAGTTGTTGCACAATGGGATGACCCCCCTCGGCAACCTAAACCACTCAAGGTGATCGGGGTCGTTCTTGAACAGCTCTAGCAGCATCGCATCCAGCTCCAGGACGGTGAAGTTCCATTTCAGGCCCGGGCGCAACCTCATGATGTCTGCCGCATTTTGGAACTCCCAAGCAGGCCTCCTCCTCTCCTGCAAGGGAAGCGTCTGGCGAAGGAAGTCTGCGCCAACCGCGCCTTACGGTTAGTCCGGCAAGCCTGAGGCGCAAAATCCGGGTCACAGCTATCTTCAACCTAGCATCCTCCGGCGCCAAGTTACTCCAATCTCTGCCACGCACTATTGGGGTTTGGCGCACGGCAGTGAAGGGTTGCGGGTTCTCCTCTATGACCCAACACCAATTGGCTCTCCACTCCTCCCACTTGTTGCGGAACTCTCCTTCCAGATAGGCTTCTTTCTTGCCGATCCTGGAGACCCAAGCTATCCCTCCGGCAAGTGGCTCTCCTCTCTCGGCGGGCACGAAGAAGTGGCGGAAGAGTGCCACATTTGGGTGGATCCCGACAAAGTTTTCGCAAAGGTGTGCGAAAACTGCCATGGTCAAGACGGCGTTGGGGTGAAATCAAGGAGGCGGAGGCCATACGTGTTCATGATATCGCAGAAGAACTTCGAAAAGGCGGGCAAAGCCCGCAATAGAAGAAAAGGGCAAAGAAGGGGTACCCAGTTGGGGCCAAATCAGAAGCGGAGGCGGGAGTACCTTCAGCGGATGCGCACGCGTCTCCATCGACCAAAAGAGATAGAAGACATCCCGCAGCTCCCTTTGCGCCAAGCCGAGGGAAGATGGCCCGCTCCTTGCGCAGCGCCTTGAAACCGCGCCTCGGCCGACTTGACGCCCTTCTCCTTGTCGGCTTTCAGAGCCATGGTGAGGGCGGCGGAGGAGGCCGACGGCGGTGAGTGCGCTTATGGCGAAAGGGGGCGGGGCGCTGCTCTCTTCGCACTGGAGAAGAAGGGGGGAGCGGTGGTGGTTTTCTTGACAAGACAGCAATGGCAGAGTGGACGGCCTGCCTCGCTTCCCCGCTTATAAAGAGGGGAGGGCGGACGTTCCGCTTTTCCTAATAAAGAAACCCCCACGACCACGCCCACGATCTCTCGCACGATGCCACGTTCGGTGCGTGCCGTTAGTGGGGGTCGTGGTGGGTCCGGGGCGAGTTACGGCGTGATCGAGGCCGCGTGTGACCGTGCACTGTTTTGGGCCTGGCCCGATAGCGCTCGGCACCGTGTACGGCCCAGGCCCGGGGGCTCCTGTCGGTGTACTAGAGTAGGGGTACCCTAGTATCCCGTACTCGTGCACGGACAGTTGCAGCACCTGGGCAGGTTTGCCTGGTCACCGCCAAGATCCTCCGTGGCTCCTTTGGAGCCATTCAAGAACAAAGTATCAGACTAAGAAGACAAGGCCCCGGCAAGAAGAGCTTGCCGGAAAGGCCATTCAAGGCATCACGAAAGACAGGCCCCGACAAGAGGAGCTTGCCAGAAGGCTCGGAGCGACAAGCCTCCGGACGCGACAAGGATTCGGCCGCGGCAAAGGCGCTTGCCGCGGCAAGCAACCTCTCTCCATCTCCGCTCCAGCTCATCCGGCAACGTGTCGCCATGGGATCATTCCATGCGCGGCGTGTCAAGAGGCGTGGAGCCAGCGGAGAGCAGCGATAAGCGGCGCCGACAAGCTTGCCATCGTGGCGGCGGTGGCGCACCGACGGTCTCTGTTGCCTTTGTTTGGGCGACACAGACGGGCATTTATTGCTTTTGTCCCTTGCCGTCGAGTTAGGTATTTTGCACTGTACATCGCTCGAGTAGGTGTACCAACTCCCGTTTTACATTTGTACCCTCGCCTATGTTGCCACTGTCGGAGACCCCCTGAGCATATAAAAGGAGGCCCATGCGCAACGTAGGGGAGGTTCGGTTCATTCGACTCACTCGAGACCAGATACACTCACGCTAGGTTTTGTAGCTCTCATCGCTCCCTAGCAAGAACACAATACATCAAGCAAGCAGCAGTAGGAGTTTTATCTCTCCGGAGAGCTCCGAAGCTGGGTAAACTGCTCGTGTGCCTCGCCTCGATCCGCTCTTCGTGCGATCTCCGCCCCCCTCCGAACCACAAGGGGCCTGGTCCGCCGGCCCCATAGGTGTTCGTGGGTACGAGCAGCCTCCCCGACATTAATAGAAGTGTTATGATCAGCACTACTAGTTGGAATAGCTTCTACCTACTTAGTAACGTAATCAACAACAACTAAAATATGTGTATATCCATTAGAGGCAGGAAAAGGTCCCATATAATCAAAGCCCCAAACATCAAATGGTTCAATAACAAGTGAATAATACATAGGCATTTCTTGACGTCTACTAATATTACCAATTCTTTGACATTCATCACAAGATAAAACAAACTTACGGGCATCCTTGAAGAGAGTAGGCCAATAAAAACCAGATTGCAATACCTTATGTGCAGTTCTATCTCCAGTGGTGTCCTCCATAAGCTTCGGAGTGACACTTGCGTAGGATCTGTTCCTGTTCATGCTCGGGCACACAACGCCTAATAACACCATCTACTCCTTCTTTATAAAGATGTGGGTCATCCCAAAAGTAATGTCGCAAATCATAAAAGAACTTTTTCTTTTGTTGGTATGTGAAGCTAGGTGGTATAAATTTAGCAACAATATAATTAGCATAATCAGCATACCATGGAGTGCTACGAGAAGTGCTTACGACATTTAATTGTTCATCAGGAAAGCTATCATCAATAGGTAGTGAGTCATCAAGAACATTCTCTAACCTAGATAAGTTGTCTGCAACGGGGTTCTCAGCTCCTTTTCTATCAACAATATACAAATCAAATTCTTGCAGCAAGAAAACCCATCTAATAAGTCTAGGTTTAGCATCTTTCTTTTCCATAAGATATTTAATAGCAGCATGATCAGTGTGAATAGTTACTTAAGAATCAACAATATAGGGTCTGAATTTATCACAAGCAAATACAACTGCTAAAAGTTCCTTTTCGGTAGTAGCATAACTTCTTTGAGCATTTTCTAGAGTCTTACTAGCATAATGGATAACATTTAATTTCATAATCACTAGCATCACACATAATTTCAAATGGTAAATTCCAATCAGGTGGCTGAACAACAGGTGCAGAGACTAATGCTTTCTTAAGTATTTCAAATGCTTCTACGCAATCATCATCAAAGACAAATGGTACATATTTTTGTAACAAATTAGTCAGAGGCCAAGAAATTTTTGAGAAGTCCTTAATGAACCTCCTATAAAACCCGGCGTGACCAAGGAAACTTCTTATACCTTTGATGTCCTTGGGACATGGGATCTTTTCAATAGCATCAACCTTGGCTTTATCAACTTCAATACCTCTTTCGTAAACTTTGTGTCCCAAGACAATACCTTCATTAACCATAAAGTGGCACTTTTCCCAATTCAAGACAAGATTAGTTTCTTCACATCCCTGCAAAACTCGATCAAGATTGCTCAAGCAATCATCAAAAGAGGAACCATAGACGGAAAAGTCGTCCATGAAAACCTCACAAATCTTTTCACAAAAGTGAGAGAATATAGCCATCATGCATCTTTGAAAGGTAGCAGGTGCATTACATAAACCAAAAGGCATACGTCTCTAAGCAAAAGTACCAAAAGGGCATGTAAAAGTAGTCTTTGATTATTCTTTAGCCGACACAGGTATTTGAGAGAAACCAGAATAACCATCTAGAAAGCAATAATGTGTATGTTTGCATAATCTTTCTAGCATTTGATCAATAAAAGGTAAGGGGTAATGATCTTTCTTAGTAGCTTTATTTAATTTGCAGAAATCAATTACCATCCTATAACCTGTGATAATTCTTTGTGGAATTAATTCATCTTTATCATTAGGGACAACAGTAATACCTCCCTTCTTAGGGACACAATGGATAGGACTTACCCACCGACTATCGACAGCGGGATAAATTATACCCGCCTCCGTAAGCTTGAGTATTTCCTTTCTTACCACTTCTTTCATTTTAGGATTCAAACGCCGTTGAGGATCACCAACTGGTTTGGCATCCGCTTCCAAATTTATGTTATGCTGACATAGAGTGGGACTAATGCCCTTAAGATCAACAAGAGTATATCCAATAGCGACACGGTGCTTCTTCAGAGTTTTCAATAATCTTTCTTCTTCATGCTCTGAAAGGTTAGCACTAATAATAACAGGATATATTTTATTTTCATCAAGATAAGCATATTTAAGATTATCAGGCAACGGTTTAAGCTCAAATACGGGATCACCCTTGGGTGGAGGAGGATCCCCTAGGATTTCGACAGGCAAATTGTGTTTCAGAATAGGTTCTTGTTTAAAGAATACTTCATCTGTTTCCCTTCTTTCATTCATAAACATATCATTTTCATGGTCTAGCAAATAGTGTTCCAAAGGATCACTAGGAGGTACGACAATAGAAGCAAGACCAATAATTTCATCCTTACTAGGCAATTCTTCTTCACGATGTTGTTTACTAAATTTAGGGAAATTAAACTCATGAACCATATCATCCAAGACAATAGTAACAACATTCTTTTCGCAATCTATCTTAGCATTAATAGTATTCAAGAAGGGTCTACCAAATATAATGGGACAAAAGCTATCTTGTGGAGAAGTAAGAACAAGAAAATCAGCAGGATATTTAGTTTTCCCACACAAGACTTCAACATCTCTAACAATCCCAATTGGTGAAATAGTATCTCTATTGGCAAGTATAATTGTGACATCAATACCTTCTAACTCAGCAGGTGCAATTTCATGCTTAATTTCTTCATTATAAAGTATGTGGTATAACACTAGCACTCGCACCCATATCACATAAGCCATGGTAACAATGATATCCTATTTAATGTAAATAATAGGCACGCCTACCACGTGTCTATGTTTATCTTTAGCACGAGGTTTAGCAATTCTAGCAGTTTCACCTTCGAACTAAATAACATGCCCATCAATATTATCAGACAAGAGATCTTTAACAATTGCAATATTGGGTTCTACTTTAACTTGCTTAGGAGGTACATAAGTTCTAATATTTCTTTTATGAACAACAGTTGAAGCTTTAGCATGATCCTTTACTCTAACAGGGAAAGGTGGTTTCTCAACATAAGAGGTAGGAACAATAGGATCATTATAAGTGATAGTCTTTTCTTCAACTTTAATAGGTGCAGCTACTTTTACTTCTATGGGAGGATGATATTTAAACCACTTCTCCTTAGGGAGATCAACATAAGTAGCAAAAGATTCACGAGAAGAAGCTACTATCTCAGAGTCAAGTCCATATTTAGTGCTAAACTTACAGAAAATATCGGTGTCCATAAAATATTTAACACAATCAAACTTAGGTGTCATACCTGACTCCTTACCTTCGTCGAGCTCCCAATCTTCAGAGTTGTGTTTAATTCTATCCAATAAATTCCATATGAATTCAATAGTCTTCATCATAAAAGAGCCAAAGACAAGAAGTATCGAGCATGGTGCGATTGTTATCGAAGCCGAGCATAAAAATTCTCAAGAATTGTTTCTCTTGAGAGGTCATGATTGGGGCATGAATATAACATTTATTTAAGCCTCCCCAAGCTTGAGCGATGCTTTCTCCTTCGTGAGGCCAAAATTATATATATAATTGCGATCACGATGAACAAGATGCATAGGGTAATACTTTTGATGAAATTCCAATTTCACTCTTTTATAGTTCCAGGATCTCGTATCACATAGCCTATACCATGTCAATGCGTATTCCTTCAAAGATAAAGGAAAAGCCTTCTTCTTAACAACATCATCGGGTATACCTGCAAGCTTAAATAGTCCACAAATATCATCCACATAGCGAAGATGGTCGTCATGATGCTTTGTTCCATCTCCTGTAAAAGTATTAGCCAGCAGTTTTTCCATGATACCCGAAGGAAATTCAAAAGGAGTTTCATTTTCAAAAGGTTCAGTAGGTTGAGGAGCAACTCTTTGCTCTCTTTGGAAGGGGTGAAGATACCCCGAACAAGCCCCTCATAGAATTACTTTCCATAGTAACAAGTGACAGAAAATTTCAGCACACTATATAAATTTTTCCTAACCAAATTCCACCTACCAAAGGCGCTACACTCCCCGGCAATGGCGCCAGAAAAGAGTCTTGATGACCCACAAGTATAGGGCTTCTATCGTAGTCCTTTCGATAAGTAAGAGTGTCGAACCCAATGAGGAGCAGAAGGAAATGATAAGCGGTTTTCAGCAAGGTATTCTCTGCAAGTACTGAAATAAGTGGTAACAGATAGTTTTGTGATAAGATAAATTGTAACGAGAAACAAGTAACAAAAGTAAATAAGGTGCAGCAAGGTGGTCCAATCCTTTTTATAGCAAAGGACAAGCCGGAACAAACTCTTATAATAGGAAAAGCACTCCCGAGGACACATGGGAATATTGTCAAGCTAGTTTTCATCACGCTCATATGATTCGCGTTCGGTACTTTGATAATTTGATATGTGGGTGGACCGGTGCTTGGGTGCTGTTCTTACTTGAACAAGCATCCCACTTATGATTAACCTCTATTGCAAGAATCCGCAACTACAACAAAAGTATTAAGGTAAACCTAACCATAGCATGAAACATATGGATCCAAATCAACCCCTTACGAAGCAACGCATAAACTAGGGTTCAAGCTTCTGTCACTCTAGCAACCCATCATCTACTTATTATTTCCCAATGCCTTACTCTAGGCCCAAATAATGGTGAAGTGTTATGTAGTCGACGTTCACATAACACCACTAGAGGTTAGACAATATACATCTCATCAAAATATCGAACGAATACCAAATTCACATGACTACTAATAGCAAGACTTCTCCCGTGTCCTCGTGAACAAACGTAACTACTCACAAAGCATATTCATGTTCATAATCAGAGGGGTAATAATATGCATAAAGGATCTGAACATATGATCTTCCACCAAATAAACCAACTAGCATCAACTACAAGGAGTAATCAACACTACTAGCAACCTACTAGCACCAATCCGGGACTTGGAGACAAGAATTGGATACAAGAGATGAACTAGGGTTTGAATATGAGATGGTGCTGGTGAAGATGTTGATGGAGATTGCCCTCTCCCGATGAGAGGAGCGTTGGTGATGATGACGACGATGATTTCCCCCTCCCGGAGGGAAGTGTCCCAGGCAGAACAGCTCTGCCGGAGCCCTAGATTGGTTCCGCCTAGGTTCCGCCTCGTGGCGGCGGAGTCTCGTCCCGAAAGGTTGCTTCTGATTTTTTTCTCATCGAAAGACTTCATATAGGAAAAGATGGACGTCGGAGAGGCACCAGGGGGCCCACGAGGTAGGGTGGCGCGCCCAGGGGGGAGGGGCGCGCCCCCCACCCTCGTGAGGAGGGTGTGGGCCCCCTTGCCTTCATCTTTGGCGACGATTTTTCTTTATTTATTTTAAGGTATTCCGTGCAGTTTCAGGACTTTTGGAGTTGCGCAGAATAGTCCTTCAATAGTTGCTCCTTTTCCAGCCCAGAATTCCAGCTGCCGGCATTCTCCCTCTTCATGTAAACCTTGTAAAATAAGAGAGAATAGCCATAAGTATTGTGACATAACGTGGAATAACAGCCCATAATGCGATAAATATCGATATAAAAGCATGATGCAAAATGGACGTATCATGCATATCCCCGTTGAGGTAACATAGTGTTATTCAAAATTTCTCTGGTTTCATGCGATTCGGGATGAGTTTGTTAAAAAGACCTAATTAACCTTGTTAGTGGATTCCTTTTGATGAGCATGAGATGGATGAATTTAGAAGGCACAACCTTCTGTACCCTCCTTTTACTTTCTGTTATTTAGTTGAAATAAAGTAAAATTAGTATTTTCCGTCAGTTTTTTGAATTATCCGTGTAATAAAAAATACCCCGAAAATTGAAGTTCTCCAAATGCCCCGAAAATGAAATATGATTTTTTCTGGAATATTTGAGAATATCCGGCACTGAGAACACATCAGGGGGAGCACGCACATGGCCACGAGGGTCCAGGGGCGCCCACCCCTGGGCGCGCCCCCTGCCTCGTGGGCCCATGGTGGCTCCCCTCCACTTATTCCTGCACCCACACACTCCTTCTTCCTCCCAAAAAAATCACCAACCAGCTCAAGCACGAGTTCTAGCTTATTTTGCTGCGATTTTCGATCTCCTTGCTTAAAGCACCTCTCACAAAACTGCTTTGGGTTCTTGGTATGTGACTCCTCCATTGGTCCAATTAGTTTTTGTTCTACTGCTTTATTCATTGCAAATTTTTGCTGCCTAGGTGACCATGTTCTTGAGCTTGCATGTCAAATTTATATGGTTCCAAGTAGTTCTAATGCATGATATAGGCTCTAGGCAGTTGTAGGAGTAGTTGCTATCAATTTTGTTGAGTTTGGTTCACTTTAATTTGAAGGTACTAAAAATTTCGGAATTATTTCAGAGGAATAAATATGTTTAGGAAAATGTACCAAGGTGGTTCTTCAAGGAAGCAAGGACCCAGGCTTGCAATGAGCGATGCTGATGATGAACCACCAAGGGACGCTCCAGTACGGGCTTGTGAATGGCCTTCAGAGGACTTCATGGATCAAGCAGGAATCAAGGAAGAATTTAACGCATATGTGCGTAACGCTGATCTTGTGAGCTTCGAGGCAGATAAGTGCCGCCAGTACCACTATCTCACTAGTTCCTTTGTGAGGTGGTTTGAATTTTCATCTTCACGCAATTCTCAAACTGTCCTGTTTGATCTTTATGAAAATTCTTATACTATGGACTTAGAGGATTTTACCACTGCTTGCAAACTTCCACAATGGGGTAGTACTAGTGAACCTCGCAAATCTGAATTTAGAGATTTTCTTGCTAGTATAACTGTGGGGAATTTAGAGACATAGCACAAGCTACCATAGGGAGCATTCATTTTCCTGCTATACATTATTTTGCTCTCTTCATAGGTAGGTGCATAAATGGTAAGGATGAAGCTTGTCACATGTGTGTCCCTGACCTCAGTGTTCTCAGGAGTGCTGTATTAGGAGATACACATTGTAATTTGGGAGCCATTGTTGCAAGTAGGTTGCATAATAATAGATATAATGGAGATTTCTTTGGTGGAATTTATGCAACCCGTTTAGCTAATTTTCTTGGTGTAACCATACGTGAGGATGATATTGAGTTGCCTCCTGCTTATTTAGATTATGAGGCTATGGTTCGTCATCGTTTTGTTGAGAGAAACGATCAGTTCCTCCAGTACCGACTAATCTTTGACAGACGACGCACCTATCACGTCGCTCTCCCTGCTTCTACTTTCTTTGACTTTCAGGAAAAAGGGAGATATTTTATAACCACAGAGGAGGCTGACGAATATGAGAGGAGGGCTGAGATAGCTCGCCTCCAAGCTGCAGCCCGTAATGCAATGGCTGCTGCATCACAGTATGATCCCATTTACAACTTTGGATATCCGCCAGGCCAGCCTTGGCAATAGACCAACTTAGGCCTAAAGCCTAAGCTTGGGGGAGTACGTATCTCTCACCGACATTACATTCATGTTGACACACTCATAGCTAGATGTCGGTGCTCATACTTTTTCACTGTAATATTCATGCTAGTTTATTTTTCCTTTTTATGCTTTCTTCTTGTGTGTTTGAAAAACCTTAAGAAAACCAAAAAATTAGTAATAACTTTTAGTTAGTTTATTTTCTTGCTGTAGTAGTAATAATTAAAAGAAAACCCAAAAATATTTCCTGTCCTTCTTTTGCTTGTTGGGAGCTTTCCCATGTAAATAGTTTTAGTTTCTTTTCTTTTCTTTGGGGTTCGATAGGAGAAGACCATGATTAAATTTTTGAAGTGGCTCTTATATGCATTATTGTTGGTTTAACCAAGAGCATGTATTGCCGTGTCTTCTGCTCTTTATTGAATGCTCGCAGATTCCAGCTTAGTCCAATGCACGTGCACTATTATTATTTTTTCACATCGTCCAGTTGTGCAAGTGAAAGGCAATTATGACGAAATATGATGGACTGATTGAGATGAGAGAAGCTGGTATGAACTCGACTCTCTTATTTTTGTGAATATGATTAGTTCATCGTTCCTGATTCAGCCTATTACGAATAAACATGTCTGTAATGACAATTAGAGATTATAGTTGCTCATGCCATGTTTAATTAGCTAGGAGTTTATAATGGTTTACCTTGCGTGCCAACATGCTATTAAAATGGTTGTGATGTGGTATGATGGGGTGGTATCCTCCTTTGAATGATTCAAGTGACTTGACTTGGCACATGTTGACACATGTAGTTGAAACAAATCAACATAGCCTTCACGATATTTATGTTCATGGTGGATTATATCCTACTCATGCTTGCACTCAATGTTCATTAATTTTAATGCATGTTCATGACTGTTGTCGCTCTCAGTTGGTCGCTTCCCAGTCTTTTTCTAGCCTTCACTTGTACTAAGCGGGAATACTTCTTGTGCATCCAATCCCTTAAACCCCAAAGTTATGCCATATGAGTCCACTATACCTTCCTATATGCGGTATTTACCTGCCGTTCCAAGTAAATTTGTATGTGCCAAACTCTAAACCTTCAAATGAAATTCTATTTTGTATGCTCGAATAGCTCATGTACCAACAAGGGCTGTCTGTATCTTCTATGCTTGGCGGGTTATTCTCAAGAGGAGTGGACTCCCCTCCTCACTCACGAGAAAATGGCTAGTCACTGGGATGCCCAGTCCCATGCTTTATGCAAATCAAATCAAAATAATTGCAAACAAAACTCCCCCAGGACTGTTGTTAGTTGGAGGCACTCGTTGTTTCAAGCAAGCCATGGATTGATGCTTGTTGGTGGAGGGGGAGTATAAACTTTACCATTCTGTTTGGGAATCGCCTATAATGTGTGTAGCATGGAAGATATCGCCATCTCTCGGTTGTTATGTTGACAATGAAAGTATGCCGCTCAAAATATTATTTATCTCTGCTTTAAAATCGAGCTCTGGCACCTCTACATATCCCTGCTTCCCTCTGCGAAGGGCCTATCTATTTAATTTTATGTTGAGTCATCACCTTCTTATTAAAAAGCACCAGCTGGAGAGCACCGAAGTCATTTGATTCCATTAATATTAATTTATATTGGGTATGACTATGATTGGATCTCTTTTACCATGAATTACAATGTTTATTCAGTCATTGATCTTTAAAGGTACTCTGCATTTATGTTTTGTGGTCTCAGAAAGGGCTAGCGAGATACCATCTTATTATATCATATCATGATTGTTTTAAGAAAGTGTTGTCATCCGAGATTTATTATTATTGCTCGCTAGTTGATTATGCCATTGACATGAGTAAACTTGAGACCTAAGTGTTATTGTGAATATGGTTAGTTCATAATCTTTGCTGAAAACATGAATGCTGGCTCTACATATTTACAACAACAAGAGCAAACAGAGTTTGTAAAAGTTTTTCTTTATCACTTTCAGTTTATCAACTATATTGCTTGAGGACAAGCAAATGTTTAAGCTTGGGGGAGTTGATACGTCTCCGTCGTATCTACTTCTCCAAACACTTTTGCCCTTGTTTTGGACTCTAACTTGCATGATTTGAATGGAACTAACCTAGACTGACGCTGTTTTCAGCAGAATTGCCATTGTGTTATTTATGTGCAGAAACAAAAGTTCTCGGAATGACCTGAAACATCACGGAGATTATTTTTGGAAATAATATAAACTACTGGCGAAAGAATCAAGGCCAGGGGGCCCACACCCTTTCCACGAGGGTGGGGGGCGCGCCCCCCTGCCTCGTGGGCCCCCTGGAGCTCCACCGACCTCAACTCCAACTCCATATATTCGTGTTCGGGGAGAAAAAATCAGAGAGAAAGATTCATCGCGTTTTATGATACGGAGCCGTCGCCAAGCCCTAAACTCTCTCGGGAGGGATGATCTGGAGTCCGTTCGGGGCTCCGGAGAGGGGAATCCATCGCCGGTGTCATCATCAACCTTCCTCCATCACCAATTTCATGATGCTGACCGCCGTGCGTGAGTAATTCCATCGTAGGCTTGCTGGACGGTGATGGGTTGGATGAGATTTACCATGTAATCGAGTTAGTTTTGTTAGGGTTTGATCCCTAGTATCCACTATGTTTTGAGATTGATGTTGCTATGACTTTGCTATGCTTAATGCTTGTCACTAGGGCCCGAGTGCCATGATTTCATATCTGAACCTATTATGTTTTCATGAATATATGTGAGTTCTTGATCCTATCTTGCAAGTCTATAGTCACCTACTATGTGGTATGATCCGGCAACCCCAAAGTGACAATAATCGGGACCACTTACGGTGATGACCGTAGTTTGAGGAGTTCATGTATTCACTATGTGTTAATGCTTTGGTCCAGTACTCTATTAAAAGGAGGCCTTAATATCCCTTAGTTTCCACTAGGACCCCGCTGCCACGGGAGGGTAGGACAAAAGATGTCATGCAAGTTCTTTTCCATAAGCCCGTATGACTATATTCGGAATACATGCCTACATTACATTGATGAATTGGAGCTAGTTCTGTGTCACCCTATGTTATGATTGTTACATGATGAACCGCATCCGACATAATTCTCCATAACCGATCCAATGCCTACGAGCTTTTCACATATTGTTCTCCGCTTATTTACTTTTCCGTTGCTATTATTACAATCACTACAAAACCCAAAAATATTACTTTTGCTACCGTTACCATTACTTCCATGCTACTTTGCTACTAAATACTTTGTTGCAGATACTAAGTTATCCAGGTGTGGTTGAATTGACAACTCAACTGCTAATACTTGAGAATATTCATTGGCTCCCCTTGTGTCGAATCAATAAATTTGGGTTGAATACTCTACCCTTGAAAACCGTTGTGATCCCCTATACTTGTGGGTTATCAGCCGCACGCCTTGGATCAGACGGGAGGAAGAGGAAGAAGCTACCCGGGAGGCTGCTGGGGAGGAGTTAGGGTGTGGCGTCACGACCATTGGGGGCTAGGGTTCGTGCGGGAGGAGGGGATTGGGAGCAAGGTGCGTGGAAGGAGTGGTTGTGCGAGGCGGGCGGGAGGGGTTGACCGGGAGGCAGTGCATCTCACGAGACGGCACGCGGCGCACGGGCACATGTCACCCAGCAAAATTTAACCCGGCCAATAGGAAGCGACCCTGAACCCACTAGTCATGGACCTAGAAAATCAACCACAAGGTGAAAATCGCACAATAGATTAGATGGACCTAGCTGCTTGGTTCACCAGATTCAACGCGATCGGACGGCCAGGAACATCCCAATCCGAGGGAGCTCCGTGGAGGAGGGTCGGCTAGCAGTCTTATAGGTTAGAATATATTTATATTTATATCTTATTTTATTACATATATATAATAGAAACAACATAAGGTTCCGTTAAACCTGTCGTTCGTCCAACCATTTTATAGACCTTCCTACTTCGTTTATTTTTGGTTTTCATTAATCCTATATCTGAATTTTCTCCCACTTTTTTTTACGATGTAATCTTAGTTTTCTCCCAGTACTTTACCCTAGAACCAACTCAACTGTCCCACGTCTAGCCTAAAAAATAATTATATCCCACGTCCTATTAACTCATCAAATTAAAATGATATTTTATTTCATAAATCAAAAGTTCTTACAAAATAATAATAATAATTGTTTATATATAACTTGGCAAGTTAACTCCTAGTGATTGCGTACATAAGCTTGCAAAGATTTTACTGACCAATGCAGTAATAGATGTGCAATCATGTGTTTATGTTTTTATAACATTTCTTCATGCAGCCCAACATGATATTTTCACCCAGCCCAGCATGTCCGCGGATTTCGAGAAATATGCAAATGTAATATTTGTAGACATTTTTATAATAGCTATGTCCAAATCATGAACTCCTCAAACTATCTTCATCACCGAAAAGTATCCCAATTGTTGCCACCTTGAGGTTTATGGACCATAACACATAATAGGTGCATATAACTTGCAACATCGGATCAAGAACATAGATATAATGGTGAAAACATAAACGTTCAGATCTGAAATCATGCCACTCGGGCCCTAGTGACAAGTATTAAGCATAACAAAGTCATAGCAACATCAATCTTAGAACATAATGGATACTAGGGATCAAGCCCTACCAAAACTAACTCGATTACATGATGAATCTCATCCAACTCCTCACCGACCAGCAAGTCTATGAAGGAATTACTCACTCCCGTCGGTGAGCATCCTGAAATTGGTGATGGAGGATGGTTGGTGATGACAAAGAACGAAGATCCCCCTCTTCAGAGCCCCGAACGGGCTCCAGATCTGACCTCCCAATGAAGAACAGAAGGTAGCGGCAGCTTCATATCGTAAAATGCGATGAAACTTCCTCCCTTATTTTTTCTCTGAAAATAGGATTTTATAGCATCGAAATTAGGGACAGTGGAGCCTTGTGGGCAGCTGCCCCCCCCTCCTGTGGGTCTTGGTTCTAGTAATTTTTATTTATTCCAAAACAATTCTGCAAAAAGTTTTGTCCAATTCTGAGACTTTTATTTCTGCACAAAAACAACACCATAATAGTTCTGGTGAAAATAGCGTTAGTCTGGGTTAGTTTCATTCAAATCATGCACATTAGAGTCCAAAACAAGAGCAAAAGCGGTTGGAAAAGTATATACGATGGAGATATATCAACTCTCCCAAGCTTAACCCATTATTTGTCCTCAATCAATTCAGTTGATAAACTGAAAATGATAAAGAAAAACTTTTACGAACTTCTTTGTTCTTGTTTCCATATATATGCTTAAATAGCACCCACGTTTACAACAAAGATCATGACTATCCATGCCAAAAATAACTTTTAGAAATTACACTAACTCATATCGATGGCATAATTAACTAGCAAGCAATAATAAGATATCTCAGATGCAAACACTTTGTCAAAACAATCATGATATAATATGACAATAATGGTATCTCGCTAGACCTTTCTGAGACCGCAAAACATAAAGTTCAAGTAGCGCCTAAACATTGTAATTCATGGCTGTCGGTGTACTAGAGTAGGGGTACCCTAGTATCCCGAACTTGTGCACAGGCAGTTGCATCCCTCCACGGCAAGGCTTACCGGGTGACCGCCAAGGTCCTCCGTGGTTCCTGTGGAGCCATTCAAGAACAAAGTATTCAAGCCAAGGAGACAAGGCCCCGGCAAGAGGCGCTTGTCGGGAAGGCCACCCAAGGCACCTACAAGATAAGGCCCTGGCAAGAGGAGCTTGCCGGGAAGGCCCGGTGCGCGACAAGCTTCCGGGCGCGACAAGACAACAACCACGGCAAGGCGCTTGCCGCGGCAGACCACCACTCGGTACCTACACTTCAGCAGATCCACTAACGTGTCGCCCTGGGACCTTCCCAGGCGTGCGTGGCAAGAGGCTGTGCAGCCAGCGGTGCGAGGTGGCAAGCAGCGCTGACAAGTTTGCCATCATGGCGAACGGTGGCGCCCCTGACGGTCCCTGTTTGCACCTTTATTAAAGCGACTAGATGGGCATTTAATGCCTTTGTCCCCGCCGCCGTGGTTAGGTATAGTACATCGTACATCGCATAAGTAGGTGTACCAACCACTATTTTTCCATTT
Source organism: Aegilops bicornis (assembly GCA_021605145.1). Taxonomy (NCBI): domain Eukaryota; kingdom Viridiplantae; phylum Streptophyta; class Magnoliopsida; order Poales; family Poaceae; genus Aegilops; species Aegilops bicornis. The sequence continues at coordinate 364,504,496 of CM038672.1, read as the reverse complement.
GTACCCCGTCTCGCTACACCGCCGAGCCCTTTGAGCATATAAAAGGAGGCCCATGCGCAACGTAGAGGGGGTTGGTCGATCAGGTCCCTCCACGCTCAGTCTCGTTAGCAGCTCGTGTGTACCGTAGCACTCAGCGCTCTTGAGCAAGAACGCAATACACCTCACGCATGCAGCAGTAGGAGTATTATCTCTCCGGAGAGCTCCGAAGCTGGGTAAACCTCTCGTGTGTTTCGCGTTGATCTGCTCTTCGTGCGACCTCCGCTCCCTGCCGAACCGAAAGGGGCTCGGTCCGCCGGCCCCATAGGTGTTCGTGGGCCAGATCAGCCTGCCCCGACATCTTTGGCGCTCCAGGTAGGGGCGTCGAGGTTGTGTGAACCTGATCCGGCGTCCACGCGAGCTAGATCTTCATCATCTTCATCAACATGCCACCGAAGACGGCGGCTTCGGGCGGCGAAGCCCCGTCGCGTCGAACCCACCACCACCGGAGGAAACAGGTGGTGGGGTAGACGCCGCGAAGAATGGACGGCGCCGGGAGCTCACGGTGCTGCCAAGTCCAAGGACAAGGCTGCGCAGACCTCGGCGTCCGTACATGCACCGCGCCCGTCTCAGGAGGCGCGAGACCGACAGCGTCATGGCATTCACAATGCCATACGCTCGTTGGACCAAGATCAAGCTGGACGATCTCGGGATGCTCAAGACCAGCATGCACGCCAACGTGCTGGCGCGAGCGAGGCACGGTCGCCCGGACGGGATACTGCTCCTTCTAACATAGTTAGAAGTCCGAGCATATCTCGTTCCTCGCGCCGTTCGCCACTGCCACCCACCACTCCAGCAGAAGCTTTGGCGAGAGCGCAGCTGCTCTTAGATTACCCTCCAACGGCCGACAAGGTCGATGAGTGGAGGGCCACCATTCAGAGTCTCATCGGCTTCGCCAACGGCGACGCTCCGCGGCAACCGAGCGCATCGCTGCCGCGGCAGGACTACCAAACAAGAGCCGGTGGCGACGAGACCGGTGGGGGTGCAACCACCATGCACTCTCCGCCCCGAAGGCCAAGATCGCCGACTCGCCGGATCCACCTCGACAGCGACTCCACCGCGTCATCGGATCCACGAGCTCGTCGCGATCAGCGCCAAGTTCTACACGATCGACAGCAAGAAGACGCTCGAACTCGCATCGAGCGCCGAAGAGAAGCGCGGCGTCAATCCGACAAGCGCGCTGGGCCCTCTGTCGACATGCATGCGCCAGAGGAACCAGACGACTTGCCGTACGCGGTAGGTTGCCCTGCGTTCACTCGTGAGCTGCGGCAAGTCCAAAGGGCCCAAAGAAGAAAACTTCAAGCCGACGCATCGGAGAAGTACGACGGCAAGACGCATCCTTCGGAGTTCCTCAGCATCTACATCATCGCGGTGCAGGCTGCCGGGGGGCGAGACGACAAGATCCTTGCCAACTACTTCCCGCTGGTGCTCAAGCCCAATGTCAGATCCTGGCTCATGCACTTGCCGGACAACTCCATATCTTCTTGGGCAGATCTATGCCATCAGTTTGTCGGCGCCTTTACAGGCGGCCACAAGCCCCATAGCCAAGAAAGCAACCTTCATCTGCTCGCCCAGAAGGAAGGGGAGCCCTCGCAAGTATATTCAAAGATTCAGCCGTGTCTTGCACAACATCCCGGATGTCCACCACGCGCGGTGATCGGTAGCGTTCCATCGAACGTCGCGAAACCGCGGGATGCGGAGGAGATGGCGATGTGCAAGATCAGAGACGTCAGTGAGCTATATGCCCTGGCCGACAAGTGTGCACGTGCTGAGGAGGGGAGGAGACTCCCCGGAGAGAATACTGAAGCAGGAGGATCTGATAGTGAAGAGACCGCCCCGGCAAAGAAGAGCCGGCGGCGGGGCAACAGAAAGAAGAAAGGCAGAGATGTACTAGTTGTTGAGAAGTCCGGCAACGGAGGTGGCGCCAAGAAAGCCAAGGTTGGTAGCTCCCGCAAGGAGGTTGCCGCTGGCTCCAACTGCCAGTCTGTGGCGGCCGCCGACAAGCAGGACGACTCCGGCAAGCAATACTGCAAGATCCACCGCACCAAGGGCCATGACCTCCAGAGCTGCAAGAAGGTCGAGCAGCTTGTCGAGCAGCAGAAAGCTGAATACGAGCGGTGTGACAAGGAGAAAGCCCAAGAGGGTGCTGGAGGACCCAGCAAGAAACGCCCCGGCCGGGGAGGACGCCGCGGCAAGGCCAAGCAGCGCAAGGAGACAGACCTCCCCGTGGCCGCGACAAGGATGACGACGACGACGACGATGAAGACATGGATGATGATGAGACCGATGAGCAAGAGTTCCAGAAAGCCACAGAGGTCCTGTGCGTTGACGGCGGTGCTTCTCTGCATACTTCACACCGCCAACTCAAGCAGTGGATGCGGGAAGTCAATGCAGCAGAACCATCCATCGAGTCATGCAAGCCTCTGAAATGGTCCAACACGCCTATCATCTTTGATATTGAGGACCACCACGATCGTGTAATCTGCGGTCGGTGCTTGCCGATGTTGGTTTCACCAACTATCCGCAACCTCAAGGTCACCAAGATGTTAGTTGACGGCGGGCCGGCTTGAATCTAATCTCCTCGCCGGTACTCCAGAAACTCCAGATCCCTGATGGCGAGCTCGAAGAGACCGGCACTTTTCAAGGAATCAATCCGGGAAGGAGCAAGCGAAAGGGAAAGATCACGTTGCCAGTGACATTTGGCAGCGAGTTGAACTTCAGGACTGAGAGGGTCACCTTTGATGTTGCTGACTTTCCATTGCCTTACAATGGGATACTTGGCCGTCCAACACTCGCCAAATTCATGGCAGCCTCTCACTATGCATACAACCTCCACGAAGATGCCGGGCCCGATAAGTGTCATCTCTGTCCCTGGCGACAAGAAGGATGCTCTTATCTGTGCCGACAAGATCTACCGGGAAGCTGCAGCTGCAACAGATTGCAAGCCACTTGCCGCTGAAGCTCCCGGGGGGAAGAAGAAGATCAAGTCCGGCAAGAGCTCTGATGCCCACTCCGGCAAGCGCACCTCTTCGGAGTGCTGCGCTACCGTCGAGGACGCACCATCGAGCTCCACCGGCAAGTGTAAGAAGGCGATGACAGCTCCACCAGAGACCAAGAAGGTGTCCGCCAAGGAGGACGGCACTGGTGGTACCTTCACCATCAGTGCCTCTCTCGACCCTAAATAGGAAGGCGCGCTCGTTGCTTTCCTGCGGGCGAACGTCGATGTGTTTGCGTGGCAACCGTCTGACATCCCCGGTGTTCCCAGGAAAGTAATTGAGCACCATCTTGCCGTTTGTCCTCATGCGGCCCGTCAAGCAGAAATTCAGGAAGCAAGCAGTGGAGCGTCAAGAGTTCATCGCGGAAGAAATCAAGAAACCGGAAGCAGCAGGCCTTGTCGAGGAGTGCTCCATCCCACGTGGTTGACCAATCCTGTAGTTGTATCGCAAGGCTAACGGGAAATGGAGGCTTTGTATCGACTTTACAGATGTCAATAAAGCTTGTCCCAAAGACCCATTTCCCTTGCCGCCATCGACCAGATTGTTGACTCCACGGCCGGATGTGATTTGCTTTCATTTCGGATGCATACTCAGATATCATCAGATCTTCATGGCAGAAGAGGATGAGGAGAAGACCGCATTCATCACCCCATGTGGCACATATTGTTTTGTACGGATGCCCTTCGGGTTAAAGAATGTTGGTTCAACATTTGCGAGAGTAGTTTATGACGCTTTTGAGCCGCAAATGCACAGAAATGTGGAAGCATACATGGATGACATAGTGGTCAAAAGCAAGGACAAGGCGACCCTGGTTCAAGATTTAGACGAAACCTTTGCAAATCTGCGCAAGATCAACCTCAAGCTCAACCCCGAGAAGTGCGTGTTTGGAGTCCCTTCCGGCAAGCTTCTCGGGTTCTTCGTGTCTCGGGGAATTGAAGCCAATCTCGACAAGATCAAGGCCATTGAGCAGATTGAAGCACCAAAGCGCGTCAAGGATGTACGAATGCTTGCGGTTATGTAGCTGCTCTCGGCAGGTTTATCTCTAGGTTCTGCTGAGCGCTTCTACCATTTTTCAAAATTTTGAAAAAAGGCAGGTCCGAAGCGGAGGCTGCGCTGCAGACTTGAAGAGATACCTGTCCTCCACTCCAACACTTGTCGCACCTAAGCCACAAGAGAAGTTGCTGCTATATATAGCGGCAACCAATCAAGTGGTTAGTGCTGCGTTAGTAGCGGAGAGGGAGGCGGATGACAAGCTAGCAACCATGGCGGATGCATCCAGCGACAAGCAGGGGCTTCACCGGCAAGCTCTGGTCCCGACAAGGACGGATCTGCGCAGAAGCATGAGAAGATGCAGAAAAGGATGGTGCAATGCCTAGTTTACTTTGTCAGTTCCCTTCTGCAGGGGGCTAGGTCAAGGTACTCTGGTGTGCAGAAATTGCTTTTCGGCCTTCTCATGGCCTCGAGAAAGCTGCGCTATTACTTTCAGGCACATGAGATCACAGTTGTCACTCGCTTTCCGCTGAAGAGGATACCGCAAAATCCAGAAGCAACAGGCAGGATTGTCGAGTGGGCACTGGAACTGTCAAGCTTTGGCCTCAAGTTTGAGAGCACTTCAACTATCCAAAGCAGAGCATTGGCGGAGTTCATAGCAGAATGGACACCAACACCGGATGAAGAAATTCCAGAAACGAGCATTCCCGTCAAGGAAGCAAGCAAAGAGTGGCTGATGTACTTTGATGGTGCCTTCTCGCTGCAAGGCGCCGGTGCCGGCGTGCTACTTGTCGCACCCATCGAAGAGCACCTCAAGTACGTAGTCCAGATGCACTTTCCCAAGGAACAAGCAATAAACAATACCGCAGAGTATGAAGGTTTGCTTGCCGGTCTCAGGATCACAGTAGACCTTGGGATCAAGAAGCTCATTGTCAGGGGTGACTCACAGCTTGTCATCCGCCAAGTGAACAAGAATTATCAGAGTCCGTTGATGGAAGCTTATGTTGATGAAGTGAGAAAGCTAGAAGAGCACTTTGACGGCCTACAGATGGAATATATTCCAAGAGCTCAAAACGACATCGCTGATGGCCTGTCAAAGTGCGCCGCACTTAAGTTACCTGTGGAACCAGGGGTTTTTGTGCTCAAGCTGACTCAGCCGTCTGTAACGCCATCAACTGGGCAGAGCAAGAAGAGGAAGTTGATCTCTGGTGACTACTTTCCGGCAGAGCTTCCCGAAGCCGCCGCCAAGAAAATCCCCAAGATTGACACCATGATCTTTGAGGAGCGATGCTCCGACAAGCCCCAGTGTTTTTTTCGGGAAGCAGACGCTCCCGACAGGTTTTGCTCCGGCTAGCTTGCCGGTGAACGTCAAGCTCCGGCTGAGCCGCAGGTTCTCGCCGTGGAAGCTGATGTTCCCGCAGCAGCAGATGTGCCTTTAGTCCTTGTTGTCGAGCCTCAAGCTCCAGCATGGGCACAGCAGATTGTCCATTTCCTTCAGACAGGAGAACTTCCCGAAGAGCAAGAAGAAGCGGAAAGAGTAGCCCGGCAGTCAAGTATGTACCAGTTTGTCGACAACACACTGTACAGAAGAAGACTCAACAGTGTGAAATTGAAGTGTATTCGCCGGGAAGACGGACAAAAGCTGTTGGCAGAGATACATGGAGGCATATGTGGTCACCACATTGGCGCCAGAGCACTTGCCGGCAAAGCGTTCCGGCAAGGTTTCTTTTGGCCGACAGCCCTCCAGGATGCAACTGCACAAGTAACCAAGTGTGAAGCGTGCCAGTTCCATTCCAAGCAGATACACTAGCCAGCTCAAGCTCTCCAGACGATGCCTTTATCCTGGCCATTTTCGGTCTGGGGGCTCGACATCCTCGGCCCCTTTCCCCGAGCTGTCGGGGGCTTTGAGTACTTGTACGTTGCGATCGACAAGTTCACAAAGTGGCCGGAAGTGGAAGCAGTGAGGAAGGTGACAGCACAGTCAGCAGTCAAGTTCTTCAGGTCGATTGTTTGCCGTTCTAGAATCCCTAACAGGATCATCACCGACAACGGCACGCAATTCACAAGCCGCACCTTCATGCAGTACGTCCAAGATCTTGGTGCCAAGGTCTGCTTCGCTCGTTGCTCATCCGAGAAGCAACGGTCGAGCGAGAGAGCAAATCTTTGAAGTGCTGCGCGGGCTCAAGACCAGAACTTTCGACGGGCTGCACAGTGCGGAAGAAACTGGATTGAGGAGTCGCCGGTGGTTCTTTGGTCGATCAGACGACGCCAAATCGAGCCAACGCCCGCACACCTTCGCTCTAGTCTATGGAGCAGAGGCAGTTCTCCCCACGTAACTTCAGATACGGATCGCCTCGAGTGCTCGCTTATGATGAGCTTGAGCAAGAGCAGCTGCAACAAGATGACGCTGCTCCTTGAGGAAGATCGTCTTCGAGGCTGCTGTCTGAGCTGCTCGGTACCAACAAGCTTTGCGCCGCTACCATAGCCGCAAAGTCAATGCCGAAGTCTCGAGGAAGGCGACATTGTTCTTGGCGCGTTCAGTCCGCCAAGAATTCCAACAAGTTGACGCCTTGAAGTGGGAAGGCCCTTATCGGGTGAAACGAGTCACTAGGCTGGCGCTGTCCGCTTTGAGACCGAAGATGGCATTCCGGTGAGAAACTCTGGAACATTGAGCATCTTTGTAAGTTTTACCCGTAGATGCAGCTGTCGGAACCTGTTCCGGCAACCACCTTTTGTACAAGTCTTGCCGCTGTTGCATGTAATCCTTTGTACAAAGCGGGCGCAGACCCGTGCATCATAAAGCTAGCGTGCCAGCACATCTTGTCAATTTCATGCTTTTTACTCCTATTTTGCATGCGTTATCTGACACTTTGTGCAGCACCTACCCCTGGTAAGTGATAACGAGCCACAAGGCTCCATATCTTTATTTTCTCTTCTTTCTCTTTCTCAAACAAAGGAAGGTCCCCTCGCACACAAGTTTGCCGGGGTAAAAGGAGAAGATAATGGTGTGGACCAAGCGTCGCTCAAGGAAGTCTAGCCTTACCGGGAAGCAAACGACAGAAAAGCTAAGTTGCCAAAGTTTGAGCAACCAGTTTTAAATTTTTTAAGTTATCTTCCTTGAACGAATCGAACTTTGTATGGAATCATGCGCAGAGGAACCAACTTGTAGCTAGTTGCGCCTTACTTTGTTTCGAGTCCGCTCAACAACTTAAGTGAGGTGCGACTAGTTGCGACAAGGTTGCTTGTCGGAAGCGGCACCGCCAAAGAAGTCGCCGACGTCCCTTTTCAAGCCTTCGCGACTCAGGTGCCCGCGCCGACAAGTTCCCTAAAAGCGTAGGGCAAAAACATACAAAGGAAGGAATCAAGTAAAGGAAATAACATAGCAATTGATATTCAAAATAAAGTTATATTACAAGATAGCTTGCCGCAGCTCTAATGGATTGTTCCTATGACATGACCAGCAGCGGCAATAGAAAGAGCAAACGGCGACCTAATCTACACGATCGCCCTCAACCCTCTTGATTCCGCTCACCCTGTCAACAATGGGTGCGACAAGGGTCTTGAGCGCCTCCACATCAGCATCCGGCGGCAGGGACTTGAGGACGTTGGTGAAGTTGAGGCCTGGGTTGCGGAAGGCCACCTTCATCAAGACCTTCGAGAGCTCCCGCGCATCCTGCACGACTCCTCGGCCAGCTGCTTTGGGACTTCTTCCCGGAGTCGCTGGAGGCCCGCCACCACGCCTTGAAGAACAAGCTGAGCTTGGCGCTGGGTTGGAGATGCTCGTCGGAGGAGTATCCAAGATCCACCATCCCCAGCTCCGTCGGCTCCTCGTGGATGGCTGCAAGAGATCCACGAGACCCTCGGTCCAAGTGCTCCATGTTCTCTCTCAAGGCACTGGCGGCAACAAGACTCGCCAAAGAGCTCCTCGTCGGCCTTGATCTTCTCCTTTAAGGCCACCTCCTGCTCCTTGGCGCCGTCCAGCCCCGAGTCAAAGTAGTTAGCTTCAACTCAAGATCTGCATTGGAGTCCTGGCGGCGCTGAGCTCCTTGCTCCTCTCGGCGAGACGGCCCTGCAGCTCGCCAAGAGTGTAGGCGTCCTTCTCGGCCAGTGCTTGACTGCAGCAAGCGCCACGCCGCTCTTCATGAGGCTGGCCACCAACAGCGCCACCTTCGCTTCCAGCTCCTTCTTGGCGGCCTCGGCAGCTGCGGCAGCATCCTTTGCTTCCTTGAGAGCCCCGCCAAATGCTTCCTCGTGCATGGCAAGATCCTCCTCGTGGCTGTCAAGGTTAACCTTCCGCTGCGCCAGCTCGCCCTCCTGCGCAGACAGCTTCTCGGCGGCAAGCCGCTGTTCCTCCTCAGCTTCAGCCTTCTCGAGGATGAAGGCCTTGCGCTCCTCGGCGAGTTGCTCCCGCTCCTCCGCCAAGGACCAGAGAGCTTCCTGGTTGCGGCCCTGGAGCTCCTCCGCGCGCTTCTCAATGTCTGCTCCCGCCTTCGCCACAAGCGCTTCCCGGGATTCCAGCTTGGCTTGCCAGGCACGGTAGAGCGACAACAACTTCCGCAGCAGCTGCTCCTCCTCAGGCTCGCCGCTGCTGCTGCTGCTGGTCGACCAGCGTCAATGGAGGCGAGCAGTTCTTCATTGGAGGTTTCTCCTTCGACCGGCGCCCTGGAGCTCGACTCCCATGGGAGCTTGATGAAGACGCCATCACCGGCCTTCAAATAGGCGTCGGGCTGGGGCTCTTGAACCCGGCAGCTGCGGCCAGCGGAGGGTCGGCGGTCGGTGTAGCGCCTGGTGCTCCTGCGGCCTCAGGGTGGTCAGTGCGATCGCCAGACCCCTCGCCAGCTTCTGCGGCGGCAGCTTTGGTGGCCTCTTCGCCGGCAGGCTTGTCAGCGCCGACTTCTTCTTCCACGGCGGCGGCTTCATCAGTGTTGCCGCGCACGTCCTCTTCGCCGGCGACCTCGGTCTCCATTGGCTCTGTGGCAGACGGATGAAGAAAGTCAAGCAAATATTCAAAGACAAAATCAGAAGAAGAAAAACACAAGGGAAGTACTCAGGCAAGAAGGTTACTCACGCCGGGCTGCGGTCATGGTCTCCGCCGCCAAGGGATCGCTGGTGCCGTCCCTTGCCGGAGAAGGCTCCCTTGCCGGAGAACGCTCCCTTGCCGGGGAATCCACCCTTGGCGGCGTAGTCGAAGCAGAAGGAGGCTGCTCTGCTCCTACACAAATCAACAATCAGATATCAGCAAGGAAAAAGCACCCATGCACGCTGAACAGCAAGAAGTAGACCATATACTTACGCTGGGGGCTGCGCTGGGGGCTGCTTTGAAGGAGAGTTGCCTCATCCGGCAAGGTTGTCTCGGACGCGCCTCCTGCCCGTCGCAGTGGGTTCGCCCTCGACGACAATCACCGGGTCTTGGCTCTTCGACATCCTTCCGGCCAGCGTCACGAAAAGGAATGGATTCGAGTAAAGCAGATCGAGATACAAGACAAGGCAACAAATCGAAGAATTACAAGTACAGCAGGGAATCTTACTCTTCTTCTTCCTCGTCGGAGCTGAGCGTGGAGAGGTCAAATTCTGGCCCGCCTCCGGTACGACGAGGCGGAGGAGTGGGCTCCCTTGGACGCTTGGCGGGAGCGGGACCGGTGGCCTGCGAGGGCCCCGCTCCAGTTGCCGCAGCGGTGTGAGGTGCTCCCTGCTGCAACAAGCAGTGCTTGCCGCGGTGGAGCCAGCGTCATGGCGCTGCGGTTGTTGGCCCATCTGCCGCCCGCTGCATCTCCGGCCTTGCGAAGACGCCTTCTTGGTGGAGCTGGTGGCTCCGCCATGACAAGCTGCTTGGAGGCGGGGAGGATGCGCCCTCGGCGGTTCGCTCGACTCGGCCGGGCTCGGCAAGCTCCTCCTCGCCGACAAACTCCTTTCGCTCGACAAGGCTTGCCGCCTCAGCTGCCTCTGCCTCCTCCACAGTGAAGCCAAACTCGCCCGCGGCAGCGGCTGCTGTCGCCTCTTCCAGCCTGGTGGCGATGCGCTGCATCTCATCGTGAGTAGTGTCGCGGGTGAGGCCTCTCTGCTCGTCGGGGCGGACCGGCATTTCCACCAGATTGTCGAAGAACTGCCGCACGACGTCATCTGCCGGCTCTTGCCAAGTGGGGACAATTCCATGGGAGTCACACAACGGCATCATTGCACGGATGCGGTCAAGCGACGAGTTGTTGCACAGCGGAACGACGCCCCTCGGCAACCTAAACATCTCCGGATGATCAGGATCAGGCTTGAACAGCTCTAAGAGCATCGCGTCAAGCTCCAAGACGGTGAAGTTGAAGTTGAGGCCCGGGCGCAGCCTCATGATATCTGCTGCGTTCTGAAATTCCCAGGCAGGACTCCTTCTCTCCTGCAAGGCGTCTGGCGCGAAGAAAGTCCGTGCCAACAAAGGTTTCACGGTGAGTCCGGCAAGTCTGAGGCGGAGGATTCGGGTGACTGCGATCTTCAGCCTAGCGTCCTCCGGGGCCAGATTGCTCCAATCATTGCCGCGCACTACTGGGGTTTGGCGCTGGGCGGTAAAAGGCTGCGGGTTCTCCTCAACAATCCAGCACCAATCTGCCCTCCACTCCTCCCATTTGCTACGGAGCTCTCCCTCCAGATAAGCTTCCTTCTTACCGACCCTGGAGATCCAAGCGATTCCTCCGGCAAGGGGCTCTCCTCTCTCAACACGGGGTAAAAAGAAGTGGCGGAAAAGGGCTACATTTGGGTGGACTCCGACAAAGTTTTCGCAGAGATGTGCGAAAACCGCCATGGTCAGAACGGCGTTGGGGGTGAAATCAAGGAGGCAGAACCCGTAGGTGTTCATGATGTCGCAAAAGAATTCATAGAAAGGCGGGCAGAGCCTGCAGTAGAAGAAGAGCGCGAAGAAGGGATACCCCGTCGGGGCCAGTTCAGCAGCAGCGGCGGGGAGTACCTTCGTGCGCGGATGCGCCGCCTCCGTCGACCGAAGAGGTAGTAGTTCTCCCTCGGCTCCCTCGCGGCGAGCTGAGGGAAGATGGCCCGCTCCTTCCACAACGCCAAGAAGCCGCTGCGCCGGCCGACTTCACGGACTTCCCTTATCGGCTTTCGGGCCCATGGGGAGGCGGTGGAGGAGGTCGACGGCGTTGGTGGTGCTGGTGGCGATGAAGCGGAGCGCCGCTCTTTTCAGCCTTGAAGAGAAGGGGAGCGGCGGTGGTTTTGATGGGACAAGAATCGGCAAGGTAGGCGACGTGCCCTGCTTTCCCCGCTTATAAAGAGGGAGGCGGACGTTCGATTTTCCGAATAAAGAAACCCCCACGATCTCGCCCACGATCTCTCACACGACGCCCACGCCTGGCGCGTGCTGCCTGTGGGGGCGTGGTGGGGCCGGGGGTGAGTTATGGTGTGACCCGGGCCGCGTGTGCCCGTGCCTTGTTTTGGGCCTGGCCCAACAGCGCTCGGCACCGTGTGTGGCCCAGGCCCGGGGGCTCCTGTCGGTGTACTAGAGTAGGGGTACCCTAGTATCCCGAACTTGTGCACGGGCAGTTGCAGCCCTCCGCGGCAAGGCTTACCGGGTGACCGCCAAGGTCCTCCGTGGTTCCTGTGGAGCCATTCAAGAACAAAGTATTCAAGCCAAGGAGACAAGGCCCCGACAAGAGGCGCTTGCCGGGAAGGCCACCCAAGGCACCTACAAGACAAGGCCCCGGCAAGAGGAGCTTGCCGGGAAGGCCCGGTGCGCGACAAGCTTCCGGGCGCGACAAGACAACAACCGCGGCAAGGCGCTTGCCGCGGCAGACCACCACTCGGTACCTACACTCCAGCAGATCCACTAACGTGTCGCCCTGGGACCTTCCCAGGCGCGCGTGGCAAGAGGCTGTGCAGCCAGCGGTGCGAGGTGGCAAGCAGCGCTGACAAGTTTGCCATCGTGGCGAACGGTGGCGCCCCTGACGGTCCCTGTTTGCACTGTTAGGGCGACTAGATGGGCATTTAATGCCTTTGTCCCCCGCCGTCAGGGTTAGGTATAGTACACTGTACACTGTACAAGTAGGTGTACCAACCACTATTTTTCCATTTGTACCCCGTCTACGTTGCCACCTGTCGGAGCCCCTTGAGCATATAAAAGGAGGCCCATGCGCAACGTAGAGGGGGTTGGTCGATCAGTTCCCTCCACGCTCAGTCTCGTTAGCAGCTCGTGTGTACCGTAGCACTCAGCGCTCTTGAGCAAGAACGCAATACACCTCACGCATGCAGCAGTAGGAGTATTATCTCTCCGGAGAGCTCCGAAGCTGGGTAAACCTCTCGTGTGTTTCGCCTCGATCTGCTCTTCGTGCGACCTCCGCTCCCCGCCAAACCGAAAGGGGCTCGGTCCGCCGGCCCCATAGGTGTTCGTGGGCCAGATCAGCCTGCCCCGACAATGGCAGAAGAGATCCATTCATGATGCATTCAACATTAACTAGACATAATGCATGAGGATGAAAATAGTGCTCTCAGGACTGGCGCTTGTTTGAGAAGGTGATGACTCAACATAAAAGTAAAATAACATAAAAGTAAATAGATAGGCCCTTCACATAGGGAAGCAGGGATTTGTAGTGGTGCCAGACCTCAAAGCTTAAATTAGAGATAAATATAATTTTGGGCATACCCTTCCTGTCGACGTTACGACCAAGAGTTTTCAACATCTTCCATGCTAAACACATTAGCGGCGGTTCCCAAGCGGTAAAAGTAAAGTTTACTCCCCCTCGACCATCAAACACAAGCCATGGCTAGCCGAATCCTTGGGTGCCTTCCATACCAACAATAGTCTGGGGGAGTTTTGTTTAATTATTTGTAGTTTTTTATTTCTGCACTGGGCATCCCTATTACCAGATCCTCTCGTGCAACTAAACAAACGGGTTTAACCCCTTTCCGTGACGACATTTGGAACCGTCGCCAAGTGAGTGTGGGCGATAGGGGGTCCTTCCCACACGACCTAGAAATCGTCGGGGATAGGGCCCCCTACAGTACTCCTACTCGTTTCTGCTCGCATTGCCATCATAGTCGGTATTCTGTGGTGCTACATTTATGATGCGCGGCCCATCACCAACGGTTCACTATTATAGAACGTGTATGATGCGCGGCCCATCACAAACGGTTCACCATTAAGAAGATTTGCTAATCGTCGTACGAGTGTCGGACAGGATTACGAAACATCGGACCGTCGTGACATCGTCGTACACGACAACCATCGCACACGCTATCATGTGGTGCAACGTTTACGATGCATACTTCATCAGAAATAGTTCATGATTGCGAATCGTGTACAATAAGGCAACTAACACAAACGTTTAGTTTGCTTGCACCGTTTGTGATATTGTCTGACATCGCACACGGTTTGCAAACGGCAACTGTGTGCATGCTTGCACACATTTCCTCTCTGTGAACCATCTCATATTATGGTGCATATCACAAACATTTGTGTTTTACCAGTCGTGTGTGCCGTAACAACCTGGAGAGCGTAATTTCACCCCAATTTAATTGCTGCTTTTCCAAATTGTATAGGATTTGGATTTGAATTTGAATGTATTCTACATCTTTATTCATATCGATCAGGTTCAAACAACCAATGCATTATACGATTCATAGGTACATACGTTCAAGGATTACATAAGAACCAAATAAAGAATGATGAACCACAGTTGTATACTTGTACTATTAATGACGGTAAAGAAAGAGGGGGAATATATTCTGGTTGCTGAACAAGGTGAAGCGGAATGCCCATATTGTGCCCTCCTCCATGCAGAAGGCACGCACGACTCTAGTGCAGCCCCTTGTGATGGCCGACTGCCCATCCTTCACGGTCTTCATGAAAACATCTAGATAATCATCGTGTTCTAGTAGAAATACTTTAACCTTTGTGCCCACCAATCATGTAGTTTGAGAGGTAATCTTGAGTAAACTGCTTCGGCAACCACTGCAAAGGAAAAAGATTCAGACATTGTCATGTAACACAACTCATTATGGGCAGTAAAAAGAAGGCTGTAGAGTTCTTACTTACCGTCCTGCAGTTCACTGTTGTCTTGGATAAAGTGTAAACAAATAGTTTAATTCCCATCTTTGGACCCATTTTACTAACAATCTTTATCAGCTTCCTCACTTGATGCTGGTTTATCGATATCTCATTGCCCCATACGCAGAAAGGGTCGAAGCGCGGATCTTTACCAATGACATATATGTACCTAAAAGCACCAAGTCAATATTACAAGCTAAACATCAATTGCACAATGATGTAGTACAACACTCCTTTATAATATGTCTATATACATCCATATGTGGTAGTCCATTTGAAATATCTAAAAAGACAAATATTTAGGAACGGAGGGAGTATCTTATAACATATTAGATGAATTAACATCTTATATTATGGGCCAGAAGGAGTTTAGTGCATTCTTACAAATTATCGGCTGATTAACTACTGCTGTATCCATGGGTTACAGTTAGTTTGAGCTAGTTCGGGCTCAAATAGCCCTAAAGTATATCTAAACATGAGGGCTAGTTTGAGATAGTTGCATCTATAACCCACCCAAAAAACTATCCAACCCAAGAGGTGCTAATTGGAGCTAGTTCTCCTAGTGCATTTATTGTCAATCTAACCCTGCCATCCAAACAACTCTTTGGATGGAGTTAGTTCAGGGTTAGTAATGAGCTAGAAACTAACTCTAACCTCTAGCTAAGTCGAGTATCCAAACAGGGTTGTGTTGTTGTTGTTGTTGTTGTTGTTGTTGTTGTTGTTGTTGTTGTTGTTGTTGTTGTTGTTGTTGTTGTTGTTGTTGTTGTTGTTGTTGTTGTTGTTGTTGTTGTTGTTGTTGTTGCTGCTGCTCTTCTACGTATATCTAGACATCATTAGAACATTAATGTAAAACTCTTCCTTGTTGCTATGTAGCCTACGATTGCATATTTAGACATTAAGTACAGTGCAAGTTGCTATGTAACCTCAGATATATTACATATGGACCTAGTTAAGCTAACAAAAAATGGGTTATAGATATATTCAGTTAAAAGTCCGATTCACCGATTAGTCCCTTATCAGCTGCCGACCTATATGGTACCATCTACCGATATCCTGAACAGTGAGCAGATATAAGCCATGAGATGAAACTAACCTCGATGGAAAACATCAATCGTTCCCAAAATTGTCCTGTGTAGGTAAATCGAGAAGCATGTTAAACACAACAGGCTAAACATCAACCAAAATTATACATGGCAGACAAAATAATCTCCAAAACATAGCTTCACTGTGCAGGTTTAAGCATGCTAGTAAAGAAAAACAAGTGGAAAGATGTGCTAACTGCAACAGGCCTAACATTTAACAACAAGCAAACATAGTCATTCAAACTGGTATTGTGCCGGTCTAAGTACACTAGTTATTGTTAAATAAAAAGGGAAAGGCTTGTTAACTACAAGATGCAGCAACCAAATGTAGTCATTCATAGTGGTATTGTTGAAACTGGTACTGATGAAATTGAACTACACAGTTCATACTTGCACATATAGAACATTACATTGTGAATAACTGGAATAAACAAGGCATACTACGAACAACCGAAGATAGCATTTGAAAATGGACATATGCTAACTACAAACAACCGAACAATCAAAAAACTTTAAAAGAGGCATATGCTAGCTATAATAGGCTTAACATCAAGCAAATATATGCATGCCTATCGGTATGTTTAAAACTGGACTGATGAAATGTACTGCACAATAAATAATTGCACATATAGAGCATCACATTGTGAACAACTGAAATAAACAAGGCATACTGCAAACAACCAGATATAGCAATTAAAACTGGACATATTCTCACCACACTACAAAACGGACTCGACAAAACAAATCATGGGTTTCCCCCTATGAAGAGGCGCGGCAAAACAAATCATGGGTTTCCTCACTTGTCACAGATGGGCTCGTTCCTGTGGGAAGAGCATGGACCCTGAATGCACTCCATATTGTCACAGATGGGCTCCTTCCCCTTCGAAGAGCACGGCTGTAGGGTTCCCTCCCTGATGTCGCAGACGGGCGCTTTCCCCTTGGAAGAGCAGATGGGCTCTTTCCCCTTGGAAGAGCTGGAGAGGGTGCCCTCCTCGTTGTCGCCCTTGATGAGGTCTGACTTGGAAGCTGTGGATCCCAATCCATCATCGCAGAACATGTCCTTTAGAAATGACAAAAGGGGCTTGATGGCGATGTAGAATGGCAAATTGTTGACAGCGAGCCAGAGGAGATCAACGGCGGGGCCATGGATGAGATCGACGGCGGTTGAACCCGAGGGGTTGGGGGTGGGCCACTTAACCTGTGACACAGCCCGCCTCAGGCTGTCACTGTCGATGACCTCGATGTCGTAGCCGTCGGCCGAGACATACCCGCATACTCTAGCCCGCTACTTGAGTGCCTGCCACCAGTAATGGTCGTCAGCTTCCTCGGCGACGTCGGGCGAAGAGACCGCTATACACCTCTTTTGGGCCAGTCGCTCCTCAAGCTCCACGGAAAGCGTAGCTAGGCTTGGTTTATGACGCTCTAGGGTGGGGGATGGGGACGGGAAGGGATCTGTGGGAAAGGGGGTGTTTGGCAGGCGTCATCAAAGAAACTCAGGGCGGCCTGGGTATGGAGATCGGTGGGTAAGCAGCACGGGGCAAACCGGCAGATGTTGACAATGGAGACCTTGCGACGGCGGGGACCTTGCTAGGGTTTCGAGCGAGGGAGGGGGTGTGTATGTGTGTGCGCGCACGCCCGAGGAGGTTTTGGGGTGTGTGTGTGTGTGTGTGTGTGTGTGTGTGTGGAAGGGGGTTGGGTTGTTTGAGGAAATGACGTGAGTACTGAAAATTTTACTACGCGTGAGTCAAACGCGGGATTGAAATGTCGGGCTATCGAAATTTTTGATGATAGTGCATGACACACGGTCCGGAGATAACAACCGTGTGTTATGAAACAGAAAAACCCTCGAGGCGGGCAGATATTTTCTAGGGATGCAGGCAGGATTGGGAACAAGAAACATCGCACACGGTCCGGACATAACAACCGTGTGTTATGAAACAGAAAAACCCTCGAGGCGGGCAGCTATTTTTGAGAGGGGGAGCCTCGTGGAGCCCAATGTACTGTGCGGATGTGTGCATGACAGGTGCACCGGCATGGCACACAATTAGTTTGAGTGAACCGTGTCTGTTTCGTCATCCGACTTATCTAATGTTCATAAATTTTGCGAAAAATGACGCGGGAGAGGGTCAGAACACGAACACACTTGCATGTGGACCAAATTTATGTATCAAAAGGGTGGTTTGATTTTCAAATACCAAATGCAACTTCGATGTGGCACCTCTCTCGCAAAGCGCACTGTATTGCTTACCCTACCCCCCTCGTGTCAGCACGAAGGGAATCCTAAGCTATGAATGCATGCCCCCTCCCCCCCAACTGAGGTTAACCTAGCAAAGTGCGAAGCAGCTAGCAGCCCCCCTCCTCCCTCGTGTCAAGACGAAGGGAATCCTAAGCTATGAATGCATGCCCCCCAACCGAGGTTCATTCACCTAGCAAAGTGCGGCAGCTAGCAGCCCCCTCCCTCCCTCGTGTCTGCACGAAGGTAATCCTAAGCTAAGAATTCATGCCCACCCACCCCCCCAACCGAGGTTCACCCTAGCAAGGTGCGAAGTAGCTAGCTGCCCCTCCCCCCCAACCGAGGTTAACCTAGCAAAGTGCGAAGTATATAGCAGCCCCCCCCCCCTCGTGTCGCTGCAAAGTGAATCCTAAGCTATGAATGCATGCCCCCACCCCAACTGAGGTTCACCTTTCAAAGTGCAAAGTAGCAACCCCCCCCCCCCCCCCACACACACAGTTTCAGTCGGCGGACCAGAGAGGCATATATCTCACCAAGATGTATCGTAAAACGGACCAAGAATAATCCACCTTGTTCATACAACCTTTCTCTTGTTGTTGGTCAAAGTGATGGCCGTCCATGCGACCCCGGAGATGGGCTAGCTCGCCAATAATCACGCAAGTAGCTAGTCCATGAGGACAACCACTGCATGCATGTGGACCAAACATATGTATGAAGAGGTGTGTTTTTGAGTAACAATGGAACAACTTTGATGTGGAACCGTGATTTCGAACAAGAAATCCCCAGACTGAGTGAGGGTTAGGTTGACGATGCATATGTATTTTACACTACACTTCAAGCCAACGACGGGGATTCATGCATGCATGCATGCGTGCATAGTATATGCGCTCAAACTTAATTAGGTATGAATCTCACCATGACCTATACTACGATAACACGAACCAAATGAAGAATCCGCCATGGTAACCTATCTTGTTGTTGGTCAGCTGATCGTGGATGTCCATGCGGGCCCATGAATATATAGGCTTGTCGCTGATAACCACGCAAGGGAGTGTGCCGTTCGAAGGCAACCACTACATGCATATGTATGGAGGTGATGCATGCATGCATGTTTGAATACACAACATTGATGTGGCGCATGTGTCAAAAATCATATAGTAGCTCCCCACACAGAGCGAGATCGGTTCATGATGTGTCGATGTACTAGCCACTTCGAGTCGATGGGAGGGATTCATGCATACACATGCATGTGTGTGTGCTCAAGCTGTATCATGCATGTCATCCCAGAGCAAAAAAAATAATCCCCTCCTAAGTCAAATTAAGCTCTCTTGTTGTCAGGTAAAAAGTAGTGATGGACCAAGTGGGCCCACAAATGGAAAGCATCGATATCGCTGATAACCGCTTAAGTGGGTGCGAGAGGACAACCACCACCGCTTTGCATGTGGGCCAAACATATATATATATATATATATATATATATATATATATATATATATATATATGTTGATTACCCAAAATACACAACTTTGCTGTGCCACATGCCTCAAAAACCATAAACCATGCACCCACACAGAGCGAGGTTCATATCAAGCGTACTACATATGATGGTCCCCTCCCCCCTCTTCACCGCATACTATATGCTCCCACCGTAATATATGTACAACCCAAAAGAATCCTCATCGATTATGAAATTAATTAACCTATCCCGATGTAGGTCAAAGTGATGCATGTATGCATCGACGATGGCCTCGTGGGCCCATAGATGGAAGCGTCACACGTGAGTGTCCTAGCTAGGATATGCACGTGGCCCAAAAAGGTGTTGTGTGATGTTTGAATAACCAATTTCATAATTTTGATGTTGCATGTGCCTCGGAAACCAAAAAGTCCCGACACTGTGTGAGGTGTACTTGTTCACGGACGCGTACGTATAGTATATATGCTAGTCCCCTCCCACCTATTCGACGCGTACTATATACCACCATAACACAAACAAAAAAGATTCTAACCTTGCTTGTCAAATTAACCTCACTACCGGCAGTTCATCAAAGTGATGGACGACGACCTCATGGGCCCACAGAAAGCGTCACACGCGAGTATCGAGTGTCGTGTAGGACAACCATCGACTGCATGTGGCCAAAACATTTATGTATGAAAGGGTTGTGTAATGTTTTAAATAACGATTTCACGACTCTGATGTGGCACCGGCCTTCCTAACAAAACGGCTAACCCACATGGTGGCTCACAACTCGTAGTGTACGGCGAGCCACCCGCCACCCCCAGACACACCCACCCACACACACACCGCAAAACTACCGCAACTACTTCATGTTAAATTGATTATCCCGTGGTGAACATACATGTGAACAAAGGAGGGACGTTTTAATTTCAAAAAAATCATAGAGATCATTAAGACGTTTTAGTACATTGATTGATTGATTTTCTACGGGTATAATGCGCAAAAATCAAATTTGAGCTACATGCACACGTGACAGTGCACCTAAATGGATTGCAAAAACACATGTGTCTCACTGGGTGCATGTTTACTCCCCGTGCAACAAATTTCAAACATTGAGAATCTTGATTTTTAAATTCTAGTACATCCAAAACTTATTAGAAGTTCATGAAACTTACCGTGTTGTCATATGGACACCAATACAAAGTGGCATTGTACTTTTTTTTCTAAAATTTGAGACCAGTTTTGATGTAATCTTTATCTAATTCCAGACGGGAGATTCTTAATAATTGGGAACCAATATCCCAAACAGATTATTTATTCGAACCGTGAGCGTTAGACGAACAATGGATACGTGCCATGCTTGAGTTAAGCAATAAAGCGGCAACATTAATCATCCAAATAGAAAAACAATATACGTGCCGCCGCGCGACCCATGTGGCGTGCGAGCATGCATGAGTTAACGGGACGCATGCGAGCAGTCCACCGCGCAGGCAGACGGGGAGGCATGCGTGCAGGTGTGTGAATTGACGGAGGTGTGCTCACTGTGCAGTGTCATCGGGAGGCATACGAGTAGCTATGTGAAACTTTGGTAGGCATGCCAGCAGTTTGGTGCGCAGGCTCACCGGGAGGCAAGCCATCGGTTTGACCGCCGCCCGCCTCTCTCCCACAAGTCCCACTACTCCATCTTAGTGGTGTGCCTGAGCGGCCGCTTTCAGTCCTCAAAGCCGTCAGTGTATGAGGATGCCACCGAAGCGCTCCATCAGAGGGAGTGGCGACGCCGGGGCTCCTAAAGCACCGGAGCACGGCGTGGAGATGGAGACATAGGTTTCCTTCACCACCGGCGAGTTATCATTGCACCCTTACGTTGTCGATGGCGTCGAGCTTCCACAGCCAGAGGCGGAGTTCCACACCGACTCCGATGACCACTCCGACGATGACTCCGACGACGACGGACAACTGGTTAGTCATTTGTACCCATTTATGTGTCAAATAGATCAAAGGGTTTCTCTGGTTACTCCTGCCCCCCTTTTTGGAATAGAAATCCTATGGTTATGTTCTCCCAATCCAAGTAAGTTTCGTTAGATCCGTGTAGTGTATTGATTGTTTGAATGATACAGGTGATAAGTGATTAGTTGTTTCATCTGTGCAAATGATTTCTGCTGGCAATACGACTAGGATTAGTGTTTGTGCGAATAATTCCTAGCCAGGGCTTGACAATTGATTTTGAATGACCTACATATGTTTGTGCCATTATTTTCTTCAAGATTGGTCTGTACATAGACGAGTGTGCTTAAGATTCGAACCATAATCTCTGGATATGTATAAATAAATAGCAATAAATTCCTAATCCTACTTCACGGCATGTAATCATTGATTTGATGCCAAATTTGTTTTACTATTTGTATAGGTGCTATCTGACGATGTAGACAGCGAGGATGAAGATGGCCAGAGGAGGTACAACAGGCAAATCCTGAGGGAGCTTTATGCGGGAATGCATAACAGGCGTATTAGGACCTGGAACAGCGGCTATGGATGCCCATTTTGCAACCAGAAGCTTCATGACGTGTATCTAAGTGTACCGGCGCATGCAAGAGGACGGGTCGTTGGCTCCTTCAAGCAGAAGTATTCTCGCAGGGTGGCGCAGAGCGCCAGACGTCGATGCACCGAAAAGCTTCAGGATTGTGCCAGCCGCATGTGAGATGAGATGTGGGATGGATCGAACTATGTACGCTTGAGTATGCTTAATGACGGTTGAACTATGTACTTATGGTTGAACTATGCTTATGTACGTGTACGCTTATTATCTATGTCTGAGTATGTTAAATATTTCACCAAATTTTGGTAAAAATTACAACGAGGGACAAATAAACCAGGACGGAGGTAGTACGTTGATCACACACGATTCCCAAAATTGGAACCGTGTGCAATGACTTTCATTTTGCCTGCTGCGTCAATCACACACAGTTCGCTCTAGCAAACCGTCGCCCCCAAAATTCTTTGTGGGACAGAAAACCCTCACCACCCAATTCAAAAAATAAAAAGAAAACCCTCACAATCCCCATGTCACAAAAACCCTCGCCCCGCCCGCCACCCCCTCGGCCCCTCCGGTACGTTCCCCATTCACACCTGCACAAGCTCCTCCATGTCTATGCCATGGCACCGCCTATAGCGGCGGTAAACACTTAGCTCAACGCCTGCCGCTGCCGCTAGGCGGCCGGCAAAGCCCACCGCATTTCGCCACTTATGCTTGCCGCCGCCTATCGCCATCGACTTTCTCGACGCTACTCGCGGTCGACCCAGCTCCGCTCGGTTGGGGAATCTACCGTACTGAGGGTTCTTTCTCATGGACGACAAGGTAACTAATTTAACGAGATATTATATCATCTCTTATCCCAGTTCATCTGCCTCCTTTAATCACCCGGCGGAAATCACCATGAACTCATTTTTATTCGAGCTGATTTGAGGGTTTTCTTTCATTCATAGAATATATAGTGCGCCGACACTTCAGTACTTTGCGACCGCCGCAAGAGATTCCATCTGACCGTACCAGATAACTTGACGACGCGTGCGGTATGTTCAATCTCACCCTAAATCGGTTGGCATGGCCTACTTTCCTGAACATATTCTAAATATTGCTATATTTGGATAAAAGGTGCCACATACACCATATACGTCAAAGGGGATTTTCCCCTCTTCTTTCTATATTAGGCAAATTAATGATGTATTGTTCTTTCGATTACTCTCATATTTCCATGACATCATGTTTACCCTATCTGTTTAATTATAGAGTTTTTTCCTTCGATTTCAACTGCTGTATAGTTCTTTCAATTTGGGCCCATATTTGCATGTTACCTTGTTTAACAATCCTACCATTTTTTGCAGAACATCCCTTGCTATGCAACAGATTATGTAGTGCACAATTTTTCTCTTTACATACATCAAGGCTCCACGGATGTCATACTGCACACAAACCATGGATTTACAATCGTTGCTAATGTAAGACTTGATGAACATGGTGACTCCTATTTTGGCACTGGCTTTTGGAAAGAAATTGCAAAGTTTTATGTACTGAAAGCTGGCACTAAAATTTCACTGCACATAAAAGGGCCTGGCCGTGAGATATATGCTAACTTCCCCGACAAAATCATCTGTCCAGAATTTGTTCGAAGTTAGTTTTCTTTTCAACTATCTGCATGTTGAATTACCAAGCAATGTCAAATGAATTGTGTAGTATTTAAGCAACCAATTGTTATTCCCTTTTCTTACTATACTCCTACCTCTAGTTACCAATACACTTTTCTATTGCCCTGTTTAAACTAAATATTCCCTGTACTCCCATTTCTATCAGAAAGCGCCGCCAACAAGGAGACTCTGGAGGTGGAGAACCGGGCTGCCAACAAGCGGAGGCGGGGTGAGCTAGAACCACAAGCGACTCCAGCAGGCCTAGATTTCATTTGCAGCCTCCCCGATGATATGTTGAAAGTCATCATCTCCCTCCTCCCAATCAAATATGGGGCACAGACAACCCTCCTTTCCCGGTGGTGGCGCCCCCTATGGAACTCCAGCCCTCTCAACCTCATCGACACCCACGAGCTCTGCCATGGCTGTTGCAAAAGCTTGGATGTGTTCTCCAAGATCCTCGGCAGTCACCTTGGCCTACCCAAAGGCCTTAGAATGGGCAAGTTCTGTTCCAACGGCAAGGACCGAGCCAAGCTTGACGACTGGTTCCGATCCCCCGCCCTAGATCAGCTCGAGGAGCTCACTTTTGATGATGGAACTTATGCGGTCGCTGCCAACGTCCGCACTCCGCCTCGCGCCCACACCGCGGGTCGCCAAATTCAGGAACTGCCATTTCCCGCCACTTAATGATGCCGCCGCTCTTATTCTACCACGATTGAAGCACCTCGAGCTCGTCGCCGTCTTCCTCTCAGAGGGCGACATGGAGCGCCTGCTCCGTGGTTGTACTGCACTCGAGTACCTTCGTCTTCAGGCGATCAATGGGTTGAGTACCTTCCACATCACCTCCATAACTCTCCGGACTATTTATGTGTGTTGTCAAAAGCGGCCGAAGACATCACAAGATGTGTACCACGGTATGGTCAATGAGGACACGCCTGCACTTGAGAGATTACTTGTAGTTGATCAAGAAGGTCTAATAAGAATCAATGTCATTTCTACGCCGAAATTGACAGTGGTGGGCTGCTCGTCTGACAAATACTCCGAACTTGTTATTGGATCCACACCCGTTCAGGTACAACAACCTCCTTCTACCTCTCCTTCTACAAATTAACATTATTTCTAATTTTGAAGATATTTTTTCGTCCGTCATTCAGAAAATGATTCCAACAAGCTTGACCCCGAAACCGCACACAGTGAAGGTCTTGGCACTAGAATCTATTGGCCCCGACCTGGAGCAAGTTGTCAGTTTCCTGAGATGCTTTCCATGCCTGGAGAAGCTATATATCGAGGTGATGTTCCTTTCCTGTTAAATGTTAACCATAAGCAAGTTCAATTTGTGACACCTTTTTCCAAGTTTACAATCACAACGTACTACAATTTCTGAAGGTTCTTTTGGAGGATTTCAGTACATACATGCCCCCCCCCCAATATTGGTTGCTTGATCCATATGGTTACAATCAATAAGCACTCCTTTGGATTCATCTGTACTAGTTTTCTTAGGGAACTTTTCATCCACTCCAACCTCTTGTGTAGAAGGCTACATTTTCTAGAATGTAATCAAATGCCCATGTTAATCATGTCAGATCGAAGATGGCATGTTAGTGCATTTACAAATCTCGCAAACCAAATAGCTAGGCCTGTAGTAATGTTCAAAACTGCATGTAGGCACTAACATGTTTTCTTCTTTTGCAGATAAGATTAGGCCCAGTGGTGGATAATTTGATACTATATAACAATCACGTCGAATGCCTAGATCTGCATCTCTCAGAAATTACTTTGAACTCCTACCGAGGGACCTTACCAGAGATTATATTCGCCAGGTTCTTTGTTCTCAGAGCAAGGGTGATGAAGGAAATGAGATTTTCCCTACATTTATTTTGCAAAAATGAATGGTTTGTTGATCGGCCAAGCGCTTTCAAGCAGAATGGAGTAGGCTCCAAAAATGCTGAATTTCATTTTGGAACTTCATATGACAGAGTAATCGGAAGTTATCGTGTCAACCCCATACATGACTCCTCAGTGGCTGACCCCTTTGCCAAAATTGTGAGGTTTCGAAGCCAGACTTAGAAGCGGTGATATAAGTTTGAACCTCTCTGATATCCATGTTCGGCGGATCAGCACGAGCGTATGCACCTGATGAGCTGAATTTCATTTCTAATATCAGTTTGAACCTTGTAATCTTCGAATTTGAGCCATATAACTCTGGAATTTGAACCTTGTAACATTTCGAGCTTTTGTGGTACAATCTTTGAAATGGCATCATATGAGACTCGTATATTGGTAGCACTATTTTGACCTTAATATGCAATGGTCTTAGATTTTATTAACCATTCTCGGATCAGTTTACCTTGTCGATCTCACAAAGACACGATCTGTATAGCTAACTCGATCGCGATCTTCGACATTATTACATAGTTGGTTTCTTCCACCGTGCAGTAATCAGATCACAGAATCAATTATCGCACTCGAGTGTCCATCATCACCCTTCTGTGTAACTTTGACCTCATCACCCAAGGGTAAACTTATGACCGAAGTCATTCCACACACTTCGTTTTTACAAAGCTTTTTGCCAATAAACGCCCATGATTTGTCCCTCTTCGACGCGTGGCCAAACTAGCTGGGCGAGAAGCTTGCGCGGTAAATAGCGCGGTAGCGAGGGAACAGGCTCACTGACGATACATTTGGCGCCTCTTCGAGCCCATGCGTGCGGTGCAGTGTTGTCAAGCATGCACTGGAATCCTTCGCTATGAACACTGTGACAAGACGTGACGATTATAGGCTAGCCGGCTCCCATTTATTACAGCGGCCATTTAACCTACCCTTGTGTCTCTTCAACCTTTCGATCGCTCCCCACCATTGAAATAAGCACACCCACCACGAGAAATTCTTAGAGGGTATCCTGCGGCTCCAATGGCGCTCCCGAAGCGGCTGCCGACGACGAGCAAAGAAGCTTCACCATGCGTGCCATGGTGGACACCCACAGAAGGTTCATGGACCTCTTGGTGGTGTACACCAACGACCCGGTCTGGTTGGAGCACTCCATCCACATCATGGAGTTGTTGCTTGCTGCGGAGAAGTACAAGGTTGTCAGGTTCGACCTCGAGTACACCTGCGCTCATGCCGGGTCTCATCCCAAGGTCGCCGTCGCCCAGATGTGTGTGCGCCACCACGTCCTCGTCTACCACTACTGCCTGGCCATAAGGCCTTGCGAGCGTTTTGTCAGGTTTGTCAACAGCCCCCACTACATGTTCGCTACGGTGGACATCACCAACGATGTAAAGGCGCTCGAGAATTCGAGCATCGCCTGCCAGAAGCTTGTCGACATCTAGGGCCAATAAAAGATCTGTGGCAGCAAGGAGCATGAGAAGGACTCACTGGTTCACCTCGCCGAGGCCATCATCGACCCCTACTACGGAGACATGAAGGATTCGTGCAACAAGGACAAGCGTGCTTGGCACTCGGCCTAGATGGAGAAAATCTACAAAGCTCACGTCGTATACGCGGCCAAGGAGGCGTACACGAGCTACGACATGTACAGGCGGATCGTTGACATGAGGAAGTGCCTCCTTCCCCAAAACGGCCAGGGATACAACCAGAAGTAGATCAATGGCAAGCATCATCGCAACAATAAGTAGATATTTATATCCTACTTTAGTATGCATGTAATTGCTTTCTTTGGTGTGTGGAAATGTTATGTGTGTAGTCACTTGTGTAATTGTATAATTAATTTGGTTATGCATTGCTTTCTTTTTAAGTATATATGTTGATGCTCTGTAGATAGAGCGTAGATGTTGTGCCGACAAAGAAAATCACATCGAACACGGACTAAACAATGGAACCCGTCGGTGATGTTTTCATCAATCACTCACAATTGTATACCAGCAATCATTTGCTCAAAACACACATGGCTTGTTAGCAGTAATCGTCTGTGTTGTTATCGGTCTTCGCACACGTTTTCGATTACAGACCTGTTTGCCTCGTATCACACACATCTTGTTCATTTGAACCGTTTCTGTTCTCATGTCTCAACTCAAACAGTTCATCCGAGTGAACCGCATGCCGTATATCGCACACACCTTTGATCTGGCTGACCGTTTCCATTGTGTTGCCTAATCACAAACAGTTCATCCGAGTGAACCATATGTTGTACATCACACACACCTTCATCTGGCTGCCCGTTTCTATTGTTCCTCCTCATCGCAAATAGTTAATTGAGCTGAACCGTATGCTCTCCATCGCACACATAACTAAAATATGAACCATGTTTGATGCATCCTCCATCGCAAATGTTTTGTAGATTTTTTGACGGTTTTTTTACACCACCATTTGCAATTATGGCATCGCGCATAGTTTCGTCGAAGGGTCTCTGATCGTAGTGTTGCGTTAGCAGCATCCTGCAGTAGTGAAACACTCATCATGAGAATAACCCGCTTACCATGGAAGATACTGACCACCCCCTGTCGTTCCATGAGCGGTCCAGGCACACAAGATAGATGTTCATTTGATTTTTTAGTGGTGGCACATGCAAATTTAGTTGGAATGGCAGGGGAATACCGCATATAGGTAGATATAGTGGACTCATCTAGAATTTCTTTGGTTTAAGGATTTTGATGCACAAGCAGTATTCCCTCTTAGTATAGGCGAAGGCTAGAAAATAGGTTGAGAAGCGACCAGCTAGAGAGCGAAAAAGGTCATGAACATGCATTATGAACAATCAACATCAAATACAAGCATGAGTAGGATACAAACACCATGAACATAACTACGTTGGAGGCTATGTTGGTTTGGAATCAACTACATGTGTGAACATGTGCCAAGTCAAGCCACTTCAAACATTCAGAGGAGAATACCATATCATCATACTAAATCACAATCATTTTAATGCATGTTGACACCCAAGATAAATCATTATCCACTTCAAGCTACTTAAGCATGGCAATGAGAAACTATAATATCTAATTTTCATTGCGAATAACATGTCATGAGAAACTATAATCTCTAATTTTCATTGCGAACATGTTTAATGATAATATGTTGAATCATTGATACTAAGTTAAACATATTTAGAAAAAAACAAGTTGAGTTCATACCCGCTTTTCCCTGCCATAGTCACTTTATCAAATATCGTCATTACTGCCTTTCACTTGCACAACCGAATGAGTGAAAATAATAATAGTGCAAGAGTTCCGTGGACTAAGATGGAATCTGTAAAATTTTATTCAGAGGAAAGGCAAAATAATATGGGCGCTTTGTTGGATCAACAATAATGCATATGAGAGCCACTCAACATTTTCATCGTTGTCTTCTCCTTGGTACGACTCAACAAAAGAAAATAATTTCAGAGAAAAACACTGAAATATTTTTGGAGTTTTTAGTTTTACTTGAAAAGGAAACAAATTAAAGAAAGAAAAATAAGAACGAGAAAAACTATTTACACGGGAAAGCTCCCAACAAGCAAAAGAATAAATGGGAAATCTTTTTTCGTTTTCTTATAATACTACAACTATATTAAACTAGAAAGAAAAACCAAAAACAAACAAGAAATATTTTTGGAATTTCTCAAAGTTTTTCAAACACACAAGAAGAAAGCTAGAAAATAAATCTAGCATGGACAATACAATGAAAAGTATTAACACCGACTACTGGAATGAAATCTGTGAACATGAATGTAATGTCGGTGGAAATACGTACTCCCCCAAGCTTAGGCTTTTGGCCTAGCTTGGTAATCACGACCCGTAGTAGCTATCCGGTTCCATGTTAAAGTGCTGAGGCGGTGGCACCTGAGTGTCCCACTCCTGGGGCTCCTCCTCTACCACGGCCTGGTTGTTTCAGTAGGCAATAATGTCCGCCGGTAGGATAGTGTATCCGTTCCTGGCAATCAAACATAGCAGGTGCAAGCAACGGGATAATATCATGGGTTTTCTCACTGAAGACCAAGTTGTAACGAATGTTGTTAAAAGAATCGGCAACAGCAGTAAATTGGTGATCCACCATCTCCTGGTGATGTAGATAAACTCGGGGAAAATGATAGTCATGGTGGCGTATCTGAACATAAAATTGACTCACTAAGCAAGTGTCATAAATACCACCATGGATTTTTCCCTTAGTTCTGTTAAGGTGCAGACAACGTGCAATAATAGCTCCTAGGT
This sequence comes from Aegilops bicornis, assembly GCA_021605145.1. NCBI lineage: Eukaryota > Viridiplantae > Streptophyta > Magnoliopsida > Poales > Poaceae > Aegilops > Aegilops bicornis. The sequence goes on along the minus strand of CM038672.1, from coordinate 364,475,339 downwards.
TAAAGGTGTGATCATCGTGAAATGCACGGCGTATAATGGCGACGTCAGGAGCACTAAGTATACCGCCTTTCTCCCTAGCAGTCAAATACTTCATGTTGAATAAAGCAAAGTAATGCACCAAAGAAAACTACAAACTAGCGGTGGTGGCTTTCGACACGCCTCTTTCCTCACCAACTGTCCAAGTGAGGAGGAAGTCCTGAAACTCCGTCGGTCTAGGCTCTCTTAATTCCTCTTCACAAGGAATCAAACATATCTCACAAAATTCATTTAGTGGTATATGTTAGATTTCAGAATATAAATGAAACCGTACCGCAGGAGGTTCATGCCCATTCAGAAAATATTTTCTTTGCACAAAAGAGTTCATGAGGATGTGGTGTTGGTCAAACTCATCTACGAGGAAGTCCGTTAGACCGACATTTTTAATGAATTGGGCATACTCTTGATGGAACCCGACCTCGTCCATGAAGGCATTATGTGGCCATTCGCACATCCGCACATCCGCTGTTCTCAGAGTGTGGAGGTCGTTGTCTGATGATTCCCCAATGACTCCCTTGGCACTCTTTTTGGATGAATACTTTCAGAAAATATTCATCTTTTTCTATGTGCAAAATTCTAAAATTTTTGGGTAACAAAATTTTGTCAACGAAACTTCACAAGACTGATAGCAACTACTCTGGATGCCTAGAGGCCATATCAAGCATTCAAACCACCTGAAACTGAATGAGCTCAACATGCATGCTCATTTACAGCAAAACCAAGAGTAACAAAATAATCAAAGTATAAACCACTAGAACAAAAACTAATTGGAGCAATGGAGGAGTCACATACCAAGTAGCAATCCGCCAAAACAGTTTCGGAAATGGAGCTTCGAGCAAAGAGATAGAAATCCGTAGGTTTGAGAGCAAGAACATGAGAGAGCTGGAGTGAATTTTTTTCTGGAGGTAGGTGATGACATGGGCTAAAGGGATAAGTGAGGGGGCCCACATGGGGCCCACTGCCCACCAGGGCGTGTCTGGGGTAGCTGGCATGCCCTGGTGCCTTGTGGGCACTAGTGGCACCCCCCGTGATGTTATTTGTATAAAAAATCTTAAATATTCAGAAAAAATCATGTAAAAATGTCAAGCCGTTCTGAGCACTTTAATTTTTGGTCATTTTTTATTGCATGGAAAATTCAAAAAACATGATAGACATGGCATTTTATTTTTATTTAATTAAGAATAACAGAAAACAAAAAGTAGGGATGTAAGGTTGTGCTTACTAAATTCATCAACCACATGTCTTTCAAAAGTAATCCATTACTAAGGTTGATCAAGTCTTATTAACAACCACTTCCGATTAACATGAACCCGAATAATTTTCATAAAAACACTAAGTTACCTCAGCAGGAATATGCATATCCCCAATAATACCTATTTCATATTTCTTTTTGGCAGTAGGAAGAGGGAGTTGAAAACTTCCAATAGTGATTGTTGGAGACTTTTCAATAACATTAATACCATTCACTTGAAATTCTTTCTTCAGAAAGTGCACCGTATGCTCATTACCATTGATTTGGAAAGTGACTTTGCTTTTATTGCAATCAATAACAGCCCCTGCAGTATTCGAAAAGTGTCTACCAAGGATAATTGACATGTTATCGTCCTCACACATATGAAGTATAACAAAGTGTGTTAAGATAGTTACATTTGCAACAACAACGGGCACATCCTCACAAATACCGATAGGCATGGCCGTTGATTTGTCAGCCATTTGCAATGATATTTCAGTAGGTGTGAGTTTATTCAAATTAAGTCTTTTGTATAAAGAGAAAGGCATAGCACTAACACCGGCTCCCAAATCACATAAAGCAGTTTTGACATAATTTCTTTTAATGGAGCATGGTATAGTTGGTATTCCTGGATCTCCATGTTTTTTAGGTACTCCATCCTTAAAAGAATAATTAGCAAGCATGGTGCAGATTTCGGCTTCAAGTATTTTTCTTTTATTAGTGAAAATCTCTTTCATGTTTTTAGCATAAGGGGATATCTTTAAAATATCGGTCAAACGAGTGTGCAAAAAGATTGTCCTAAGAATTTCAGCGAAGTGTTAAAATTCTTCACCATCCTTTTTCTTAGATGATTTAGGTGGAGAGGGCATGGGTTTCTGAACCCATGCCTGTTGGGGAGGCTGATCGTACCCACGGACACCTATGGGGCCCGGCGGAGCAGGCCCCTTGTGGTTCGGAGGGGGGCGGAGGTCGCACGAAGAGCGGATCGAGGGATGCACACGAGCGGTTTACCCAGCTTTGGAGCTCTCCGGAGAGATAAAACTCCTACTGCTGCCTGTTTGATCTATTGTGTTCTTGCTAGGGAGCAATGCGAGCTACAAAACCTAGCATGAGTGTATCTAGTCCATGGCCAAAAAGAACTCGAACCTTGCGAAGATCGAACCGAACCCCCCTTCACGTTGCACTCGGGCCTCCTTTTATATGCTCAAGGGTCTCCGACAGTGGCAACATAGGCGGGGTACGAATGTAAAACAGGAGTTGGTACACCTACTTGAACAATGCGGTGCAAAAATACCTAACTCGACGGCAAGGGACAAAAGCAATAAATGCCTGCTGTTGTCGCCCAAACAAAGGTAACAGAGACCGTCAGTGCGCCCGCCGCCACGATGGCGAGCCTGTCAGCGCCGCTGTTGTTGCTCTCCGCTGGCTGCACAGCCTGCTCGACACGCCGCCCATGGAACGGTCCCATGGCGACACGTCGCCGGGTGAGCTGGAGCGGAGACGGAGAGGAGTTGCATGTCATGCCGAATCTCTTGTCGCTACCGGAGACTTGTCGCGCTCGAGCCTTCCGGCAAGCTCCTCTTGCCGGGCCTTGTCTTCTATGTGCCCGAGGGCCTTCCCGACAAGCTCCTCTTGTCGGGCCTTGTCTTCTCAATCTAATACTTTGTTCTTGAATGGCTTCAAAGGGAGCCACGGAGGAGATTGGTGGTGACGAGGCAAACCTTGCCGCGTGGTGTCAAGAATCGTCTGCGGCACGAGCACGGGATACTAGGGTACCCCTACTCTAGTACACCGAGAGGAGCCCCGCCTGGGCTGCATACGGTGCCGAAGCGCTTGTCGGGCCAGGCCCAGAATCGCAGACGGACACGCTATGCGGCCTCGACCACGCCGCAACCCGCCCGGACCCACCACGATCCCCACTAACGACACGCACCGGACGTGGCGTCGTGCGAGATCGTGGAGTGCGGTCGTGGGGGTTCTTTATTAATATAAGCGAACGTCTGCCCCTACTCCCCTTTATAAGCGGAGGAAGCGAGGCAGGCCGACCACTCCTACCATTGCCGCCTTGTCAAGAAACCACCGCCGCTCCCTCGTCTTCTCCGGCGAGGAGAGCAACGCCCCGCCCCCTTTCGCCACAAGCACACTCACCGCCGTCGACCTCCACCGCCCCCCTCGCCATGGCCCCGAAGGCCGATAACGAGAAGGGCGTCAAGTCGGCCGAGGCGCAGCGGCTCGCAGCGCTGCGTAAGGAGCGAGCCGTCTTCCCCCCGCTGCTCGGCGCACGGGAGCTGCGGGACGTCTACTATCTTTTCTGGTCGACGGAGACTCGGGCGCATCCGCGCACGAGGGTGCTCCCCGCCTCCGCCGCTGATCCGCCCCAACAGGTACCCTTTCTTCGCCTTTTCTTCTATTGCGGTCTTTGCCCGCCGTATTCCGAGTTCTTTTGCAACATAATGAACACCTTCGGCCTCCACCTCCTTGATTTCACCCCCAACGCCATCTTGACCATGGCCGTTTTCGCACATTTGTGCGAAAACTTTGTCGAGGTCCACCCGAACGTAGCACTCTTTCGCCATTTCTTTGTCCCCCGCGTCGAGAGAGGAGAGCCCCTTGCCGGAGGGATAGCCTGGGTCTCTAGGATCGGCAAGAAAGAGGCCTACCTAGAGGGGGAGTTCCGGAACAAGTGGGAGGAGTGGAGAGCCAACTGGTGCTGCGTTGTAGAGGAGGACCCACAGCCCTTCACCGTCGTGCGCCAAACCCCAATTGCGCGCGGCAAGGATTGGAGTAACTTGGCGCCGGAGGATGCGAGGCTCAAGATAGCCGTGACCCGGATTCTGCGCCTCAGGCTTGCCAGATTAACTATTGGCGTAGTTGGCGCAGACTTCATTCGCCGCCGCATCGCTCCCTTGCAGGAAAGGAGGCCTGCTTGGGAGTTTCTGAATGCGGCGGACATCATGAGGCTGCTCCTGGGCCTGAATTGGAACTTCACCGTCATGGAGCTGGATTCAGTGCTGCTCGAGCTGTTCAAGAACGACCCGAACACCCGTGAGTGGTTCAGGTTGCCGCGAGGGGTCGTCCCACTGTGCAACAACTCGGCGCTCGACCGCATCCGCGCCATGATGCCACTGTGCGACTCCCACGGGATCATCCCGACCTGGCAGGAGCCCCCCGACGAGGTCATGCAGCAATTCTTCGACAACTTGCAAGAGGTGCCGATCCGCCCGACGAAAGCGTAAGAGGCTCACCCGAGACACCACCGAGCAGGAGATGGCGTGGATCGCCACCAGAAGCGGAGGAGGCGGCAGCAGCCGCTGCCGCTGAGCCTTCGGGTTTCACCGCGGAGGAGGCGGACGCCGAAGGCGGCAAGCGCCGCCGAAGCGAGGGAGGTCGCCGGCGAGGACGAGCTTGTCGAGCTCGAGGCCGGGACGAGTGGACCCGCCGAGCGTGCTTCTTCCCCGCCACCAAGCGACTTGCCACCAGCGGAGCCCCCGACTCCGCCGAGGAGGCGTCTCCGCAAGGCTGGAGACGAGTCGGGGCGACAGGTCGGCCCACAGCTGCAGCGCCGACGGCTTCCACCGCTGCAAGCGAGGTTGCCTTGAGCGCCTAAACTGCAGCGACAACTGGGGCGGAATCTTCTCAGGCCGCCGCCGACGCCTCCGCCAAGCGGCCAAGAGAGCCCACTCCCCCGCCTCATCGCGCCGGAGGCGGGCCGGAGTTTGACTTCTCCGCGCTTAGCTCCGAGGAGGAAGGCGAAGAGTAAGCTTCTCAAGATTGTGCTTGTATGTCTTCAATTTTTATTGCTTCATCTTGAATCTGATTTGCTTCGTTCTGGACTCTTTCCTTTTCAGGACGCTGGCCCAGAGCGGCGAAGAGGGCCAAGATCCCGACGGTCGCCATTCAGACGATTCTCCTGGTGGTGACGGGACGCGTCGAGACCGCCTTTGCCGGACCCGGCAACTCTTCCCAGAGCAGCCCCCAAAGACAGCCCCCCAGTAAGTGTGCAGTTTTCTTCCTGCTATTGGGCGTGCAAGGGTGCCCTTCTTTGTTGATATTTGACTGTGTGCTTGTGCAGAGCAGAGCAGTCTCATCAGAGGGCTCGGAAGCCTCCCGAGATCCTGCCCGCTGCCACTACGCCGCCAAGGGAGGACTCCCGGCAAGGGAGCTCCCTCCGACAAGGGAGGCCACCCGGCAAGGGAGGCCACTCCTTCAAGGGAGGCTACCCCGCAAGGGACGGCGCCAATGACCCTCCAAAGTGGTCGAGGCCATGGTCATGATCCCGTTCAGTGTGTAACTCCCTTACACGAAAAATCTCCCTTGGGCTTGCTTTCTTTTGTTTCTCTTTTTGGACATCTGCTGATCGCCTTCTTCGTCTCGACGCACCCGATGGAGGTCGAGGCCGCCGAGGAAACGCTAGCGGCAACACCGACGAGGCCGCCACGAGGAAGAAGAGGTCATCGTCAGGAAGAAGAGGCCGCCGCCGAGCCTGTTGGCGAGGAGGCTACCGAGGCTGCCGACGCAGAGGCCGGGCGAGGGGCCGGACGGTCGACCGACGCCCCCGAGGTCAGCAGGGAGCAAGCGCTACACCGACAGCCGACTCGCTGTCATTGCCGCCAAGGCGCCAGTTCGAGGAGCCCCAGCCCTGCTTCACCAAGGCCGCGGCGCGTTTTCATCAAGCTCCCCTGGAGCCGAAGCTCCCGGCGCCACGAGGGCGAGACCTTCGACGGCGAAGCTACTCAAGGTCATTGGCCGACGCTGGTGGATGCGCCAAGCAGCAGCAGCGGCGAAGTCCGAGGAGGAGCAAATTCAAGAAGTTGCTTGTCTCTCTACCGCACTCCGCCAGCCAAGTTAGAGACCCGGAAGCCCTTGTCGCGAGGGCGGGAGCGGACATTGAGAAGCGCGCCGAGGAGCTCCGGAGCGCCAACAAAGAAGCGCTCCGCGACGTGGTGGACGCGCGGGCGCAGCTCGCGGAAGAGCGCACGGCCTTCATCCTTGAGAAGGCCGCAGCAGATGAGGAGCAGCGGCTGGCCGCCGAGAAGCTCGCCGCGCAGGAGAGCGAGTTGGCGCAGCGGAAGGTCAACCTGGACAGCCATGAAGAGGACCTTGCCGCGCGCGAGGAGTCGCTTGGCGGGGCGCTTCAGGAAGCGAAGGACGCTGCCGCAGCCGCCGAGGCCGCCAAGGAAGAGCTGAAGGCGAAGGTGGCACAGCTGGAGGCCACCTCAAGAAGAGTGGCGAAGAGCTTGCCGTGCTCAAGCGTGAGCGCGAGAAGGACGCCCACACGCTGGGCGAGCTGCAGGTCCGTCTCGCTGACAGGGCCAAGGAGCTCGACGCCGCCAAGGACTCCAAGGCGGATCTGGAGCTGAAACTGACCACTCTGACGCAGACGTTGGATGGCGCCAGAGAGCGGGAGGCGGGCTTGTTGGAGGCGATCACGGCCAAGGAGGAGCTGCTGGCGGATGCTGCCTCCGTCCAGAACACCTTGAGGGAAAGCGTGGAGCATCGATCAAGGTCTTGTGGACACCGTCAGCCGACATCCACAACGAATCGATGGAGCTGGGGATGGCGGACCTTGCGTACTCCACCGACGAGCATCTCCAACCCAGCGCCAAGCTTAGCCTATTCTTCAAAGGCGTGGTGACGGGCTCCGCGACTCCGGAGGAGGTCCCAAGCAGCTGGCCGAGGAATCACGCCAGTGCATGCAGGGGCCCTCGAGAAGGTGTTGATGAAGGTGGCCTTCCACAACCCGGGCCTCAACCTCAACGGCGTCCTCAGATCCTTGCCGGCCGAAGCCAACGTGGAGGAGCTCAAGGCCCTTGTCGCACCCATTGTGGACAAGGTGAACAAGATCAAGAGGATCGAGGGCGACCGCGTGGACTAGGCCGCCAACCTTATCTTTCCCTTGTCGCTGCTGGTCATGTTTTAGAAAACTTTGTTAGATCAGCGACAAGTTATTCTGTAATATACTCTATCTTAGGTGAATCGATCAATGCAACGTTATTTCCTCTACTTGATTTCTTCCTTTGTACGTTATTGCCCTACGCTTTTCAGGGAAACTTGCCGGTGCAGGCACCCTTGCCGCGAGCGCCGAGTGCGGAACTTCAGCAGTTCTTGGCGGGTCGCCACCGACAAGCAACCTTGTCGCGGACTAGCCGCAACTCACTTAAGTTGTTGAGCGGACTCGAAACAAAGTAAGGGCGCGAACAGTCACGATTTGGTTCCTCTGCGCACAGGTTTTCCATACAAAGTACTATCGTTCGAGGAAGATAACTTTTAAAAATTTAAAAATTGATTGCTCAGACTTTGGCAACTTAGCTTTTCTGTCTCTTGCTTCCCGATGAGGTGAGACTTCCTCGAGCGGTACTACGGTCCACAATATTATCTCCTCCTTCCCCTGGTTAACTTGTGTGCGAGGGAGCCTCCCTTTCTTTGCGACAAGAGAAAGAAGAGGAAATAACGTTATGGAGCCTGTGGCTCGATTCTGCTTACGGGTGTGGTTGCTGCACAAAGTGTTAGCCCCGAACATGCAATAAATTGATGAAAGCATGAACTTGACGGGCTGTGCGCAACACATGGGCTTTATTGGTGCACGGGTCTGCCCGCTTTGTACAAAGGATCACATGCACCAAGTGGCAAGACTTGTACAAAAGGTGGTTGCCGGAACGGGTTCCGGCAATCGCGCCTTATGGGTAAAACTTACGAAGATGCTCAATGTTCCAGGAGTTGCTCACCGGAATGCCATCTTCGGTCTCAAGGCGGACAGCGCCAGGCCTAGTGACTCATTTCACCCGATAAGGGCCTTCCCACTTCAAGGCCAACTTGTTTGAATTCTTGGCGGACTGAACGCGTCGAAGAACAAGGTCGCCTTTCCTCGAGACTTCTCGCATTAACCTCTGCGGCCATGGTAGCGACGCAGAGCTTGTCAGAAGCGGCGGCTCGCACAAAGACTCAAGACGATCCTCCTCAAGGAGCAGCGTCATCTTGTAGCAGCTGCTCTTGCTCAAACTCATCATAAGCGAGCACCCGAGGCGCCCCAGATACGAAGTTCCGTGGGGAGAACTGCCTCTGCTCCATAGACTAGAGCAAAGGGTGCCCGCCGCGTTGGCTCGATTTGGCGTCGTCCTGATCGACCAAAGAACCACCGGCAGCTCCTCGATCCAGTTTCTTCCGCACTTGTGCAGCCTGTCGAAAGTTCTGGTCTTGAGTCCGTGCAGCACTTTAGCATTTGCCCTCTCCGCTTGACCGTTGCTTCTCGGGTGAGCAACAGAAGCGAAGCAGACCTTGGCGCCAAGGTCTTGGACGTACTGCATGAAGGTGCGACTCGTAAATTGTGTGCCGTTGTCGGTGATGATCCTGTTAGGGATTCCAAACGGCAAACAATCGACCAAGAACTTGACTATCTGACCGTGCTGTCACCTTCCTCATCGCTTCCACTTCCGGCCACTTTGTGAACTTGTCGATGGCGGCGCATAAGTACTCAAAGCCCCGACAGCCTCGGGAAGGGGCCGAGGATGTCGAGCCCCTGCATCAAAAATGACCAGGAGAAAGGGATCGTCTGGAGAGCTTGAGTTGGCTGGTGTATCTGCTTGGAGTGGAACTGCACGCTTCACACTTGGTTACTTGTGCGCTTGCATCCCGGAGGGCTGTCGGCGGAAGAAACCTTGCCGGAAAGCTTTGCCAAGTGCTCTTGCGCCAATGTGGTGACCACATATGCCTCCATGTATCTCTCGCTAACAGCTTCGGTCCATCTTCCCCGGGAATACACTTCAATTTCACACCGTTGAGTCTTCTTACATGCAGTATCTTTGTCGACAAACCTGGTACATACTTGACCGCCGGGCTACTCTTTCCGCTTCTTCCCGCTTCTTCGGAAGTTCTCCTGTCTCAAGGAAATGGACAATCTGCTTGCGCCCATGCCGGAGCTTGTGGCTCGACAACAAGGACTAAAGGCACATCTGCTGCCGCGGGAACATCAGCTTCCACGGCGAGGGACCTGCGGCCCTTCCGGCTTGATACTCCCGACAAGCTTGCCGGAGCAAGACTTGTCGGGAGCGTCTCGCTTCAACGGAGCAAACCTCGGGTCTGCTTGAGCGCATCGCTCCTCAAAGACTGTTGGTGTTGAGCTTGGGGATCTTTGCAACGACGACTTGGGAAGCTCTGCCGGAAAGTAGTCACCAGAGGCCAACTTCCTCTTCTTGCTCTGTCCGGTTGATGGTGTTACGGTTGCTATTGAGTCAGCTTGAGCACGAAAATCCCTGGTTCCATTGTAAGTTAAGTGCAGCGCACTTTGACAGCCGTCAAGAATATCATTCTCGAGCTCTTGGAACATGTTCCATTTGCAGGCCGTCAAAGTGCTCTTCTAGCTTCCTCACTTCATCAACGTAGGCTTCCATCAACGGACTCGTAATCTTTGTTCACTTGTCGGACGACGAGTTGCGAGTCACCCCGACAATAAGCTTCTTGATCCCAAGGTCCACGGCGATCCCGAGACCGGCAAGCAAACCTTCATATTCTGCAGATTGTTTGTCGCTTGCTCCTTGGGAAAGCGATCTCGACGACGTGACTTGAGGTGCTCTCCGTGGGTGCGATAAGCAAGACGCCAAGACCGGGCGCCTTTGCAGCGAGAAGGCACCATCAAGTACATCAGCCACTCTTTGCTTGCTTCTTTGACGGGAATGATCGCCTCCTAATCTCTTCATCCGGCGTTACGCCCATTCTGCTATGAACTCGCCAAGGCTCGCTTTGGATAGTTGATGTGCTTTCAAACTTAAGACCAAAGCTTGACAGCTCCAAAGGCCCACTCGACAACCCCCGCCTGCCGCTTCGGATTCTCGCGGTATCCTCTTCAAGGGAAAGCGAGTGACAACTGTGATCTCATGTGCTTGGAAGTAATGGCGCAGCTTTCTCGAGGCCATGAGGAGGCCGAAAAGCAATTTTTGCACACCAGAGTACCTTGACCTAGCCCCCTGCAGAAGGGAACTGACAAAGTAGACTAGGCGCTGCACCATCCTTTTCTGCATCTGCTCATGCGTCTTCGCGGACTCGTCCTTGTCGGGACCAGAGCTTGTCGGCGAAGCCCCCTGCTTGTCGCTGGATGTGTTTGCCGTGGTTGCTGGCTCATCATCCGCCTCCCTCTCTGCCACTAACGCAGCACTAACCACTTGATTAGTTGCCGCTATGTACAACAACAACTTCTCTTGTGGCCTAGGCGCGACAAGTGTTGGAGTGGAGGACAGCTATCTCTTCAAGTCCTGCAGCGCAGCCTCCGCTTCGGGAGTCCATTTTACTGGACCTGCCTTTTTCAAAATCTTGAAAAATGGCGGTGGCGCGCCAGCAGACCTAGAAATAAACCTCTTGAGAGCAGCCACGCAACCGGCAAGTCTTCGTACATCCTTGACGCGCTTTGGTGCTTCAATCTGCTCAATGGCCTTGATCTTGTCGGGATTAGCTTCAATCCCCCGCTGAGACACGAAGAACCCGAGAAGCTTGCCGGAAGGGACTCCAAATACGCACTTCTCGGGGTTGAGCTTGAGGTTGATCTTGCGCAGATTTGCAAAGGTCTCGTCCAAATCTTGAACCAAAGTTGCTTTGTCTTTGCTCTTGACCACTATGTCATCCATGTAGGCTTCTACATTTCTGTGCATTTGCGGCTCAAAAGCGTCATGGACCGCCCTTGCAAATGTTGAACCAGCATTCTTCAAACCGAAAAGCATTCGTATGAAACAGTATGTGCCACATGGTGTGATGAATGCGGTCTTCTCTTCATCTTCTTCAGCCATGAAGATCTGATGGTATCCTGAATTTGCATCAAGAAACGAAAGCAAATCATATCCGGCCGTGGAGTCGACAATCTGGTCAATGCGCGGCAAGGGAAATGGATCTTTGGGACAAGCTTTATTTACATCTGCGAAGTCAATACAAAGTCTCCATTTCCCATTTGCCTTGCGCACGACTACAGGATTGGCCAACCACGTAGGATGGAGCACTCCTCTGACAAGGCCTGCTGCTTCCAGTTTCTTGATCTCTTCAGCTATGAATTCTTGGCGCCCACCGCTTGCTTTCTCGACTTTTTGCTTGACGGGCCGCGCATGAGGACAAACGGCCAGCGGTGCTCAATCACTTTCCCGGGAACACTGGGATATCGACGGTTGCCATGCAAACACGCCGACATTCGCCTCGCAGGAAAGCAACGAGCGCCTTTCCTATTTGGGGTCAAGAGAGGCACCGATGGTGAAGGTACCACCAGCGCCGCCCTCCTTGGCGGGCACCTTCTTGGTCTTCGCGGAGCCACCATCTTCTTGCACTTGCCGGTGGAGCTCGATGGTGCGTCCTCGACGGTAGCACAACACCAAGAGGCGCGCTTGCCGGAGTGAGCATCGAGCCCTTGCCGGACTTGGACTTGGTCTTCTTCCCCGGAGCTTCAGCGCAAGTGTCCGCAATCTGTCGCGGCTGTTGCATCCCGGAAGATCTTGTCAGCACGGATAAGGGCATCCTTCTTGTCGCCATGGACAGAGATGACGCTTATCGGGCCCGGCATCTTGAGTAGGTTGTAGGCGTAGTGAGAGGCTGCCATGAACTTGGCGGCGCCGATTTGCCAAGTATCCCATTGTAAGGCAATGGGAAATCGGCGACGCCAAACGTAACCCTCTCAGTTCTGAAGTTCAGCTCGCAGCCAAATGTGACCGCAACGTAATATTCCCTTCGCTTGCTCCTTCCCGGATTGATTCCTTGAAGGTTCCGCCTCTTCGAGCTCGCTATCGTGGATTTGAAGCTTCGGAGCACCGCGAGGAGATCAGATTCAAGCCGGCCGGCCGTCAACTAACATTTTTGTGACCTTGAGGTTGCGGATGGTTGGTGAGACCAACATCGGCAAGCACCCGACCGCAGTTATACGATCAGGGTGGTCCTCAATATAAAAAATGATAGGCGTGCTGGACCACTTCAGAGGCTTGCGTGACTCTATGGATGGTTCCACTGCATTGACCTCCCGCATCCATTGCTTGAGTTGGCGGTGGGAGGTATGCAGGGAAGCACCTCCGTCAACGCAGAGAACCTCTGTGGCTTTCTGAAACTCCTGCTCGTCGGGCGCCGCCGTCCTCCATATCTTCGCTGCCATCATCATGTTCATCCTTGTCGCGCCGCTGGAGTTCGATCTCCTTGTCGCTGCTTGGCCTTGTCGCAAGGCGTCCTCCCCGCCGGACGCTTTCTTGCTTGCTCCCCAAAGACCTTCTTGGGCCTTCTCCTTGTCTCGCCGCCAGACTCAGCTCTCTGTTGTTCGACGAGCTGCTCAACCTTCTTGCAGCTCTGGAGATCGTGGCCCTTGGTGCGGTGGATCTTGCAGTATTGCCTGCCGGAGCCGTCCTGCTTATCGGCGGCCGCCACCGACTGGCGGTTGGCGTCAGCGGCAACCTCCTTGCCGGAGCCGCCAGCCTTGGCGTTCTTGTCGCCGCCTCCGTTTGGACTGCTCGGCAGCTAGCACTTCTCTGCTTTTCTTCTTCCTGTTGCTCGCCACGACCCTTCTTTGCCGGGCGGTGTCATCACCGCCGATCCTCGCTTACAGATTCTCTCCTGAGTCTCCTCCCTTCCTCAGCGTGCACACTTGTCGGCCAAGGCGCATAGCTCATCGACGCCCTTGACTTTGCTCATCGCCATCTCCTCCTCATCTCGCGGTTCCGCGACATTCTGATGAAATGCGCTGATCACCGCGGCAGGGTGGACGTCTGGGATGTTGTAGTGCACGCGGCTGAATCTCTGGATGAACTTGCGCAGGGACTCTCCTTCCTTCTGGGCGAGCAAGTGAAGGTCGCTCTCTTGGCCATGAGGTTTGTGGCCACCTGTGAAGGCACCACCAACCGGATGGCACAGATCTGCCCAAGAGGATATGGAGCTGTCCCGCAAGTGCATGAGCCAAGATCTGACGTTGGGCTTGAGCACGAGCGGGAAGTAGTTGGCGAGGATCTTGTCGTCCCGTCCCCCCGCAGCCTGCACCGCGATGGTATAGATGCTGAGGAACTCCGACGGGTGCGTCCTGCCATCATACTTCTCCGGCACGTCTGGTTTGAAGTTTTTCTGGCTGGGCCACTAGACTTGTCGCAGCCCACGAGTGAACGCAGGGCAACCTACCGCGTACGGCAAGTCGCCTGGCCCCTCCGGCGCGTGCATGTCAATAGAAGGCCCAGCGCGCTTGTCGGACTGACGTCGCGCTTCTCTTCGACGCTCGATGCGAGTTCGAGCGTCCTCTTGTTGTCGCTCATGAAGAACTTGGCGCTGGTCGCGGCGAGCGCGCGGATCCGACGACGCGGTGGAGTCGCTGTCGAGATGGATCCGCTGGCTCGGCGATCTTGGCCTTCTTGGCGGAGAGTGCGCGGTGGTTGCACCTCCGACAGTCTCGTCGCCACCGGCTCGTGCCTTGTCGTGTCGCCGCGGCTTAGCGATGGGAGTTGGTTGCCCTTGGGCGTCGCCGTTGGCAATGCCGATGAGGCTCTGGATAGTGGCCCTCCACTCGTCGACCTTGTCGGCCGTTGGAGGGTAGTCGAGGAGCAGCTGAGATCTCGCCAGAGCTTCTGCTGGAGTAGTGGGCGGCATTGGAGAACGGTGCGAGGAGCGGGACGCGCTCGGACTTCTAACTACGTTAGAAGGAGCAGCGCCCCGTCCGGTGACCAGATCTCACTAGCGCCAAAGCATGTTGGCGCCGCATGCTGGTCTTGAGGGTCTCGATCAATGAACGTATGGCGTTGTGAACGCCATGACGTTGTTGGTCCCGCCTCTCGAGACGGGCGCGCGGATGTGCGGATGCCGAGGTTTGCGGTGCCTTGTCCTTGGACTTGGCAACGCCGCGAGCACCTTCGCCGGCGCCGTTTCCTCCGCCAGGCTCGCACCACCACCCGTTTGCTGCGGTGAGGGTGGGCACGACGCGGACGGCTCTGCTGCCGCCGAAGCCTTCTTCTTCGGTGGCATGTTGAGGAAGATGTTGATGACGTTGCTCGTGCGAACGCCGGATCAGATTCACACGGCCTCGACGCCCCCTACCTAGCGCGCCAGAGATGTCGGGGAGGCTGATCGTACCCACGGACACCTATGGGGCCCGGCGGAGCAGGCCCCTTGTGGTTCGGAGGGGGGCGGAGGTCGCACGAAGAGCGGATCGAGGCGATGCACACGAGCGGTTTACCCAGCTTCGGAGCTCTCCGGAGAGATAAAACTCCTACTGCTACTGCTTGATCTATTGTGTTCTTGCTAGGGAGCAATGCGAGCTACAAAACCTAGCGTGAGTGTATCTAGTCTATGGCCAGTCGAATGAACTGAACCTTGCAAAAGACGCGAACCGAACCCCCCTCTACGTTGCACTCGGGCCTCCTTTTATATGCTCAAGGGTCTCCGGCTGTGGCAACATAGGCGGGGTACGAATGTAAAACAGGAGTTGGTACACCTACTTGAACAAAGGTACAGTGCAAAAATACCTAACTCGACGGCAAGGGACAAAAGCAATACATGCCTGTCGTTGTCGCCAAACAAAGTGTAACGGAGACCGTCAGTGCGCCTCCGCCGCCACGATGGCGAGCCTGCTGCCACCGCTGTCGCTGCTCTCCGCTGGCTGCACAAATGCTCGACACGCGCCCATGGAACGGTCCCATGGCGACACGCCGCTGGGTGAGCTGGAGCGGAGACGGAGAGGAGTTGCATGCCGCGGCAAGCGCCTTTGCCGCGCCGAATCTTTGTCGCGCCCGGAGACTTGTCGCGCTCGAGCCTTCCGGCAAGCTCCTCTTGCCGGGGCCTTGTCTTCTGTGTGCCTGGAGTGGCCTTCCCGACAAGCTCCTCTTGTCGGGGCCTTGTCTTCTCAATCTAATACTTTGTTCTTGAATGGCTTCAAGGGAGCCACGGAGGAGATTGGTGGTGACGAGGCAAACCTTCCTTGGTGTCGCAATCGTCTGTCCAGTGCACTAGCACGGATACTAGGGTACCCCTACTCTAGTACACCGACAATGCCTCTCTTTCTTTACCATGTTTTGTAGCAACAGAGTCTCTTTTAAAATATCGTTTATTTTTAGGTTGTGTGTTATCAAGATCAACTGCAGGTTCCATCTCAACATCATTATCTGCTTCTTTATCATTGTCTGGTTGAGCATCTTCATGAACATCATCATTGTCTTTTTCATTATCACTAGGTGAATGTTCACTACCAGATTCAGTTTCAGCATCAGAAATAGAAACATCATTGTTATCATTAGAAGGTTTTTCTATTTCAGGTTCACTGAAGTATGCAAAGTCCTATCATTTTCTTTTTCCTTTTCTTTTTAGAAGGACTAGGTGCATCAGTATTAATTCTTTGAGAGTCGTGTTCAATTCTTTTAATGTGTCCCTCAGGATAAAGTGGTTCCTGAGTCATTTTGCCTCATCTAGTTGCTACTCTAACAACATAATCATTTATATTCTTGTTCATTTCACCAAGCAATGCTCTTTGAGATTTAGCAACTTGTTCTAACAGCCACGTTTTCCTACACCTCTACCATCATTAGTGACTCTAAATAAAAAGTCACTCAAGCGAGCAATCATATCAGAATTTTGCGTTAATTGTTTCATAACATTAGAATTGAAGTAATGTTGCTTCCTGATGTAGTTGTCGAATTCATACAAGCATTGACAAGGATGTTTATTATGAGGGATATCACCTTCATCAAACTTTAAAAAAGATTTTACCTCTACCACCTAGGGTGCTGTGTCAAGTGTTAGGGAACGTAGTAATTTAAAAAAAATTCCTACGCACACACAAGATCATGGTGATGCATAGCAACGAGCGGGGAGAGTGTTGTCCACGTACCCTCGTAGACCGAAAGCGGAAGCGTTACGACAACGCGGTTGATGTAGTCATACGTCTTCACAATCCGACCGATCCAAGTACCAAATGCATGGCACCTCCGAGTTCAGCACACGTTTAGCTCGATGACGTCCCTCGAACTCACGATCCAACAGAGCTTCGAGGGAGAGTTCTATCAGCACGACGGCGTGATGATGGTGACGAGGATGCTACCGACGCAGGGCTTCGCCTAAGCACCGCTACGATATGACCGAGGTGGATTATGGCGGAGGGGGGCACCGCACACGGCTAAAAGATCAACTGATCAACTTGTGTCTATGGGGTGCCCCCTCTCCCGTATATAAAGGAGTGGAGGAGGGGGAGGGGCCTGCCCTCCTAGGCGCGCCCCAAGGGGAGTCCTACTCCCACCGGGAGTAGGACTCCAACCCTTCCAAGAGTAGGAGTAGGAGAGAGGGAAGGAGGAGAGAGGGGGAAGGGAAGGGGGGCGGCTGCCCCCCTCCTTGTCCAATTCGGACAAGAGGGGAGGGGGCATGCGGCCTGCCCTAGCCGCCCCTCCTCTTCTCCACTAAGGCCCAAAAGACCCATTACACTCCCCGGGGGGTTCCGGTAACCCCCCGGTACTATGGTATTTGTCCGAACTTGCCCGGAACCCTTCCGAAGTCCAAACATAGTCATCCAATATATCGATCTTTATGTCTCAATGATTTCGAGACTCCTCGTCATGTCTGTGATCATATCTGGGACTCCGGACTACCTTCGGTACATCAAAACACATAAACTCATTACTGATCGTCACCGAACGTTAAGCGTGCGGACCCTACGGGCTCGAGAACTATGTAGACATGAGCGAGACTCGTCTCCGGTCAATAACCAATAGCGGAACCTGGATGCTCATATTGGCTCCTACATATTCTATGAAGATCTTTATCGGTCAAACCGCATAACAACATACGTTGTTCCCATTGTCATCGGTATGTTACTTGCCCGAGATTCGATCGTCGGTATCTCAATATCTAGTTCAATCTAGATTGCAAGCAAGTCTCTTTACTCGTTCCATAATACATCATTCCACAACTAACTCATTAGTTGCATTGCTTGCAAGGCTTGTAGTGATGTGCATTACCGAGAGGGCCCAGAGATACCTCTCCGACAATCGGAGTGACAAATCCTAATCTTGATCTATGCCAACTCAACAAGTACCATCAGAGACACCTGTAGAGCACCTTTATAATCCCCCAGGTACGTTGTGACGTTTGGTAGCACACAAATTGTTCCTCCGGTATTCGGGAGTTGCATAATCTCATAGTCATAGGAACATGTATAAGTCATGAAGAAAGCAATAGCAATATACTAAATGATCGAATGCTAAGCTAATGGAATGGGTCAAGTCAATCACATCATTCTCTAATGATGTGATCCCGGTAATCAAATGACAACTCATGTCTATGGCTAGGAAACTTAACCATCTTTGATTCAACGAGCTAGTCAAGTAGGGGCATACTAGTGACACTTTGTTTGTCTATGTATTCACATCTATACTAAGTTTCCGATTAATACAATTCTAGCATGAATAATAAACATTTATCATGATATAAGGAAATATAAATAACAACTTTATTATTGCCTCTAGGGCATATTTCCATCGGTCTCCCTGTCGGTGTCAAAACCGGCGGATCTCGGGTAGGGGGTCCCGAACTATGTGTCTAAGGCGGATGGTAACAGGAGGCAGGGGACACGATGTTTACCTGTGTCCGGCCCTTTCGATGGAGGTAATACCCTACTTCCTGCTTGATTGATCTTGATGATATGAGTAGTACAAGAGTTGATCTACCACGAGATTGTAGAGGCTAAACCCTAGAAGCTAGCCCATGGTATGATTGTTTTATATGATTTATCGACTAGCCTGGCCCTGGTTTATATAATGCACCAGAGGCCTAGGATAACAAGAGTCCTAGCCGAATACGCCGGTGGGGGAGGAGTCCTTGTCTTTATCACCAAGTCCTGGTCCATGAGTATACGGCCATGGGGGTCCTCGACCCAATCTAACAGACCGGGAGATGACATGGTGAGTACCTCCTAGTACAGGACACCGTCAGTAGCCCCTTGAACCGGTCTTCAAGTTAGGAACACTCCTCGATTCTTACAAACTGTTCTTCATCTTCGGTCGTCGGTTTTGAAAACTGGTTCAACAAATCTTCTCATCTTCGATCTTGAGGATCGCCGAAGTGCATCCGAAGAGTTTACTCGTCGGGTATCCGAGGAGCCCCTTTAAGTTTCCGGCCTTTATCAATGCCTTGTTATTTTTATGCCACACCTCGGGTTTGAAGTTGCTCCTGGGAGGCAGTGTCCTGTTGCATCCGAGCTCTAACGCCAGACTGCATTCGAGGTATCTTTTGCAGCCAAGCACCATCGCCGGACTATGTCCAAGCTCCAATGCCGGACTGTATCCAAGCTCCAACGCCGGACTATATCCGATGTGTCATAGATAACCTTGGTTCAAAAAAGTTGAAGGAGTTTAGCCGAGCTTAATGCCGGAAATGCCCTCTATGGAGCTAGCCGCTAGCGCCCGAGCTTTATGCCGGACTGCTTCCAAGGTGGTGCACCACCCCGACCGCGGGCTGATTTTTGTGAATATTTTAATCGGGTGCAGTTTATTCTCTGCCGATGTATATCCAGTAGCCCTCAAGGTTTGTATCAGTATAAAACCTGAGATGCACCTGAAGGCGAGCATAAAACCGTTGTTCCCAGTAGCCCCTGAGACTTAGGTCGATGCGTGAAATCGGCCTGAGGATCAACTCCTAGCTCGGCAGCATACATAGAAATAAAAACGTAGTGTAATATATTAGAGATAATAGTGATCAGCGAACGGGCCCCTGAGAGAGGGTCGTGAGAAGTCGCCGTGATATATAGCTTGATGCCAAATAGGTCTAAATGGTACTTATTGCTGTCCGAAGAAGCGCCTTCCCATAGTTCGATCAAGTCGAACACTGAGCCCTTTGAATTTTCTGCATTGAATAGGCAATGCAAGAGCTCCCGAGACATCGGGTCGTGGCAACACCGCATCGTGGGATCGATGTGCCCCTTTAATATTTGTGAATAATGAGCGCAGAGCCCAATAGCCCCCGAGCCTTAATGTGGGCATGGGTGGCCGAATTAAGGATCGATATCCAGAGTAAAATCATAGATTATGTGTAATGATTCTATGTATCCAAGTACTTTACATCATTATTTTGACTCCATTGTGACCGTTTATCGCTTGAAAGTGGCCCATCGTCGGCTTCTACCCCTTGGTAGATACTACGCAGGTGTTTCCGCAATAACAAAGCAACCCTTAGCCGACGCGTCTCGGTGCCGAAGTCGGTTGTGTTAAGCGGAAACAAGGCAATCAGATATGCGGGCTTTAAAACTTTCGCCGTCATAGGAGCTTTAAACTGGGAAGCTAGTCAGTGAGCCCCTTGCCATCGTTTCGCGACATCTGAGGTCAAGCCGTAAACACTTCGACCAATGTTATGAACGGCCCGTCATTTAACATAGTCATGGGATCGTTGACCAGTTTACGCCTATTGTGACAGTCAGTTTTTGGCTTTCTCCAGTGAGGTGCTTGACCATGCGAGCTGGAAGCACAATCGCAGTGGTTCTCCCTTTGCACACCTAGCCCAACAAAGCGGAACGTAGGAGGCAAGCACAGGAGCCGGGCAACCCAACTATTGACCGAAGACACAATTCGAAACCGTTGCATATATAGAAATATCCGATAATGTTTTTGCCGAATCCCTAAAGGTGTCCGGCATTGCACTGCGAGACTAATGTTGGAAACGCACAAATAGTTTAAAAGTGCCATAGGCTCGAAAAGCCAAAAAAACTTATTCAAAAGATTAATGTCCGAACTAGATCAAGTGTTCGGTGCTAATCCGAAAATTGGACTTTAAAAAAAAGTGCTTCTGCCGTGCTTTAACATGACACATCCTATCTCAAGACTTCAAGCGGGTCAGCCTACGGCTTCAACGTCCTATCCCGAAGGCGGAGTACTTCTCATTAGGCCAGTTTAGCAAACTAAACTCTAGCGGTTTTGAGAGAGAAATTAGGCTCCCGGGCTAGTGACCACACACTCGTGTCGAAAAAAGGAGTGATAAATAGTAATAATAATAATAATAATAATAACAATAATAATAATAACTTTGCAACGACTAAGAAGAAAAACACTTATTATAAAATGGCTCAAATAAACTTAAGAGCCCCCAAGTGACTTGGGTAAAAGAATGATTGTATGTACCGAAGTACTTATATCATATCTATGTTCACCCGAACTTTAAACGTGTCTTAACCGACCGTCGGCTTCTCCCTCTTCGGTCAAGGAGCGAAAAGAGTTATGTACACCACCTATCGAGAATATCGACGGTGTTTCCAATAACCAGGCAATCAGGCCATAAGGCTGTAACAGACAAAGCGTGCTCAGGGAACTTATTTTATATTACTGACGAAGTGTAAGAATCATCTTCAAAGAAAATAGTACCCCCACCGATACCTTTCTTCGGTGCTCATTGTTACTATGAGACTTGTGCAATAGATTTTTTGTAATCATGAGTTCCGTTGTGTGCCGACCATCATTGAAAACTATAAGAGCGCTAGCTTTCGGCTTCACCCAGTTTGAGGTCCGGCTCGGATGACCCGATCGTGACAATCGCAGAGGTGCTCCCTTTACTCCCTAGCCAAACAATCGGGAACGTAGGGTAAACACAGGAGCGAGGCAACCCAGCTTGCAAATCGCTTAAGTCAATATGGTGCATATTGTATGCGTAATACACGAACAAGGAACGAAGCCGTACAAGTATAATCATATGCAAGAGGAAAGGCTTCATGAAGGAAGCCCCCAAGTGAACTGGGTATTTGAATTTGTGCGTCACAAACAAAGTTTGGACAAGGAAATTTTTTAAAAGCAACTTTTTTCCAAAAAAGTATAATGCTTGGTCGAACCGAACACAAGTTAAAAATTTAAAACTTTGAGCATGAAGGCAACTTAGCTGGTTAATGTGTTCGGTATTGATGACGTGGTCCGAGCTTGATGCGGGACAAGGTTCCATCCCCCAAGCCGGTCCCGAGGTGGCGGAGCAAAGAGCTCGGCACTCCGAAGTGGTGACATAGCACGGTCAATGCAGGCCGGCAGAGTGATGCCGAAGTCCCCGGCATGGGGTAATGAAGTGTTGACGAAGCCCCCCGTCTAGCCGAGGTGATGTGGTATGTCAGTACGCCGAGTTGACGATACTGCCCAACCCGGATCATTTTCCTGTGCACAAAAAATAGTGCAAACCGGAGATAGTAATGATAATAATAAAAAAATCGTTGCATAATTAATAATTTATGCAAAGTGAGTAATAAAATAAATATGACCTGGCGCCGAAGTCAATGTCGATGCAGGGCGTCGGCATAATGCGGTAAAGGCGTGGCGAAGCCTGAATTCGCAGGTCGGTCCGAGTTCTGGATGCGGCGTTCGCCGGACTATGTACGGAAACTGACCGAACCACCATGCGACCGTCGTTAACACGACCACCATTTGATAGACCTGTGTACATATGATGGACAAACCAGAGTAATAGTTCCTTGGAAAAAATGAACCCAAACAAGCAAGAAATACTAGGATTAATAGCACCTGGTTTATTTGTTGTAGCAATCCAAAGAAAGGTGATTCCCAAAATTGGGACTCGATCCGCACGCCCATTGCCTGATGGGCGATAAACCGACGGCATGGCGATGCTGGCAAAGGTTGGCTTGCCGAGGCAAAGCCCTCGGTCCAGCTAACGTGACGGAGCTGGTTGGCTAGTGACGCTGAAGTCTCCTGAGTAGGTTGATGGCGAAGCCCCCGGTCCAGCCGAGACGTCGAAGCCTCGGTGACAGCCGATGAGTAGAAGTAGGTCGGCGTGATGGACACCGGCTTGAAGAAGCAACAGTGCGGCCCTGCCGATGCAGGTCGTGACGTGGTCAATGCCGGCTTGATGAAGTGACCGTGCGGCGATGCCGGTGTGCCTGCTCTGTGTAATCCGTGGGACGGCGATGTTGGTGATGATTTATCCTTCACGATGCCGAACTCTTGTTCGACTTGCCGAGATGATGATCCGAAGAAGTTGAGTTTGGCTCAATAGAGTGACAACGTGTCTAGCGCAGGTCGGCAGCCGTAGAGCAACGTTGTCGGGCTGGTTTGACACCAGCGCGGTGGTGAAGATCATATTGGAAAAGACTTCAAAATTAGTGGGATGTGTTTGGGAACAAAACACAATACCCAATACAAAACTTCCTTCAAAAAGGGTCCGAAATACCATTCATAAAAAAGATGAGTTTGGGTCGGATTCGTTCTCGTGCAAAAAACAGATCCAAAAAGTGATGCACTAATCGGAAGGTTCCCGGAGTCTGGACGGTCGGATCGAGCTGAAATTTTTAGAGGTGGTAGATATAGGAATTACGCAGCCGATCAACAGTTGGATCTTCCAAAGGACGTCCGAGCTAGAAGCTGGACACCACGCCCTAAACTCGTACAGATTCACGTCCAGATTGGACAGGGCTCCGGTATATCGTGGATTGCCAGAGATTCCTCCATCGGAACTCGACGAAATTTTCCAGGGTTGTTGTAGACTCAATTTCGCACAATTCCACCGAAGCAATCGTTAAAACGACACTTGAGGAGTCGGTGGCGGCGGATACAAGTTCCTTGTCTAGAAAAACAGCATGGTCGCCCGAGGGCAATGTTGACGTTGAGCCCCCGGGCTCCCTGGATGATTCCTCCATGGTCTTGATAGAGATCGGAGTTGATGTTTATAAAGGCCCTCCTCCGGACATGATGATCGGAGGTAGGGCGCAGTCCTCGGTCCAGCCAAGGCGACCAGTCGAGCCGGCGACGGAGATGTCGGCGCGCAGTTGACCTGCGGGCGAGCCATTGATCCTTTTGCCGATCACACAGCGGAACTCTCAATGAAAACACCAATGCCGGTGTCAAAACCGGCGGATCTCAGGTAGGGGTTCCTGAACTATGCGTCTAAGGCAGATGGTAACAGGAGGCAGGGGACACGATGTTTACCCAGGTTCGGGCCCACTCGATGGAGGTAATACCCTACATCCTGCTTGATTGATCTTGATGATATGAGTAGTACAAGAGTTGATCTACCACGAGATCGTAGAGGCTAAACCCTAGAAGCTAGGCTATGGTATGATTGTTTTATATGATCTATCGACTAGCCTGGCCCTGGCTTATATAATGCACCAGAGGCCTAGGATAACAAGAGTCCTAGCCGAATACGCCGGTGGGGGAGGAGTCCTTGTCTTGATCACCAAGTCTTGTGGAATCTTCCTTGTACGCGGCAGCTGTCCGGACTGGTCCATGAATATACGGCCATGGGGGTCCTCGGCACAATCTAACAGATCGGGAGATGACATGGTGAGTACCCCCTAGTCCAGGACACCGTCACTCCACTTGCACTAGAGTCAATAATCTAGATTACACAGTAATGATTCTAACACCCATGGAGTCTTGGTGCTGATCATGTTTTGCTCGTGAGAGAGGCTTAGTCAACGGGTCTGCAACATTCAGACCCGTATGTATCTTGTAGATCTCTATGTCTCCCTCCTTGACTTGATCGCGGATGGAATTGAAGCGTCTCTTGATGTGCTTGGTTCTCTTGTGAAATCTGGATTCCTTTGCCAAGGCAATTGCACCAGTATTGTCACAAAAGATTTTCATTGGACCCGATGCAATAGGTATGACACCTAGATCGGATATGAACATCCAGACTCCTTCATTTGCTACTTCCGAAGCAGCTATGTACTCCGCTTCGCATGTAGATCCCGCCACAACGCTTTGCTTAAAACTGCACCAACTCACAGCTCCACCGTTCAATATAAATACGTATCCGGTTTGTGACATAGAGTCATCCGAATCAGTGTCAAAGCTTGCATCGACGTAACCATTTACGACGAGCTCTTTGTCACCTCCATAAACGAGAAACATATCCTTAGTCCTTTTCAGGTATTTCAGGATGTTCTTGACCATTGTTCAGTGATCCACTCTTGGATTACTTTGGTACCTCCTTGCTAAGCTAATAGCAAGGCACATATCAGGTCTGGTACACAACATTGCATACATGATAGAGCCTATGGCTGAAGCATAGGGAACATCTTTCATTTTCTCTCTATCTTCTGCAATGGTCGGGCATTGAGTCTGACTCAACTTCACACCTTGTAACACAGGCAAGAACCCTTTCTTTGCTTGATCCATTTTGAACTTCTTCAAAACTTTATCAAGGTATGTGCTTTGTGAAAGTCCAATTAAGCGTCTTCATCTATCTCTATAGATCTTGATGCCCAATATATAAGCAGCTTCACTGAGGTCTTTCATTGAAAAACTCTTGTTCAAGTATCCTTTTATGCTACCCAGAAATTCTATATCATTTCCAATCAACAATATGCCATCCACATATAATATTAGAAATGCTACAGAGCTCCCACTCACTTTCTTGTAAATACAGGCTTCTCCAAAAGTCTGTTTAAAACCATATGCTTTGATCACACTCTCAAAAAGTTTATTCCAACTCCGAGATGCTTGCACCAGTCCATAGATGGATCGCTCGAGCTTGCACACTTTGTTAACATCCTTTGGATCGATAAAACCTTCAGGTTGCATCATATACAACTCTTCTTCCAGAAATCCATTCAGGAATGCAGTCTTTACATCCATTTGCCAAATTTCATAATCATAAAATGCGGCAATTGCTAACATGATTCAGACAGACTTAAGCATCACTACGGGTGAGAAGGTCTCATCGTAGTCAACTCCTTGAACTTGTCGAAAACCTTTTGCAACAAGTCAAGCTTTGTAGACAGTAACATTATCGTCAGCGTCAGTCTTCTTCTTGGAGATCCATTTATTGTCGATGGCTTGCCGATCATCGGGCAAGTCAACCAAAGTCCACACTTTGTTCTCATACATGGATCCCATCTCAGATTTCATGGCCTCAAGACATTTTGCGGAATCTGGGCTCATCATCGTTTCCTCATACTTCGTAGGTTTGTCATGATCAAGTAACATGACCTCCAGAATAGGATTACCGTACCACTCTGGTGCCGATCTTACTCTTGTTGACCTACGAGGTTTGGTACTAACTTGATCTGAAGTTACATGATCATCATCATTAGCTTCCTCACTGATTGGTGTAGGAATCACAGGAACAGTTTTCTGTGATGAGCTACTTTCCAATAAGGGATCAGGTACAGTTACCTCATCAAGTTCTACTTTCCTCCGACTCACTTCTTTCAAGAGAAACTCCTTCTCTAGAAAGGATCCATTCTTAGCAACGAATGTCTTGCCTTCAGATCTGTGATAGAAGGTGTACCCAATAGTCTCCTTTGGGTATCCTGTGAAGACACATTTCTCCGATTTGGGTTTGAGCTTATCAGGTTGAAGCTTTTTTCACATAAGCATTGCAGCCCCAAACTGTAAGAAACAACAACTTTGGTTTCTTGCCAAACCACAGTTCATAAGGCGTCGTCTCAACGGATTTAGATGGTGCCCTATTTAACGTGAATGCAGCCGTCTCTAAAGCATAACCCCAAGACGATAGCAGAAAATCAGTAAGAGACATCATAGAACGCACCATATCTAGTAAAGTATGATTACGACGTTCGGACACACCATTACGCTGTGGTGTTCCGGGTGGCGTGAGTTGCGAAACTATTCCGCATTGTTTCAAATGAAGGCCAAACTTGTAACTCAAATATTCTCCTCCATGATCAGATCGTAGAAACTTTATTTTCTTGTTACGATGATTTTCCACTTCACTGTGAAATTCTTTGAACTTTTCAGATGTACCAGACTTCTGTTTCATCAAGTAGATATACCCATATCTTCTCAAATCATCTGTGAAGGTGAGAAAATAGCAATACCCGCGGCGAGCCTCAACATTCATCGGACCACATACATCAGTATGTATGATTTCCAACAAATCTGTTGCTCGCTGCATTGTTCCGGAGAACGGCGTTTTAATCATCTTGCCCATGAGGCATGGTTCGCAAGTACCAAGTGATTCATAATCAAGTGATTCCAAAAGTCCATCAGAATGGAGTTTCTTCATGCGCTTTACACCAATATGACCTAAACGGCAGTGCCACAAATAAGTTGCACTATCATTATCAACTCTGCATCTTTTGGCTTCAATATTACGAATATGTCTATCACTACTATCGAGATTCCAAAAGAATTGGCCACTCTTCAAGGGTGCATGACCATAAAAGATATTACTCATATAAATAGAACAACCATTATTTTCTGATTTAAATGAATAACCGTCTCGCATCAAACAAGATCCAGATATAACGTTCATGCTTAACGCCGGCACCAAATAACAATTATTCAGGTCTAAAACTAATCCCGGAAGGTAGATGTAGAGGTAGCGTGCCGACCATGATCACATCGACTTTGGAACCATTTCCAAAGCATCGTCACCTCGCCCTTAGCCAATCTTCGCTTAATCCGTAGTCCCTGCTCCGAGTTGCAAATATTAGCAATGTAACCAAAGATCAAATACCGTGCATTACTGTGAGGATTAGTAAGGTACACATCAATAACATGTATATCACATATACCTTTGTTCACCTTGCCATCCTTCTTGTCCGCCAAATACTTGGGGAAGTTCCGCTTCCAGTGACCAGTCCCTTTGCAGTAGAAGCACTCAGTCTCAGGTTTAGGTCCAGACTTGGGCTTCTTCACTTGAGCAGAACTTGCTTGCCATTCTTATTGAAGTTCCCCTTCTTCCCTTTACCCTTTTTCTTGAAACTGGTGGTCTTGTTGACCATCAACACTTGATGCTCCTTCCTGATTTCTACCTCCGCAGCCTATAGCATCGCGAAGAGCTCGGGAATTGTCTTATCCATCCCTTGCATATTATAGTTCATCACGAAGCTCTTGTAGCTTGGTGGCAGTGATTGAAGAATTCTGTCAATGACACTATCATCCAGAAGATGAACTCCCAGTTGAATCGAGTGATTGTTATACCCAGACATTTTGAGTATATGCTCACTAACAGAACTATTCTCCTCCATCTTGCAGCTGTAGAACTTATTGGAGACTTCATATCTCTCAATGCAGGCATTTGCTTGAAATATCTACTTCAACTCCTGGAACATCTCATATGCTCCATGACGTTCAAAACGTCATTGAAGTCCCGGTTCTAAGCCGTAAAGCATGGCACACTGAACTATCGAGTAGTCATCAGCTTTGCTCTGCCAGACGTTCATGACATCTGGCGTTGCTCCTGCAATGGGTTTGGCACCTAGCGGTGCTTCCAGGACGTAATTCTTCTGTGCAGCAATGAGGATAATCCTCAAGTTATGGATCTAGTACGTGTAATTGCTACCATCATCTTTCAACTTTGCTTTCTCAAGGAACGCATTAAAATTCAACGGAACAACAGCATGGGCCATCTATCTACAACAACCTAGACATGCAAAATACTATCAGGTACTAAGTTCATGATAAATTAAAGTTCAATTAATCAAATTACTTAAGAACTCCCACTTAGATAGACATCCCTCTAATCATCTAAGTGATCACGTGATCCATATCAACTAAACCATGTCTGATCATCACGTGAGATGGAGTAGTTTCAAATGGTGAACATCACTATGTTGATCATATCTACTATATGATTCACACTCGACCTTTCGGTCTCAGTGTTCCGAGGCCATATCTGCATATGCTAGGCTCGTCAAGTTTAACCCGAGTATTCTGCGTGTGCAAAATAGGTTTGCACCCGTTGTATGTGAACGTAGAGCTTATCACACCCGATCATCACGTGGTGTCTCGGCATGATGAACTTTCTCAACGGTGCATACTCAGGGAGAACACTTATACCTTGAAATTTAGTGAGATATCATCTTATAATGCTACCGTTGATCTAAGCAAAATAAGATGCATAAAAGATAAACATCACATGCAATCAAGATAAGTGAAATGATATCCCATCATCATCTTGTGCCTTTGATCTCCATCTCCAAAGCACCGTCATGATCACCATCATCACCGGCGCGACACCTTTATCTCCATCGTAGCATCATTGTCGTCTTGCCAACTATTGCTTCTAAGACTATCGCTACCGCTTAGTTATAAAGTAAAGCAATTACATGGCGATTGCATTTCATACAATAAAGCGACAACCATATTGCTCCTGCCAGTTGCCGATAACTCGGTTACAAAACGTGATCATCTCATACAATAAAATTTAGCATCATGTCTTGACCATATCACATCACAACATGCCCTGCAAAAACAAGTTAGACGTCCTCTACTTTGTTGTTGCAAGTTTTACGTGGCTGCTACGGGCTGAGCAAGAACCGTTCTTACCTACGCATCAAAACCACAACGATATTTCATCAAGTATGTGTTGTTTTAACCTTCACAAGGACCGGGCTTAGCCATACTCGATTCAACTAAAGTTGGAGAAACCGACACCCGCCAGCTACCTGTGTGCTAAGCACGTCGGTAGAACCAGTCTCGCATAAGCGTATGCGTAATGTCGGTCCGGGCCGCTTCATCCAACAATACCGCTGTATCAAAATGTGACATGTTGGTAAGCAATATGACTTGTATCGCCCACAACTCACTTGTGTTCTACTCGTGCATATAACATCTACGCATAAACTTGGCTCGGATGCCACTGTTGGGGTATGTAGTAATTTCAAAAAAATTCCTACGCACACGCAAGATCATGGTGATGCATAGCAACGAGAGGGGAGATTGTTGTCCACATACCCTCGTAGACTGAAAGCAGAAGCGTTATGACAACGCGGTTGATGTAGTCGTACGTCTTCACGATCTGACCAATCCAAGTATCGAATGCACGTCACCTCCGACTTCAGCACACATTCAGCTCGATGACGTCCCTCAAACTCGCGATCCAGCATGTCTTTGAGGGAGAGTTCCGTCAGCACGACAACATGATGACGGTGATGATGATGCTACCGACGCAGGGCTTCACCTAAGCACCGCTATGATATGACCGAGGTGGATTATGGTGGAGAGGGGCACCGCACACGGCTAAAAGATCAACCGATTAACTTAAGTCTATGGGGTGCCCCCCTCCCTCGTATATAAAGGAGTGGAGGAGGGGGACGGGCCGGCCCTCCTCGGCGCACCCCAAGGGGAGTCCTACTCCCACCGGGAGTAGGACTCCAACCCTTCCAAGAGTAGGAGTAGGAGAGAGGGAAGGAGGAGAGAGGGGGAAGGAAAGGGGGACGCCGCCCCCTCCTTGTCCAATTCGGACTAGAGGGGGAGGGGGCATGCGGCCTGCCCTACCCGCCCCTCCTCTTCTCCACTAAGGCCCAATAGGCCCATTACACTCCCCGAGGGGTTTCGGTAACCCCACGGTACTCCGGTATTTGTTCGAACTGGACCGAAACCCTTCCTAAGTCCGAACATAGTCATCCAATATATCGATCTTTATGTCTCGACCATTTCGAGACTCCTCGTCATGTCCGTGATCATATCCAAGACTCCGAACTACCTTCGGTACATCAAAACACATAAACTCATATTACTGATCGTCACCGAACGTTAAGCGTGCGGACCCTATGGGTTCGAGAACTATGTAGACATGACCGAGACTCGTCTCTGATCAATGACCAATAGCGGAAGCTGGATGCTCATATTGGCTCTTACATATTCTACGAAGATCTTTATCGGTCAAACCGCATAACAACATACGTTGTTCCCTTTGTCATCGGTATGTTACTTGCCCGAGATTCGATCATTGGTATCTCAATACCTAGTTCAATCTTGTTACTGGCAAGTCTCTTTACTCGTTTTGTAATACATTATCCCGCAACTAACTCATTAGTTGCATTGCTTGCAAGGCTTATAGTGATGTGCATTACCGAGAGGGCCCAGAGATACCTCTCTGACAATTGGGGAGACAAATCCTAATCTCAATCTATGCCAACTCAACAAGTACCATCGGAGACACCTGTAGAGCACCTTTATAATCACCCAGTTACGTTGTGACGTTTGGTAGCACACAAAGTGTTCCTCCGATATTCGGGAGTTGCATAATCTCATAGTCATAGGAACATGTATAAGTCATGAAGAAAGCAATAGCAACATACTAAACGATCGAATGCTAAGCTAACGGAATGGGTCAAGTCAATCACATCATTCTCTAATGATGTGATCCCATTAATCAAATGACAACTCATGTCTATGGCTAGGAAACTTAGCCATCTTTGATTCAAAGAGCTAGTCAAGTAGAGGACTACTCTTGACACTTTGTTTGTCTATGTATTCAAACATGTACTAAGTTTCCGGTTAATACAATTGTTGCATGCATAAAAAACATTTATCATGATATAAGGAAATATAAATAACAACTTTATTATTGCCTCTAGGGCATATTTCCTTCATCAAGAACATGTCCTTCAATAGGAGGTAAATTTTTAACATCTTCCGCTTTAATACCTTTTTCCTTCATCCATTTCTTGGCTTCTTGCATATCTTCAGGACTGAAAAATAAGATACCACTCTTCTGGAGTGGCTTTAGGCGGTGGTTCAAGAAGTGTCCCAATCATCATAATTCTTCAATATATTATTCAATAATTCCTCGGCTTGTTCAATAGTTCGTTCTCTAAAAATACAACCAGCACAACTATCTAGGAAGTCCCTAGAAGCATCAGTTAGTCCATTATAGAAGATATCAAGTATTTCATTTTGCTTAAGAGGATGATCAGGCAAAGAATTAAGTAATTGGAGAAGCCTCACACAAGCTTGTGGGAGACTCTCTTCTTCAATTTGCACAATGTAAAAAAATTCCTGTAAGGCAGCTTGTTTCTTATGAGCAGGAAAATATTTTTCGGAGGAGTAATAAATCATGTCTCGGGGACTACACACACAACAAAGAGAAATAGTATTGTACATACCTTTGCATCACCCTTTAATGAGAACGGAAATAACTTAAGAATTAGTAGTAGCTAATTTCTCATCAGGAGCAAATAGGGTGATTATATCATTTGATTTAGTGAGATGTGCCAAAATAGTTTCAGATTCATAGCCATGCAAAGGATCAGATTCAACCAAAGTAATTAACTCTGGGTCAACAGAGAATTGATAATCCTTATCAATAACAAAGATAGGTGAAGCGGCAAACTTAGGATCACATTTCGTTCTAGCATTCAAAGATTTTTTCTTTCAACTTGCATAATAATTTCTTAAAATCATCTCTAAACTTCCAAGCAAGAAAGTCCCTAGCAACCTCTCCATCCATAACATAACCCCTAGGTATCTTAGGCAATTCAAATCTAGGAGAGCTAGGTCTAATAGGTGTTTCATAGTTTTCAGTTTCAAAGACTTCATCACTCTGAGTAATCTCATTTTCTATAGCTCTAGCAATTTTTTCATCAAGAAATTCACCTAGTGCCACATTATCATCTAGCAAGGTACTAGCATAATCAAAATCATAATTCAAAGTAGAAGTAGCGTCATCAATAACTTGCAACATATCAGGATTAATAGCATGTGGTGGTGTTGCAAGCTTACTGAAAATAGAAGGTGAATCAAGTTTAGAGCTAGATAACAGTACCTTACCTCCCCTCGTCTTAGAGGGAACGATCTTGGTTCTATCATCCTTAAGATTCTTCATAGTGATAAATAGATATAAATACCAAGTGACTCAACAAATATAGCTATGCTCCCCGACAACAATGCCAAAAAAGGTCTTGATAACACACAAGTATAGGGGGTCGCAATAGTTTTCGAGGGTAGAGTATTCAACCCAAATTTATAGATTCGACACAATGGGAGCCAAAGAATGTTTCTAAGTATTAGCAGTTGAGTTGTCAATTCAACCACAACTGGAGATTAAATATCTGCTGCAAAGTGATGAGTAGCACAGTAATATGATAGTTTGATAGTAGTAGTAACAATAGCGGTGGTAATGGTAAGAGCAGTAACAGTTCTATAGGAGTTTTAACAGTAGCAATAGCAATACTAACTTAGCAAGTACAATACGTGAAAATCTCGTAGGCACTGGGTCGGTGATTTCCTTGGATAAAATTAATCATATAGCAGTAATAACCTAGGGTGAAACAGAACTAGCTCCAGTTCATAAATATAATGTATACATGTATTCCGTAAATAGTCATACATGCTTATGGAAAAGAACTCGCATGGCATCTTTTGTCCTACCCTCCGTGGCAGCGGGGGCCATAAGGAAACTAAGGGATATTAAGGCCTCCTTTTAATAGTAAACTGGAACAAAGCATTAACACATAGTGAATCCATGAACTCCTCAAACTATGGTCATCAACGGAAAGTATCCCAATTGTTGTCACCTTTGGGTTTACGGATCATAACACATAATAGGTGCATATAACTTGCAAGACCGGATCACGAACATAGATATAATGGTGAAAACATAAACGGTTCAGATCTGAAATCCTACCACTCGGGCCCTAGCGACAAGCATTAAGCATAGCAAAGTCATAGCAACATCAATCTCAGAACATAGTGGATACTAGGGATCAAGCCCTAATAAAACTAACTCGATTACATGATGAATCTCATCCAACTCCTCACCGACCAGCAAGCCTACGAAGGAATTACTCACACCCGGCGGTGAGCATCATTAAATTGGTAATGGAGGACAGATGGTGATGATGAAGACCGAAGAGCCCCCTCTCCGGAGCGCCGAATGGGCTGCTGATCTAGCCTCCTCATGAAGAACAGGAGGTGGCGGCGGCTCCGTATTGTAAAACGCGATGAAACTTCCTCCCTATTTTTTCTCTGGAAATAGGATTTTATAGCGTCAGAATTAGGGTCAGCGGAGCCTCGTGGGCCCCACTACCCACCAGGGAGCTCCACATGGGGTCGGCGCGCCCTGGTGCCTTCTGGGTAGCTAGGGCCCCACGTCCAATGGGTCTTTGTTCAAGTAATTTTTATTTATTCCAAAATAATTCTCCAAAAAGTTTCATCCAATTCCGAGAACTTTTATTTCTGTACAAAAACAACACCATGGTAGTTCTGCTGAAAACAGCGTCAGTCCGGGCTAGTTTCATTCTAATCATGCAAATTAGAGTCCAAAACAAGAGCAAAAGCGTTAGGAAAAGTAGATACGATGGAGACATATCAACATGATGTTAACAACAAGGAAAAACAAAGGATACTCTGTTTTCTACCTCTATCGCCACAGGCTCTAGCGGTAGGTGTAGCCAGCTTACCACCATGGCCTCGACGGTAGGGCAGGCGCTATGTAGTGTAACTGTGCTGACACGGGGAAACAATTTTTTAACAGTAGGGGTAGCCACCTTACCGCCACAAGCCCCGGCGGTAGGGTTAACCAGCCTACCACCATGAGCCTGGGTGGTAGGGCAGGCCCCATGCAATGTAGTCATCCTGATAAATGAAAATAAGTTTTTTAACGATAGGTGTAGGCATTCTACAGCCACAGGCCTCGGTAGTAAGGGTAGGAAGCCTAGCACCATGGACCCTATCAGTATGGTAGGAGCCACGCAGTGCAACCGTGCTGATAGGGGAAATAATGATTATTTTATGGTAGGGTAGGCTACCCTACTGCCAAGGACCTTGGTGGTTGGGTATTGGTTATCCTCTTATGCATTTTCTATCGTCCTATTTGATTTTACGCCAGAAATGACATATCATTTATTATATCAACATATTACATATGTTCAAATAACATAAAACACCTAATAATTCAAATGACTTAGAGCATTAGTCCAATTACATGAGTTCAAATGACCTGAGCATTAGTCCAAGAACATAAGTTCAAATGACATGAGTTCAAACTAGAGAAGCACAAGCATAAATGTTCTACCTCAGAAAGTAGCCCCTATTAAGAGTAATACGTTCGGTTTGTGCATCATGCTCTGGATTAGGCTTCGGTCGATACTCCGTGGAACCCGCCTAATGGAGCTTCGAACCCTTTTCCTCGCGGAACCAGGCCAATCGAGCACGTCGGTTTGGATTCTCCGACACTCCTTGTTTGATTGCCCATCCAATGACCTGCCCGGGCCTCGCCAAGTCCAGGTCACGGAACTCATCAATGCTTACGGAGAACCCATCTCCATTGCCAAACTGTATCTACAATCATCTTCCTTCTCTAGTATCCCATGAAGCATCTTCTCTTTTTCTTTCACGATCTACTTAGGGTACTTACATAACTCATACTTGTTGAAATCCCTCATAGCTGCTTTTGCCTCATCACAACTCTTAATCTATTTTTGAAGCTTCCTCATCATACTACGTCGTCATTCTCCTTCACACTTCTCATATGCTATCTGCACCCCGGACTTGTTTTCCATGCTACATGACATAGAACAAAACAAAACTTAAATCAAATGATATAAGACAAACACAAAACATAGCTTTCTTAAAGTGACAAATAACAAAACAAAACTTAAATCAAATGACATGGAACAAACACACAACATAGCTTATTTAAAAATACCTAAGACACAAAGTTCTCACGGGTTCAAATGACATAGGTTACATAACATAAAGGCGAGTTCAAATGACATAGGTTACATAACATAAGTAGGAGTTCAAATGACATAGGTTACATTACAAAGCAAATGATAAGGGGTACATGCCATTATAGTTCAAATGACACTATGACATCATGTAGTTCAACCACCTTTATTTGTCCATCAGCACAATATCTTTGTCTTACGGTCCCGGATTGCAACAAGTGACATCATTTCTTTCAAGTACCCAATCCCAAATAGAAGCCTGGCTAGGTATCGGCAATGATGGTTGCCTAACTACCCAGTCGATGACCTGGCCAGTGTTTTTCAAGTCCATCTGATGCACTTCATCCCTTGTTCCGCACAATGCATTTTGCCTTACAAGAGCACGTCTATGAAATTTCTCGTTCTTCTTGAGCTTGCTTATCTTTTTCTGTTTAGGTTCATACACCTTATCATTGGAGTCACACTTGGACACATTGTACTTTCAAAAGTCTCTACAAGCCACATTCAACGCAGCGATGGCTTCAACCCATGGCTTCATCTTTTCCTCAATGACTTCGCATTTGAAAGTGCAACTAATCCCCAGGGTGGTTTTGGTAATTCATAACAACATATATCTCATTGAACTAATGCCCACACAAGATAAATATTTCAGGATGCTCAATGGTTGGAACGGCAAGGACTAGAGATGTGGACCCCTCAAAATGCTAAGGACAAAGATTGGCAAAAACTCAAGAATCTACATTTTTGTTTGAGTGATCCATGATCACATTGAGTCCATAGGAAAGCCAATACTACTAAAAGGGGATGAGGTGTTACTTGATGACCCGATTGCTTAAGTGCTTAGTGATATTGCTCCAAAACCCTTAGTCACTTTCTCTATCCAAATATGTCCAAACCCTAAACTCCAACTCGGCCCCACCGATACTTCCTATTCGGAACCATCGAGTTCATCCCAAAACTCTAACAATTCGGATCCACCGATATGGATCTCGGTCCCACCGAGATGGCCTTGCCAGCTCTATGTAGCTTGTTGCAATTGTTTCGGTCCCACCAAGAATTGCAAACGGTCCCACCAAGATGGCTTGACCGAGCTGTTGCCTTATTGCTTCACTTTGGTACCACCGAGATTTTGCAATCGATGCCACCGAGACGAGGTTTTCCCTAAGCCCTTGCACATCGATCCCTCCGAGTTATTCCCATCGGTCCCACCGAGATTCCTAACGTTCATAATTTTACACAGATTGGTGCCACCGAGTTTTCTGATCTGTGCCACCGACATGGGTGAAAAGTGTGTAATGGTTAGATTTTGTGTGGAGGCTATATATACCCCTCCACCCATTCTTGCTCATAGAGGAGAGCCATCAGAATGTGACTACACTTCCACCATTTATTTTCTGAGGAGAACCACCTACTCTTGTGTTATGATCAAGAGTTTCCATCCCTACCATTTGAACCTTGATTTCTAGCCTTCCCCAAGTTTCTCTGCACTCAAATCCTTCTTCTACCATAGCCAAATCTGTGAGAGAGAGTTGAGTGTTGGCGAGACTATCATTTGAAGCATAAGATCAATGAGTTCATCATCAACACACCGTCTATTACCTTTTCGAGAGTGGTGTCTCCTAGATTTGTTAGGTGTCGCTTGGGAGCCTCCGACATGATGTGGAGTTGAACCAGCAAGTTTGTAAGGGCAAGGAGATCACCTACTTCTTGAATATCCACCCGAGTGAGGCAAGTCATTTGTGGGCGATGGCCATGGATGGATAGACAAGGTTGCTTCTTCATGGACCGTTCATGGGTGGAGTCCTCCATGGACTCGCGCAACCATTGCCCTTCGTGGGTTGAAGTCTCCATCAACGTGGATGTATGATAGCACCACCTATCGGAACCACGCCAAAAATCTTCGAGTCCCCATTATGTTTGCCTTCTCCAAACCCTTCCCTTTACTTACATGTAGGGTGTTACTTGACTTGTCATAATTGCTAAAATCTGCACATAACTAAAATTGTGAAAATGATAGATTTTTATGTGGTCAAGTAGTCTAATCACCCCCCTCTAGACATACTTTCGATCCTAAAAGTGGTATCAAAGCTTTGGTCGCTATAAGCCTTGATTTCCATTGATTTGGTGATCATAGCCTTGGTCTCACAACCTAGGAGGTGCCTAGTGAGGGTACCTATCACCATAGAAGTCATTACTTTGATGGTACAAATTTTGCTAGTTGGAAGCATAAGATGAAAATGCATATTCTTGGTCATAACCCCGCTGTTTGGGTTGTTGTTCATATTGGCTTGCAAGGTGAATTATTTGAGGATGGTAGAGAACCGGATCAGGAAGCGGCTGCGAAAGAATTGAAGATGTTGCAATACAACGCTCAAGATTATGATATTCTCTTCAATGGATTCACTAGTACAGCGAGCTGCTAAACAAATAGTTTTTAACCCCTTTCCACGATGGCATTTGGAACCGTCGCCAAGTGCGTGTGGGCGATAGGGGGGTCCTTCCCACACGACCCAGAATCCGTTGGGGATATGCCCTCCTGGTCATGTGTGATCGGTGAGCGCTCAAATACGGAAATACGCACAGTAGAGCTAAAAAATACAATTATACGGCGAAATTGTTTCCGGTCGCAAGTATATCCCACACCGTCAGTCCCCGCTAAATGTTTCCGTTCATATGTACATCCCACACAGTCGCTCCAAGGAAAACGTTTTCGTTCACAGGTTCATCACACACAATTTTTCCCGTTAAAGCGTTTGCGTTATTGAATGTATCACACACGGTCCGTAGAAGAAACTGTGTGGCAAAGGCTGTCCATCACATGTTGTTTTTATGTGGTAAACATTTGCGCAAGGTGGCCTAACACAGACCGTTTTCAAGAGAAAGTCGTGTGTGATTGTTCATTGATCCAACACGGTTTATTCCTAGAAATTGTGCGCGTTGCCTGAGGTCATTGCCCACGGTATTTTTTCAACAACCGTTTGCAATAGCAAAACCCAATTAGCAGGCTAATTATCCGATTATTCATAATCCATTTATTAATCTAATTGACATTTCATATTAAGCACACAATATATTTCATTTTCATAATTGAAATACATCAGAGTATAACATCATATAGCTTTAGCACTCAGCTACCCCATTACACAACTACACCAGGACCAAGTTTCACATGCAACATCTATAACCTTTCGAAATTAGCATCATAGATGGTACATAGACAGATGTATCTCATCTGGAAAACTGCTGAAGCAGTAGGCGAATATTGAGCCTTCATTGATGGTTAAGGTCTTGTAACTTTAGGCCTGTGCGTGTGGATGATTGACCGTCCATCCTTCGTCCTCTTCAGGAACACTTCAATATTGAACCGTGGGTGTTGTATGAATACCTTCCTCGCCTCCTGATACAGGTGGTTTGAGAGGTAATCATCAGTGAACTGCTTTGGAAAGGCCTGAAAACAAGGATGTGCATAAATATCTTCTCTACATTGGACATGGGGCAAAGGAATAAAAAAGGCAAGATATAATAGTTAGTACCATCCTGTAGTGAATTGACGTCTCTTCATTGTGCAGACAAACATCTTGTTGTTTTTTTGTCGCTAATTTCTTTATCCTAACAATCTTTCTGAGTTTCTTGACTTGAATGATATTCATGGACAACTCATTTTCCCATATGCAAAATGGGTCGAACAATGGGTCAAAACCTCTGACAGCAGGACCAACACGTGCAAGACCAAATTGTTAAAAACCTAAATATTAGAATGGTTCCTGCAACTGCATAATAATGTGCTATTAGATAACAAACCATGCACGTGCTAGCCTCGATTGTAAACCTCAATGCTTCCCATTGTTTCCCTGTAACACATATAAGGTAGTTAGTCATCAGGTTAAGTAAGGGTTCGCATGCTATCGGTAAAATATGTTGATGAAAAATAAGCACATTGCAGATTCATCAGATTAATACAAGCCACACGAAAAACCCATTTATCCAAACCAAGCATGATTAAGAACTAGGAAAGATAGCACTTGTATATGTTTCTCACGTATTAAGTGCAGCCAAATTCAATTTATTCCTCACATGCACAACAATACAAAATTCTACTCCCGACAATTGGACATCACATTGCAGAATTGAACCAAGCAGTTAACTAAACACCACAACAAATGAACCAACATTAACTGAGCACCACATTGCACAATATAACATACTCCTAATAGAAGATTAGACAGTTAACCAAACAGTTAACTACAACCAATTGTAGAAATTTTATTTGTTTCTCATGTATTTACTACAGCCAAATTCAATTTATTCCTCACATGGTATACAATAACAGAATGCCCCCACAACTATTGAATGTTGCATTGCAGAATTGAACCAAACAATTAACTAAACACCACAACACAAATGAACCAAACATTAACTGAGCACCACATTGCACAATGTATAACCAAACCAAGCATGCTTGACAACTTGGAAATATAGCAATTGCATTTGTTTCACTTGTATTTTGTAAAGATAAATTCGATTTATTTCTCACATTGAAGACAATACAAAATTGCAGCCTGTCGGGGAGTCTGATCGGACCCACGAACACCTATGGGACCGGCGAGCCGAGTCCCTTGTGGTTCGGAGGGGGGCGGAGATCGCACGAAGAGCGGATCGAGGCGAAGCACACGAGCAGTTTACCCAGCTTCGGAGCTCTCCGGAGAGATAATACTCCTACTGCTGCTTGTTTGATTGTATTGTGTTCTTGCTAGGGAGCACGGAGAGCTACAAAACCTAGCGTGAGTGTCTCTGGTCTCGAATGAGTCGAACCGACCGAACCCCTTTTCTACGTTGCGCATGGGCCTCCTTTTATATGCTCAAGGGGTCTCCGACAGGTGGCAACGTAGATGAGGGTACAAATGGAAAAACAGTAGTTGGTACACCTACTTGTACAGTGTACAGTGCAATATACCTAACTCTGACGACAAGGGACAAAAACATTAAATGCCCGCCCTCGCCGCCTAAACAAAGGCAACAGGGACCGTCAGAGCGCCACCGCTTGCCACGATGGTAGGCTTGTCGGTGCCGCTTATCGCTGCTCCCTGCTGGCTGCACAGCCTCTTGACACGCCAAGCATGGAATGGTCCCATGGCGACACGTTGATGGATGAGCTGGAGCGGAGATGAAGAGAGGTTGCCTGCCGCGGCAAGTGCCTTGCCGCGGCTGAATCCTTGTCGCGTCCAGAGGTTTGTCGCGCTCCGAGCCTTC
The DNA here is from genome assembly GCA_021605145.1 of Aegilops bicornis. Lineage (NCBI taxonomy): Eukaryota > Viridiplantae > Streptophyta > Magnoliopsida > Poales > Poaceae > Aegilops > Aegilops bicornis. Next base: position 364,435,509 of record CM038672.1, on the reverse strand, counting down.
CCGGCAAGCTCCTCTTGCCGGGGTCTTGTCTTCTACGTGCCTTGAGTGGCTTTCCCGGCAAGCTCCTCTGGCCGGGGCCTTGTCTTCTTGGTTAAATACTTTGTTCTTGAATGGCTCCAAAGGAACCACGGAGGATCTTGGCGGTGACCAGGCCAGCCTCGCTGGTGCTGCAGAATCGCCTGCGGCACGAAGTTCGGGATACTAGGGTACCCTACTCTAGTACACCGACAGAGCCCCCCGGCTCGGGCCGCACACGGTGCCGAGCGCCGCCGGGCTGTGCCCAAAACAAGCAGACGGGCACACACGGCCTTGATCACGCCGAAACTCACCCCGGACCCACCACGTCTCCCACTAACGGCACGCACCGAACGTGGCGTCGTGTGAGAGATCGTGGGCGAGGTCGTGGGGGTTTCTTTATTAGAAAAAGCGGAACGTCCGCCCCTTCTCCCTCCTTATAAACAGGGAAACAGGGGCAGGTCGCCCAGCACGCCATTGCTGTCTTGTCTCGAAACCACCGCCGCTCCCCCTTCTTCTCTAGTGCGAAGAGCAGCGCTCCGCCCCCTTCGACACAAGCGCCATCAACGCCGCCGGCCTCCTTCACCGCCTCCGCCATGGCTCCAAAGCCGACAAGGGAAGGGCGTGAAGTCGGCCGAGGCGCAGCTGCTCGCTTCTGCGAAGGAGCGGGCCATCTTCTCCCCAGCTCGACGCAAAGGAGCTGAGGGAGGGCTTCTACCTCTTCCGGTCGACGGAGACGCCAGGCGCATCCGCCGCATCGAAGGTACTCCCCGCCACCGCTTCGAATTAGCCCCAACCGGTATCCTTTCTTTGCCCTTTTCTTCTATTGCGGGCATTGCCCGCCCTTTTCTGAATTCTTCTGCGACATTATGAACACCTACGGGTTCCGCCTCCTTGATTTCACCCCCAACGCCATTCTGACCATGGCAGTTTTCGCACACCTTTGCGAAAACTTTGTCGGGATCCACCCCAACATAGCCCTGTCCCGCCACTTCTTCATGCCCCACGTTGAGAGAGGGGAGCCGCTTGCCGGAGGGATTGCTTGGGTCTCCAGGGTCGGCAAGAAGGAGGCCTATCTGGAAGGAGAGTTCCGCAGGAAGTGGGAGGAGTGGAGAGCCAATTGGTGTTGGATCGTAGAGGAGAACCCGCAGTCTTTCATCGCTGCGGCGCCAAACCCCAATAGTGCGCCGGCAACGATTGGAGCAACTTGGCGCCGGAGGATGCTAGGTTGAAGATAGTTGTGACCGGATTTTGCGCCTCGTGCTTGTCGGACTAACCGTAGGCGCAGCTTGGCGCAGATTTCCTTCGCCAGACGCTTCCCTTGCAGGAGAGGAGGAGGCCTGCTTGGGAGTTCCAAAACGCAGCAGACATCATGAGGCTGCGCCCGGGGCTTAACTGGACTTTCACCGTCTTGGAGTTGGATGCGATGCTGCTAGAGCTATTCAAGAACGACCCCGATCACCCCGAGTGGTTTAGGTTGCCGAGGGGGTCGCCCCATTGTGCAACAACTCGCGCCGACCGCATCCGCGCCATGATGTCGCGCAGCGATTCCCATGGGATCGCTCCAACCTGGCAAGAGCCTTCCGACGACATCGCGGCGGCAGTTCTTCGACAGCTTAGAAGAAGTGCTGATCCGCCCGACGAGCGTAAGAAGCTCACCCGCGACACCACCGACGAAGAGATGGTGCGACGCCACAAGGTTGGAGGAGGCGGCAGAATGCCGCCACTGGCGTCTTCGGGTACACCGTGGAGGAGGCAGATGCAGCAGAGGCGGCAAGCCTTGCCGAGCGAAGGGAGTTCACCGGTGAGGAAGAGCTTGCCGAGCCCGAGGCCGAGTCGAGCGGACCAGTCGAGGGCGCTTCTTCCCCACCACCCAGCGGCTTGCCGCAAACGGAGCCCCCGGCTCCGCCAAAGAGGCATCTTCGCAAGGCCGGAGACGAGACGGGGTGGCAGACGGGACCACAGCCGCAGCGCCGCGCGACGCGCTCTACCGCGGCAAGTGATGTTGCCGCGGGAGCACCCCACGCTGCTGCGACAACTGGGGCTGAATCCTCCCAGGCCACCGCCGACGCCTCCGCCAAGCGGCCAAGAGAACCCACTCCTCCGCCTCGTCGCACTGGAGGCGAGCCGGAGTTTGATTTCTCCGCGCTTAGCTCCGAGGAGGAAGAAGAAGAGTAAGCTTCGATATTGTGCTTGTATTTCTTCAATTTTGTTGCTTCATCTTGAATCTGATTTGCTTCGTTCTGAACTCTTTCCTTTCGGGACGCTGGCCCAGAGCGTCGAAGAGAGCCAAGACCCGGTGGTCGTCGTTGAGGACGATCCACCCGTGGCAACAGGAGGCGCGTCTGAGACCCCTTGCCGGATCGGGCAACCCTTCCTCGAGCAGCCCCCAAAGACAGCCCCCGGAGTAAGTATGCGGTTTTCTCCTTCATCGTTAGGTGTGCATGGGTGCTCCTTCTTCATTGATATCTGACTGTTTGTTTGTGTAGGAGCAGAGCAGCCTCATCAGGAGGGCTCGGAAGCCGCCCCTGAAATTCAATCTGCTTGGACTACGCCGCCAAGGGAGGATTCTCCTGCAAGGGAGCGTCCTCCTGCAAGGGAGGCTACCCCGGCAAGGGACAACACCAAAGTGACTCTCCAAAGTGGTCGAGACCATGGCTGCAGATCCCATTGCGTAATCCTCTTCTTGTGAAAATTTCCCTTGGCCTTGTTTTCTTCTCGTTTTCTTTTTGAACATTTGCTTGACTGTTCTTTCTTTGTCTGACGCAGAGCCGATGGAGATCGAGGTCGCCGGCGAGGAGGACGCGCGCGGCAACACTGACGAAGCCGCCGTCGTGGAAGAAGAGGCCGGCGCTGACGAGCCTGCCGGCGAGGAGGCCACCGAGGCTGCCGCTGCAGAAGCTGGCGAGGGGTCTGGCGATCGCACTGACGGCCCTGGGGCCGCAGGAGCGCCAGGCGCTACACCGACCGCCGACTCCCCACTGCAGCTGTCAGTTCAAGAGCCCCACTGGCGCCTACTTGAAGGCCGGCGACGGCGTCTTCATCAAGCTCCCATGGGAGTCGAGCTCCAGGGCGCCGGTCGAAGGAGAGACCTTCGACGGAGAGCTGCTCGCCTCCACTGGGCTGACGCTGGTGGACGCGCCAAGCAGCAGCAGAAGCGAAGTCCGAGGAGGAGCTGCTGAAGAAGCTGCTGTCGCTCTACCGCGCCCGGCAAGCCAAGTTGGAGTCCCGGGAAGCACTTGTCGCGAGGGCGGGAGCAGACATGGAGAAGCGCGCAGAAGAGCTCCGGGGCGCCAACCAAGAAGCTCTCCGGTCCTTGGCGGAGGAGCGGGAGCAACTCGCCGAGGAGCGCACGACCTTCATCCTCGAGAAGGCCGCCGCTGAGGAGGAGCAGCGGCTTGTCGAGAAGCTGTCCGCAGAAAGCGAGTTGGCGCAGCGGAAGGTCAACCTGGACAGCCATGAGGAAGAGCTTGTCGCGCGCGAGGAGTCACTTGGCGGGGCTCTTAAGGAAGCAAAAGATGCTGCCGCAGCCGCCGAGGCCGCCAAGAAAGAGTTGGAGGCGAAGGTGGCGCAGCTGGAGGCCGATCTCGGAAGAGCGGCGAGGAGCTTGCAGCGCTCAAGCAGCACGAAGCGAAGGACGCCTACACTCTTGGCGAGCTGCAGGGCCGTCTCGCTGATAGGAGCAAGGAGCTCGACGCCGCCAAGGATTCCAAGGCAGATCTTCAGCTGAAGCTGACCAATCTGACGCAGACGCTGGACGGCGCCAAGGAGCGGGAGGTGGGCCTGTTGGAACAGATCAAGGCCAACGAGGAGCTGCTGGCGAACGTTGTTGCCACCCAGAGCGCCTTGAGGGAGAGTGTGGAGCACTGGACTGAAGGTCTTGTGGATACTGCTGCTGCCATCCACAACGAGCTGATAGAGCTGGGGATGGTGGATCTCGGATACTCCTCCGACGAGCATCTCCAACCCAGCACCAAGTTAGCTTATTCTTCAAGGGCGTGGTGACGGGCCTCCAGCGACTCCGGGAAGAGGTCCCAAAGCAGCTGGCCGAGGAATCTCGCCAGATCTGTGCAGGAGCCCTCCAGAAGGTGTTGATGAAGGTGGCCTTCCGCAATCAAGGCCTAAACCTCAAAGGAGTCCTTAGATCCTCGCAGCCAGATGCCGATGTGGAGGCGCTCAAAAGCCCTTGTCGCACCCATTGTGGACAAGGTGAACAAGATCAAGCGGGTTGATGGCGACCGCGTAGACTAGGCCGCCAATTTTATCTTTCCCTTGTCGCTGCTGATCATGTTTAGAACAATTTATTAGATCTGGGACAAGCTTATTTTGTAATATAACTCTATCTTAGGCGATGATTGCAATGTTATTTCCTCTACTTGATTCCTTCCTTTGTACGTTTTTGCCCTACGCAGTTAGGGAACTTGTCGGTGCAGCACCTTTGCCGCGAAAGGCCGAGTGAGGAACGTCCGACTGTTGGCGGTGCCGCCTCAAAGCAACCTTGTCGCGACTAGCTGCTTTGAGCGGACTCGAAACAAAGTAAAGGCGCGACTAGTCATGAAAGTTGGTTCCTCCAGCGCAGGTTTTCCATACAAAGTACCATCGTTCGAGGAAGATAACTTAAAAATTTAAGAACTGATTGCTCAAGCTTGGGCAACTTAGCTTTTCTGTCGCTTGCTTCCCGATATATGAAACTTCCTCGAGCAACGCTTGGTCCATAGTATTATCTTCTCCTTCCCCCTGGTTAACTTGTGCGCGAGGGAACCTTCCTTTCTTTGAGAAAAGAGAAAGAAGAGAAAATAAAGTTATGGAGCCCAATGACTCGATATTGCTTACCGGGTGTGGGTGCTGCACAAAGTGTTAGCCAAAACATGCAATAAAATGATGAAAGCATGAATTTGACAAGTTGTGCGCAACACATGAGCTTTATCGATGCACGGGTCTGCGCCCGGCTTTGTACAAAGGATTACATGCAACAGCGGCAAGACTTGTACAAAAGGTAGTTGCGAACAGGTTAAAACAACCGCTGCCTTCTGAGTAAAACTTACGAAGATGCTCAATATTCCAGGAGTTGCTCACCGGAATGCCATCTTCGGTCTCAAGGCGGACAGCGCCAGGCCTAGTGACTCGTTTCACCCGATAGGGGCCTTCCCACTTCGGCGTCAAGTTGTTTGAATTCTTGGCGGACTGAATGCGCCGAAGAACAAGGTCGCCTTCCTCGAGGCTTCTGGCACTAACTTTGCGGCTATGGTAGCAACGCAAAGCTTACTGGTAACGAGCAGCTCGTACAGCGGCCTGAAGACGATCTTCCTCAAGGAGCAGCGCGTCATCTTGTCGCAGCTGCTCTTGCTCAAGCTCATCATAAGCGAGCACTCGAGGCGATCCGTATACGAGTTCCGTGGGGAGAACTGCCTCTGCTCCATAGACTAGAGCGAAAGGTGTCGGCGGTGCCTCGATTTGGCGTCGTCTGATCGACCAAAGAACCACCGGCAGCTCCTCAATCCAGTTTCTTCCGCACTTGTGCAGCCTGTCGAAAGTTACGGTCTTGAGCCCGCAAGAGCACTTCAAAGATTTGCCCTCTCATTGACCGTTGCTTCTCGGATGAGCAATAGAAGCAAAGCAGACCTTGGCGCCAAGATCTTGGACGTCTTTGCATGAAGGTGCGACTCGTAAATTGTGTGTCGTTGTCGGTGATGATCCTGTTAGGGATTCTGAAACGGCAAACAATCGACCTGAAGAACTTGACTGCTGACTGTGGTGTCACCTTCATCACTGCTTCCACTTCCGGCCACTTTGTGAACTTGTCGATGGTAACGTACAAGTACTCAAAGCCCCCGACAGCTCGGGGGAAGGGGCCGAGGATGTCGAACCCCCAGACCGAAAATGGCCAGGATAAAGGGATCGTCTGGAGAGCTTGAGCTGGCTGGTGTATCTGTTTGGAATGGAACCGCACGCTTCACACTTGGTTACTTGTGCGGTTGCATCACGGAGGGCTGTCGGCCAGAAGAAACCTTGCCGGAAAGCTTTGCCGGCAAGTGCCCTTGCGCCAATGTGATGACCACATATGCCTCCATGTATCTCTGCCAACAGCTTTTGTCTATCTTCCCGGCAAATACACTTCAATTTCACACCGTTGAGTCTTCTTACATGCAGTGTCTTTGTCGACAAACTGGTACATACTTGACTCGGGCTACTCTTTCCGCTTCTTGTTGCTCTTCGGAAGTTCTCCTGTCAAGGAAATGGACAATCTGCTGCGCCCATCTTTGGAGCTTGTGGCTCGACAACAAGGACTAAAGGCACATCTGCTGCTGCGGGAACATCAGCTTCCACGGCAAGAACACTGCGGCTCAGCGGAGCTTGACGTTCCCGGCAAGCTTGCCGAGCAAAACTTGTCGGGGCGTCTGCTTCAACGAAACAAACCACAGGGCTTGTCGGAGCAGACTGCTCCTCAAATCTGATTGGTGTCGATCTTGGGGACCTTCTTGGCGGCGGCTTGGGAAGCTCTGCCGGAAAATAGTCACCAGAAATCAACTTCCTCTTCTTGCTCTGTCCAGTTGATGGTGTTATGGTTGGTTGAGTTAGCTTGAGCACGAAAATCCCTGGTTCCACAGGCAACTTAAGTGCAGCGCACTTTGACAGGACATCAGCAATATCATTCTGAGCTCTTGGAACATGTTCCATTTGTAGGCCGTCAAAGTGTTCTTCTAGCTTTCTCACTTCATCAACGTAAGCTTCCATCAATGGACTCTGATAATCTTTGTTCACTTGGCGGACGACAAGCTGCGAATCGCCCCTGACAATAAGCTTCTTAATCCCAAGGTCTACTGCAATCCTGAGACCGGCAAGCAAACCCTCATATTCTGCAGTATTGTTTGTTGCTTGCTCCTTGGGAAAGTGCATCTGGACTACGTACTCGAGGTGCTCCCCGGTGGGTGCGACAAGCAGCACGCCGGCACCGGCGCCTTGCAGCGAGAAGGCACCATCAAAGTACATCAGCCACTCTTTGCTTGCTTCCTTGACGGGAATGCTCGTCTCTGGAATTTCTTCATCTGGTGTTGGGGTCCATTCCGCTATGAACTCCGCCAATGCTCTGCTTTGGATAGTTGACGTGCTTTAAAACTTGAGGCCAAAGCTTGACAGTTCTAGTGCCCACTCGACAATCCTGCACACTTTGCCACGGATTCTGCGGTATCCTCTTGATGAAAGCGAGTGACAACTGTGATCTCATGTGCACGAAAGTAATGGCGCAGCTTTCGAGGCCATGAGAAGGCCGAAAAGCAATTTATGCACACCAGAGTACCTTGACCTAGCCCCCTGCAGAAGGGAACTGACAAAGTAAACTGGGCGCTGCACCATCCTTTTCTGCATCTGCTCATGCGTCTGCGCAGATCCGTCCTTGTCGGGACCAGAGCTTGTTGGCGAAGCCCCCTGCTTGTCGTTGGATGTGTCAGCCGTGGTTGCTAGCTCATCATCCGCCTCCCTCTCCGCTACTAACGCAGCACTAACCACTTGATTGGTTGCCGCTATATATAGCAACAACTTCTCTTGTGGCTTAGGTGCGACAAGTGTTGGAGTGGAGGACAGGTATCCCTTCAAGTCCTGCAGCGCAGCCTCCGCTTCGGGAGTCCATTTCATTGGACCTGCCTTTTTCAAAATCTTGAAAAATGGCGGTATGCGTTCAGCAGAACCTAGAGATAAACTCGCCGAGAGCAGCCACATAACCGGCAAGTCTTCGTACATCCTTGACGCGCTTTGGTGCTTCTATCTGCTCAATGGCCTTGTTCTTGTCGGGATTGGCTTCAATTCCTCGCTGAGACCACGAAGAACCCGAGAAGCTTGCGGAAGGGACTCGAACACGCACTTCTCGGGGTTGAGCTTGAGGTTGATCTTGCAGATTTGCAAAGGTCTCATCCAAATCTTGAACCAGAGTTGCTTTGTCCTTGCTCTTGACCACTATGTCATCCATGTAGGCTTCTACATTTACGTGCATTTGCGGCTCAAAAGCGTCTTGGACTACTCTTGCAAGCGTTGAACCAGCATTCTTCAAACCGAAAGGCATCCGTATGAAACGAGTATGTGCCACATGGAGTAATGAATGCGGTCTTCTCCTCATCTTCTTCTGCCATGAAGATCTGATGATATCCTGAGTATGCATCAAGAAATGAAAGCAAATCACATCCAGCCGTGGAGTCAACAATCTGGTCGATGCGCGGCAAGGGATCTTTGGGACAAGCTTTATTAACATCCGTGAAGTCAATACAAAGTCTCGATTTCCCATTTGCCTTGCGCACAACTACAGGATTGGCCAACCACGTAGGATGGAGCACTCCTCTGACAAGGCCTGCTGCTTCCAATTTCTTGATCTCTTCTGCGATGAATTCTTGGCGCTCAACGCTTTGTTTCTGATTTTCTACTTGACAGGGCCGCGCATGAGGGCAAGCGGCAAGATGGTGCTCAATTACTTTCACAGGAACACCGGGATGTCGGGGCGGTTGCCATGCAAACACGTCGACGTTCGCCCGCAGGAAAGCAATGAGCGCGCCTTCCTATTTAGGGTCGAGAGAGGCACTGATGGTGAAGGTACCACCAGTGCCGTCCTCCTTGGCGGACACCCTCTTGGTCTTTGGCGGAGCTACCATCGTCTTCTTGCACTTGCCGGTGGAGCTCGATGGTGCGTCCTCGACGGTAGCGCAGCACTCCGAAGAGGTGCGCTTGCCGGAGTGGGCATCAGAGCTCTTGCCGGACTTGGTCTTCTTCTTCCCCCCGGGAGCTTCAGCGGCAAGTGGCTTGCAATCTGTCGCGGCTGCTGCATCCCGGTAGATCTTGTCGGTGCAGATAAGAGCATCCTTCTTGTCGCCATGGACAGAGATGATGCTTATCGGGCCTGGCATCTTGAGTAAGTTGTAGGCATAGTGAGAGGCCGCCATGAACTTGGCGAGTGCTGGACGGCCAAGTATCCCATTGTAAGGCAATGGGAAATCAACAACGTCGAATGTGACCCTCTCGGCTTGCTCCTTCCCGTATTGATTCCTTGGAATGTGCCAGTCTCTTCGAGCTCACTGTCAGGGATCTGAAGCTTCTGGAGCACCGTGGAGGAGATCAGGTTGAAGCCGGCCCCGCCGTCAACTAGCATCTTGGTGACCTTGAGGTTGCGGATAGTTGGTGAGACCAACATCGGCAAGCACCCGACCGCAGTTATGCGATCAGGGTGGTCCTCAATATCAAAGATGATAGGCGTGCTGGACCACTTCAGAGGCTTGCGTGACTCTACGGATGGTTCAACTGCATTAACTTCCTGCATCCACTGTTTGAGTTGGCGGTGAGAAGTATGCAGAGAAGCACCTCCGTCAACACAGAGGACCTTTGTAGCTTTCTGAAACTCCTACTCATCGGCCTCGTCGTCTTCCATATCTTCGTCGTCATCGTCATCTTCATCCTTGTCGCGGCCGCGGAGAGGTCTGTCTCCTTGCCGCTGCTTGGCCTTGCCGCGGCGCCCTCCCCGGCCGGGACGTTTCTTGCTGGCTCCCCGGCACCTTCTGAGCCTTCTCCTTGTCGCGCGCTCGTACTCAGCCTTCTTACATTCAACAAGCTGCTCGACCTTCTTGCAGCTCTGGAGGTCATGGCCCTTAGTGCGGTGGATCTTGCGATCTTGCTTGCCGGAGCCGTCTGCTTGTCGGCGGCCGCCAGGCAGTGGTTGGTGCGGCGGCAACCTCCTTGCCGGAGCCACCAGCCTTGGCGTTCTTGTCGCCACCTCCATTGCCGGACTGCTCAACAGCTAGCACTACTATGCCTTTCTTCTTCCTGTTGCCCCGCCACCGGCTCTTCTTTGCCGGAGCGGTATCCTCACTGTCAGATCATGTTTCTGCATTCTCTCCTGGGAGTCTCCTCCCTTCCTCAGCACGTGCACACTTGTCGGCCAAGGCATACAGCTCACTGACGTCCTTGACTTTGCACATCGCCATCTCCTCCCTCATCCTACGGTTCCGCCGTTACGATGAAACGCGCCGATCACCGCGGCAGGGTGGACATCTGGGATGTTGTAGTGCACACGGCTGAATCTCTGAATGAACTTGCGCAGGGACTCTCCTTCCTTTTGGGCGAGCAGATGAAGGTCACTTTCTTGGCCATGAGGCTTGTGGCCGCCTGTGAAGGCGCCAACAAACTGATGGCATAGATCCGCCCAAGAGGAAATGGAGCTGTCCGGCAAGTGCATGAGCCAAGATTTGACATTGGACTTGAGTACCAGCGGGAAGTCGTTGGCGAGGATCTTGTCGTCTCGTCCTCCCGCAGCTTGCACCGCGATGGTGTAGATGCTGAGGAACTCCGGCGGATGCGTCCTGCCATCGTACTTCTCTGGCACGTCTGGCTTGAAATTCTTGTTGCTGGGCCACTGGAGTTGCCGCAGCTCACGAGTGAACGCAGGGCAACCTACCGTGTACGGCAAGTCGCCTGGTTCCCCTGGTGCATGCATATCGACAGAAGGCCCAGCGCTTATCGGATTGACGTCGCGCTTCTCTTCGGTGCTCGATGCGAGTTCGAGCATCTTCTTGTTGTCGTTCATGAAGAACTTGGCGCTGATCGCGGCGAGCTCGTGGATCCGATGGCCTTGATGGAGTCGCTGTCGAGGTGGATCCGGCGAGTCGGCCATCTTGGCCTTCGGGGTGGAGAGTGCATGGTGGTTGCACCTCCACAAGTCTCGTCACCACCGGCTCGTGCCTTGTCGTCTTGCCGCGGCAACGATGCGCTCGGTTACCGTGGAGCGTCGCCGTTGGCAAAGCCGATGAGACTCTGTATGGTGGCCCTCCACTCGTCGACCTTGTCGGCCGTTGGAGGGTAGTCGAGGAGCAGCTGAGCTCTCGCCAGAGCTTCTGCTGGAGTAGTGGGTGGCAATGGTGAAAGGTGCGAGGCGGGATATGCTCGGACTTCTAACTATGTTAGAAGGAGCAGCATCCCATCGAGCGACCGTACCTGCGCCCGTGCCCGACATCTTTGGCGTGCACGCTGGTCTTGATCCAACGAGCGTATGGTATTGTGAATACCATGACGCTGTTGGTCCCGCATCTCCTGAGATGGGCGCGGGGCATGTGCGGACGCCGAGGTTTGCGCGGCCTTGTCCAGCGCCCGTTCTTCTGCAAGTGTCTGCTCCACCACCCGTTTGCTCCGGTGATGGTGGGTACGACGCGGACGGCTCCGCTGCCGCCGAAGCCTTCTTCTTCGGTGGCATGTTGATGAAGAGTTGAAGATGATGAAGATGTTGCTCGTGTGAACACCGGATCAGGTTCACACAGCCTCGACGCCCCCTACCTGGCGCGCCAAAGATGTCGGGGAGGCTGATCGGACCCACGAACACCTATGGGACCGGCGGGCGAGTCCCTTGTGGTTCGGAGGGGCGAAGATCGCCTGAAGAGCGGATCGAGGCGGCACACGAGCAGTTTTACCCAGCTTCGGAGCTCTCCGGAGAGATAATACTCCTACTGCTGCTTGTCTGATTGTATTGTGTTCTTGCTAGGGAGCACGGAGAGCTACAAAACCTAGCGTGAGTGTCTCTGGTCTCGAATGAGTCGAACCGACCGAACCCCTTTTCTACGTTGCGCATGGGCCTCCTTTTATATGCTCAAGGGGTCTCCGACAGGTGGCAACGTAGACGAGGGTACAAATGGAAAAACAGTAGTTGGTACACCTACTTATGCGATTATGCGATTGCAATATACCTAACTCGACAGCAAGGGACAAAAGCATTAAATGCCCGTCCACATCGCCTAAACTTGATCTGTGAGGGACCGTCAGGAGCGCCACCGTTTGCCACGATGGAAGGCTTGTCAGCGCCGCTTATCGCTGCTCCCCGCTGGCTGCACAGCCGCTTGACACGCGCGCATGGAATGGTCCCATGGCGACAAGTTGATGGATGAGCTGGAGCGGAGATGAAGAGAGGTTGCCTGCCGCGGCAAGTGCCTTGCCGCGGCTGAATCCTTGTCGCGTCCGGAGGCTTGTCGGCGCTCGAGCCTTCCCGGCAAGCTCCTCTTGCCGGGGTCTTGTCTTCTGCGTGCCTTGAGTGGCTTTCCCGGCAAGCTCCTCTGGCCGGGGCGTTGTCTTCTTGGTTAAATACTTTGTTCTTGAATGGCTCCAAAGGAACCACGGAGTATCTTGGCGGTGACCAAGCCAGCCCTGCCGCGGGGTGCTGCAACTGCCCGTGCACGAGTTCGGGATACTAGGGTACCCCTACTCTAGTACACCGACACAGCCTGAAGAATTGAACATCGCAATTGCAGAATTGAAGCAAACAGTTAACTCAAGACGACAACTAATTAACAAAACAGTTAATAAGTGAGCACCACACTACACGACATATATAACATATACACTAGAGCAATAGATTGCATGGTAAAATTAGGTAACACAATTCACTAGAATTTGTGAAGGAAAGGCAGGAGCAGCACACACAATGGGTAAACCGAGCATGCTTAATCGGCGTAGCTAGCAAATGGCAAGGTGCTCCTTCAAGATCTAGGGGTCGGCGCGAATGGTAGCCATCGCGACCTCATCCACACGCGCGGCCGCAATTTGCTTCTCCGCTGTCAAATGCTCCTTGAGGTCCTGGCTATACTGCGTGCGCCATGGCTTAGGGCGGCGCTTATTTGGTGGAGGGGTCGGCGATTTGGGTGGAAGGTGCCGTGCTCGCGCCGGCGGTCGGGGCATGTGGGATGTGGAAGGAGGAGGAGGATGGGGGTCGGGTGTGGATTACCTACCTGGATAGGCGAGGCCGAGCAGCGTGAAGGAGGGTCGCCGACGAGGAGGCAGCGCTGCAAGCAAGGAGTGAAGGTTTCAACTTGGAAAGGAAGGCGGAAATAGGGGAAATGTGGCTTTTGGTAAGGGGGAGGGGCGGGGAGGTAGATATTTCCGCGGAAGCCAAAAATTTGGAATAGCATTAGCGAAAAAACTGGCGTGCAAAGTGTCATCAGACACGGTCCCTTATTCAGAACTTTGTATGATATGTGAACATCACAAATGATTCAGATAGCTTAACCCGTGTGTGTTGAGTTTGAACGTCAAAAATTTTGGTTTGAATTTCCCTGTTTACAGTGGTCATCCACGTTATTGCATAATTTGGGTACACAAAGGAGACTAACTTCTTAATCGAGCAAGTTCAACAATTAAATAAAGCTAGCTGACCTAAACATTACTCTAACAAATTAAAGACCGACGCTCATAATTAAACAAAACAAAGAGTAGTACTACGGCTAGTGCTCGTCGAGCTCCGCCGCCGCCTCCATTTCCAGCTCGCGCCCGACGGTCTACTGGGGGGCTCCATGGCATCAATTGCACCATACTCGCCAAGCATCTCGCCATCTGTATCCGCCATATCTTTGGAATAGGCCGCCACGAGCTGGGCGTGGGCAGCCGCGATCTGGGCTCTGGCGGGCTCCGTCGTGGCAAGGTATGCCGCACAGGAATGGACGGCTGCTCGAACTCTCTCAGTGATTGCCAGCTCTTTGGCCGTTGGTTGCCGACCGTTGTCGGAGAAGCTTCGTTCAATTTGTGCGGTGACCACCACGTGATGGGTGTGGACGGCCTCGACATGATAGTGGATGGCCTCCATCAGGGCAAAGGCTGCCGTTGTGGAATGGACAGCTATTGTGCCCCTCTCACCAGTTGCTATCCCTGAGGCAGATGCTGCTGTGGCCGCCTGAGAAGCAACATCGGCCGTTTGGGCTGCCTTGGCCGCCCGGACACAGACTGCGGTTGCCCTCACGAAGCTTGTTAGCATGCGCCTGGCGGCTACGGCCGCGCTCTCGCCGGAGAGGACCACCGAAGTTGCCCTCACGACGTGGGTCCACGTCCCCACCTTTCACGAGCGACGAATGAACAGTGAAATGATATTTGGGGAGTGAAGTAGTGTGCTTGACATGCTAGCTGTGGACTGTACTCGACGCACCTTCTCTCGTAAGCCATAGGCGTACTATACACCGATGGTGCTCCAAGATATTTTGTGCTGCATCTCACGCGGTTGGTGATAATAAACGGTGTGCGATCTACTTGATTTATCGTCTTGATTTGAATTACGTAATGGGGTCACAGCTACAAAGGATGGTGTTTGAATTGTTAGAACTTTTATCTGTAGTGAACATGCAACTATAGGTGTGTCGTCAAAAAAATTGGAATTATTGAGGGATCGTTTGGACGTTTTTATTTATTAAATTGGTTTTGTAGGCATTTCAGGTGCATAATTCTAATTTCAACTACATGCACATGCTCCAGTGCATTTAAACGGGTTGAAAAATCAAATATGTGTCCTTCGTTGCATGCTTAGGTCCCATGCAAGAAATGGGAATGAATGTCACACACCCTGCCACCGTCACTCGGCTGCAAACATTGAGATACCTGGTTTTTAAATTCTAGTAAATCCAAAACTCGTTCGAAATTCATGAAACTTGGCATGCTATCATGGAGCGGCATCAACATGCCGTCGTAAAAATTTTGTCCCATTGGGGCAGGTTTGGGTATAAGCTTCTCACAAACCAGAGCTTCTCACAACAATGGTGATGGTTTCGCTAGGGAACGTGACACCTTTGGGGACGAAACGATATCCGTTGCCTCTTATTGCTTTCAAAAAATTTAGGGTGTCAACATAGAACAACAGGAGTGTTGTGTTCAATTTTGGAATTTTTCAGGTTTTGTTTGGACATTTTTATAGATTAACTGGGTTTTCCAGGCATTTTATGCGCATAATTCAAATTTGAAGTACATGCATATGCTCCAGTGCATATAAACTGGTTGAAGAAACAAATACGTGTCCTTGGTTGCATGCTTAGGTCCCATGGAAGAAATGGGAATGAATTTCAAACACCCTACCAACGTCACTCGGCCACAAACATTGAGGTACCTGGTTTTTAAATTCTAGTAAATGCAAAAATCGTCTGAAATTCATGAAACTTGGCATGCTATCATGGAGTGGCATCAACATGTTGTGGTCAATTTTTTGTACCATTTGGGACATGTTTGGGTATAAGCTTCTCACATACCAGAGCTTATCACAACATGCGTCATGGTTTCGGTAGGGAACGTGCCACCTTTGGGGACGAAACGATATCCGTTGCCTCTTATTTCTTTCAAAAAAATTCAAGTGTCAACATAGAACAACAAGAGTGTTGTGTTCAATTTTAGAATTTTTTGTGGTTCGTTTGGACATTTTTATACATTAACTGGGTTTTCCAGGCATTTTATGTGCATAATTCAAATTTTAACTACATGCACATTCTCCAGTGCATATAAACTGGTTGAAAAATCAAATATGTTTCCTTGGGCTCATTCTTAGGTCCCATGCAAGAAATGGGAATGAATTTCAAATACCCTGCCACGGTCACTCGGCCGCAAACATTCAGATACCTGGTTATTAAATTCTAGTAAATCCAAAACTCGTCTGAAATTCATAAAACTTGGCATGCTATCATGGAGCGGCATCAACATGCCGTGGTAATTTTTTTGTCACATTTGGGGCAGGTTTTGGTATAAGCTTCTCACAAACCAGAGCTTCTCACAACAAGAGTGATGGTTTGGGAAGGGAACGTGCCACCTTTGGGGACGAAATGATATCCGTTGCCTCTTCTTGCTTTCAAATTTTTTCGAGTGTCAACATAGAACAACAAGAGTGTTGCGTTCAGTTTTGGAATTTTTGGGGTTCGTTTGGACATTTTTATACATTAACTGGGTTTTCCAGGCATTTTATGTGCAGAATTGAAATTTGAACTACATGCACATTCTCTAGTGCATATAAACTGGTTGAAAAATCAAATATGTGTCCTTGGGTGCATGCTTAGGTCCCATGCAAGAAATGGAAATGAATTTCAAACACCCTGCCACCGTCACTCGGCCGCAAACATTGAGATACCTGGTTTTTAAATTCTAGTAAATCCAAAACTCGTCTGAAATTCATGAAACTTGGCATGCTATCATGGAGCGGCATGAACATGCCGTGGTAAAAAAATTGTCTGCTTCCCCAGGTTTAATTCGGTTTCCCCAGTTTAATTTGGTTTTTAAATATAAAACACTCTTCGCAAACGTTTTAGTTAGAACACCCGTATGCAGACTGACAACTTCCCCTGGAAGCCAAGGGAAAATGTGCCGAGTAGGATTTGTGCAACTCTTGATCCCAAATGTTTTAGATAGAACACCCGTATGCAAAGTGAGAGCAGCGCAGGATTTGTGCATCCCTTCAACGCAAACGGTTGTTTTGGATGACCCGTGTGCAACCACGTACAAACAATTTGGTAAGATTTGCATCTTTCATATTGGGTATGTTGCCATTTGTCAAACTCGAGAGATTTACATTTGTTGATCTAGTAACGTTGCCAGTTGTTAATCGTTGTAACACTGCGATTTGTCAAAATATGCAGCTAGAAATCATTAGCACTATCTAATTTTTGCAACTAAAATTCAGTAATTAAGCATAGATTTCATTCATAGATTAAGCAGTCATTCTTAATTTATACAAACAGTTCAACTCGATAGCTGAACCGACCAAACTTCTCCCCAATTGTAGCTAACCACGTACTGAAATAGCTAGTTCAACTATATGTACTAGCTAATTTTAAGTACGTTGTATAGTTCGACCACACATCTATAGTTAGATGAACTGAACAAAATAGCCCCTAAATGCTACTACTAACACAGAGGGGCTTTTTGCTACTTCCGGAGCCTCTCCTCTGCCGAGCGCGCTCACCCGCTCAGTAAGAGGCAGAGGAGGAGGAGGAGCCTACCGACGAGCTGGACAAATTAAATTCGGTGCCTGTCGCTGCTGCACATTCAGCGACGCTCGCTAGCTCGAACGCCCACTGCCACTCCAGACGATCCGTCTCAAAGCAGTCGGACTGCACTACAAAAAAAAGACACATCCGTGACATTTTGGGCCGAACGAATTTTTTTGTCATACATATGACACTTCTATGACGATAATTGTGACAAAACCCGGTATCATCATAGATGTGGTGGGATCCTACTTCTATGACAAAAAAATCATGACAAAAATGGGCTTTTCGTCACAGGCGGGCCGGAGACGCAATGCATGACATTCTTTGGGCCATCCATGATGGAAAAAACCGTGGTAGAAGCGAGGGGGATATCGTGGAGTTGACGGTTCACGGTGGGAGGTCGGGGCCGGCGATGCTGCTTTCTCGTATTAACGACGCTGCTGCGTGTGTGGGAGGCGTTGGCTCTAATCGAACCCGAGCGTGGCGTTGGGCTCTAATCGAACCCGGCGATTGCACCGCGAGCTATGCGTTCTTGAACCCGGCGATCGATCGATGGTCGTTAATCGAACCCGATGGAGCGATTCGCCGCTACCGCTGCTAATCAAGCCGATCGATCTGCCTGCAGGATGAACGATGAGCGTTGCGGGGGTTAGATGAGCGATGGCGGTGGCGTTGCCTTTGGATGAAACGGGACCCGTGGTGTGGAGGGCTGGATGAGCGATGAAGCGGTGGAGGGGTGGCCGTGGAGGGGTGGTTGAACAGGACCCCGTGGTGTGGAAGGCTGGATGAACAGTAGACGGTGGAGGGGTGCCCGTGGAGGGGTGGTTGAACAGGAGCCGGTGGAATAGCGCGTGGTGGAGGCTGGATGAACAGGAGCCCGTGGAGGCTGGAGGAGGTGGACGGTGGCCCGTGGAGGCTGGAGAAGGTCGACGGTGGAGATGAACAGTATCCCGTGGAGTGCCGTTTTGCGGTATGCCACACCCCTCCCGATGAACAGGACCCCCCGTTTCGACTGTAGCGCTCCAACACTAGTCCGTTTAAATTTTTTTGATGCGCCACACCCCTCCCGATCAACAGGACCCCCGTTTCGACTGTAGGAGGTCTGTTTCCCCTGTTTTGCGGTACGCCAGACCCCTCCCGATCAACAGGACCCCGTTTTCAGTAGGAGGTCCGTTTCCTCCGTTCTTGATGCGACACACCCTCCCGATCAACATGACCCCGTTCCGAACGTAGGAGGTCTGTTTCCTCCGTTGTGCAGTACACCAGGCCTCGTTTCCATCGCATGTTCCGTCCAAGCCCTCCCGATGAAGACGACCACGCATTCCGTTCCGACCCAGCCAGTTGGCTCCCCATGAACACGACGACGATGCTGCTTCTCCGTTCTGAACCAGCCATGTACGTATCCGCGAGTAGGCGTTCGAGACCCTGCCCGTATGTACTTACGTTGCCGTATTTTCTTTCTTGCACCCTCGCCGTTGTACGTATGTGTACATGCTACGTGCGTGCCTCTACTACGACACATGCGTGCCTCTACATCCACCAATATATATATACGTACACGTTCGCGACCAGAATGACAACGCTACGTACGCTTCGACCAGGTGGGTCCCGACTGTCAGGCACTTCCTTGCCTACGAAGATGTAGCTGGTGGGTCCCAGCAGTCAGGGGGGCGAATCCTTTTGGGTTTTTTTTTGACCGGACGCACTTCCTTGCGTGCGAAGATGTAGCTGGTGGGTCCCAGCAGTCAGGGGGCGAATTGTTTTTTTGCCCGGTCACACTTCCTTGCGTGCGAAGGTGTAGCTGGTGGGTCCCAGCAGTCAGGGGGGGCGAATCGTTTTGTTTTTTTGCCCGGACGCACTTCCTTGCGTGCGAAGATGTAGCTGGTGTGTCCCAGCAGTCAGGGGGAAACATTTTTTTCGCGAAATACAGTGGCCCATCTGGTGGGTCCCAGCTGTCAGGTGGCGGAATCATTATTTTCCACGTAATAAGGAGGCACTTCCTTGCTGCGGCTGTGGACCCAACTGTCAGCCTCTCCACGTACAGTCCACGTCCGATGGAAGTCATTCCTTAACCACGTTGACCACGTCGCGCCAAGAGCACCAGGGCGGTGGATGATGGCGAGGCCTAGGAAGGGGACAACGGGGAGCCGGGGAAGACGCGGCAGTGGAAGCCCGCACGGAGAGGAGTACGAGGGTTCACTGGTTCGGCTGCGGTGTGAGGCTGCCATCGCCGCGAGGGCACAGCCAGCGGTGGGAATAGTAGGGGCGGTGAGGCCTCATGGCCTGACAGCCAGCCACGGGAGGCAGGACCATGCGGCACGACCGGCGCTGCTTTGGGTGGCTGGAGCAAGAAGACCACAGGTTGAAGAAGCACTACGGCCGTTGGATGGAGATCGTATGGTCACTGGAGCTAGAATCGTTCATATTGACTAAAGTTGACAAAGGCCCCGTCGATCAACTTAGTAGGCCCTAAGTCAGCCCCCACCATGGTGGGTCCCATCTAGCGTGGGGAGTATTCATTTTTTGTGCGTAATAAGGAGGCACTTCCGGTGGGTCCGAGCCGACAATGAGGGAACATTTTTTCACGAAATCGCTGGCCCGTTCGGTGGGTCCCAGTGAGTCGGGGAAAGCGTTTTTCAGCGAAATAAGGTGGCCCGTCCGGTGGGTCCCTCATTGTCGGTGGAGGAATAATTATTTTGCAGCGTAATAAGGAGGCACTTCCTTGCGGCCGCTGGACCCGGTATCGGCCTCTCCACGTCTGATACTCTTCCGATGGAAGTCGGTCGTTGACCACGTTGACCACGCCGCGCCGAGAGCACCAGGGCGGTGGTCTGGACGACGACGAGGCCTAGGAAGGGGACGACGCGGAGCCGGGGAAGACGTAGCAGTGGAAGCCCGCGCGGAGAGGAGTACGAGGGTTCACTGGTTCGGCTGCGGTGTGAGGCTGCCGTCGCCGTAGAATAACAGGGGGTGTGGGTGAGTAGAGGGATGGCCTGGCCAGCCGTGGGAGTAGTACGGGGCGGTGAGGCCTCCGCGGCATCATAGCCGGCCACGAGAGGCAGGAGCACGCTACACGAGCGGCGCTGCTTTGGGCGGCTAGAGCAAGAAGACCAGAGGTTGAAGAAGCACCACGGTCGTTGGATGGACATCGTACGATCACTGCAGCTAGAATCGTTTATATTGACTAAGTTGACAAAGCCCTTGGTACGCGTCAACTTAGTAGGCCCACAGCTCAGATTTGGCAGAGAACATATAGCCCATTTGCGATTTGTAAGAATATACAACCCATTTTTTAATTCTAATGGAATTTACTACAGCCCATTTACAGTTTGTTAAAAGTACAACCCAACTTCTAGCTAGGACAACGATTAATAATTTCAAACAACCGCTCAAAATAGAATTCAAAAAAATTCCCACATTTTGATGGGATCCGAAATATTTTTATCCGAATTTTCTAGTCAGGTTAAATATAATTCCAAAATAAAGTTGTATTACGTTAAAATCCAACGAAATATTGCGCGCGCAACAAGTAATGAAATTAAAATTTCCAAATTACAAAAATAATATATTTTTCAAACTAATTACATGTTTGGTGCATAGTAATTGCCCAGTTATTATAATTACATCCCATTAATTATTTCTTAAAGTCAATTTTCTTGTTAAGCCTAATGCATACCTCCTAGGAAACTTTGCAGCCCAATGCAGATAACAAGTTGACCGGATATTGTGTACAACTGTCGGCCCAGTTGCATTGTCGATGTTGAAAAAAGGCACAGTAGTATAGTACAACCTAACATGGTTACTCAGCCCACATTCGATTGGCGGGAAAGGCCCGGAAAAGGCTTCATGCAACTTTTTGAAGTCACTGAGCTCAATTAATAACTTAAGAAAAACGTTAGATTAAAGTGGAACATAATTAAAAGCTGTCACAAGCAAATAAATAATTCAGCGGGTCCCACTTGTGCGTGTGCGCGTGTGTGTGCATGTGTGTGTGTGTGTGTGTGTGAGAGAGAGAGAGAGAGAGATAGAGAGAGAGACCCATCGGTCGATGCTCGTAAATACATCTTTCAGCCATATGCATTGCTGATGCTCAGTAAAAACTTATATAGTTGACACAATCATATAGAACATCATAGCACACTTTGAACTTGCATACAAAAATTTCACACGCAGCGCACAATCAGGATGGAAGAAGTGGATCGCTCCGGGAAGGGCTATGTTGAAACCAAAGAAGTCGTACATAACGGTTCATCGTCTTTATAAATGACGGGGAAATATCTTGAATGTTGTGCAAAGAAAACAGACAGACAACACAATAAGTTCTGCTAGCACACTAAGTTGACGTACAACCCTTTCTGAAAAAAGTTCAGGTACAAAATTAGAACAGGTCACAATCAAATGTACTGGCATATCAGTGCTTGAGACCCATAGCTCGGATTTAACTAGTACTATCGACAAGATTCAGTTGTTACCTCAAATTAGAGCACATCCAGCAGCCAGCCCGCCTATTCTCCCAAAGAAGCGATGGCCTCCGCCGCTTGCGATGGAGTAGGCCACTGTGCCATCCATTGTTCCGAGCAACACGGGAAAGTCGGCGTTGACTCTGTAATGGGCCAGCTGTCGGACGGACCACAGCACCAGCCCGGCGGCGGCAGGACTTCGATTGATGGATTGACCACTTCTTCGACATGCACGAACACTCGATACAGGTACATCCCTAACGTGGTCCGCAGCGGCCTTGGTGGCGACGAATAGTACAACCCTGGTTCCTGCACCGGTATCTCAACACCAATCACCTTCGGTATGGTGGACGACTTCCTCATCCATGCCATAACCGTCAGAGCCCAGCTGTCTGGAGGAACAAACATACTTACAAGCTCACCTCCAAGGTCGTTGATAAGCTCGTTCATGGACTCGTTGTTCCAAGCACGTCGAGGCATGCCGTGGAAGGTAAGCTTTGTTAAAAACTCAAGCTCAGAGGGCACCGAGCCCCAACCTGGGTGCCACCGATCAAAGCTCACCAGCACGCCATCGCAGAAGAAACGCCAGGAAGATTCGAACACACGACTGCAGTCGAAAGTTGTCCGGAACTTGATGAAGAAATCAGCTGGTGGCGGACAGACTTCGAAGAGCAAGTCACTTATTTGGATGTCGTGCGCAATGCCCAGAGCTTTGACAAGGTCATCCGGTGAGACGGGAGGCCGTCGCCGTTGATGGTACCATCAGCACTTTGCCGGCAAACTGGTCATCAAGCGCCGCCATGCCCTTTGTTGTCTGACGGCACCTGCCAGCGGCCGAAGCGGGGCCGGACCTCGGGATCTCCGACTCGGAGATCCGCGTTGACAGCGACATGATAGTGCGCTTGAGCATGTGGAGTACAGGAGGGGGATTGGGGGAACTGGAGTAGGAATCGAGATTCCAGAGGTGGGGGAGGGGCGGGAGACTGAGGATGAAAAGGTAGCATGAATTTCGAGCACACGTCAATATGCTCTCGGTGCGCAAGCACACGAAAACACCGGTGGCGCCCACATGTCGGCCTAAGAGTCCTTATTCTTTCTTTTTTGGAGAGCCCGACTTTTTTTTCAGTATCTTTTGAGAGCCCGGCCCGAGAGTCATAATTGACCTGTTTGGCATTGCATTACTACTCGGCCCATATTCAACGACACCTCACCGCCCAAACAAGTGTACATCATCGAAAAGGCGGTGAGCTCAAATTATATAACTTGAAAAAGGAGATATACTCTGAACACTCGGATAATGGTGATGCCCTCATTTAGCCCATCAGTAGTTCGAGACAATAAACAGTTCAAAACAACGATATATACAACATTCAAACACTGACTAGTGACTACTACTGACATAAACAGCAAGACATGATAGTTCATAAGAAGTCTTGCTACACCACCAAAACGCACCCATCTGCAGTGCTCAAACTCTCGTGATCCGCATTTAGAATGACATTCTAAATGTAGCAACTATTACATAGAAAGAGTGACATAGACGAGGATGACCAAATGACAAGGAATATGCATAATAAAAGAAAGAACTACCCATCCGAACTAGCAGCAAAGACAACAAAGTCATTCAAGAGATGATCCAACACCATCATAATTTGCAGCCCGCTTCAGACCCGGTGATCAAGAGACACCAAGATTACTCCACCCTTCGATGCAACAGCCCAATTACCTATCAACCTCAAGGCTTGAACCACATCACTGTCGTCAGAATTGAGACATCCAAGGATCAAAGTTAATCCGGATGCCTTTGTCATTCTCACCTTCTTTTTGGCTGCAGTCATATCATTGACAATCGGGGAGTTAGCTCCTCGAACTCCTAGGGCTCGCCATGTAGACACAGTTTTCCATAGCAAATGTAGCCTCTCTGCCATCAAGGTCCTTGCCAGCGGTGATCTCACAGTTAATCGGATAAGTGAGTCCGAGAAGCAGAGAGTGTGAACCAAGGCTGTTTACCCGCCTCCAACTAAAAAATCCTAAAGGCCCCCACAATTTGGTATCACCTTTCGTGACGTAACGACCAGCTGTCCGGATACTCACGTATTACACGGTGCTTGTATACATTGGGGTTTTTGCAATATAACTTTTCCGGCTCATGTGTCCGAATGATCATCTGTCTTTTGTCGTCGTCTGATCAAGTGAGGAACCAGTTGTGCTTCCCTGTTTTTGGCAAAGGTGGTGTGATTACAAAGGGCAGTAACTGTAGGGACACTGCATCATATCAAAAAGGACATGCATTGTTAATGTAAGATCAGCATTGTTCAGAGTATGAGTAGGATAATGCAAGAAACAACAGTGATACGTCCCTGTCGGAACTGGGAGGAATATATAGGGAAATGTATACTGGGTTCGAAAATATAGAAGTGCCATGCATGGTTATACTCATGTTATCTCGCAATCGATTCTTCATAGGAAACTACCATGTCATGCATGTTATGTAATCATGTTTTGTCCTCACAAACAAATTCGTCAAGGTAACTAACAGACCATGCATTGTTATATACTCGTGTTCTATGGGCAAAAATTTTGTGAGGATATTATTCTAGCCATTGATTGCTGAAGGGCGAATATAGGTATGTACACATGGTAACCGTTGCAGGATTTCACTACTTCCAAATATAGAGTTCTCCATATGCACATTTACTTCCCTAATGTATGGTAAGATGAAACCAACAGTGTGGTGCATGTTTCTACATCATGAAAATGAGGAAACTAACATGGCCATTGATACACACTCATATTTAGTAGTAGTATATAGATTACTGTAAAATAAGGATAATATCCATATATTCCTAACCGTTTGATTAATCAGGGTACAAATTGGCTGTAATGACATGGTCACAACCGCATGAATTAACTCATTCCAAATATAGCTGATTTACGGCGTCTCTAATGTATTGCCATAGTTCTACTCAAATTCTGCTCAAACAGGGATATGCCAATCATCACAAAAAGTTCAAACAGTGTCATGGCGTCATCATTAACATGAGGCGGAAACAACTTACACGCTACCGTCCCAAAGAATACGTGGTGCCATCTGCTTTGTCGATCGCGTAGATGATGCCATTGTGTTCAATAGCATCACAGAAGTGTGTATCAGCTTTGACGATGATCCACTGCGAGCCGAGTTGTCTCTAGCTAAATAAGCCACCGGCGTAAAGATAGGCGAGTCCGTGGTCGAACAAGGCAATTAGCTTGAAGTCTGCATAATTCGCATGTCGTGTGGGCACTTGGCAGATTACAATCTTCTGCAAAACAAGGTCCGTCCAACTGAGGTAGTAATCTAGATGACTTGGACCGCGATGGTAATACTCTATATAATCTAACGGAGGAAGGATAATCTCATGGGAGGTCTAGAAGTTCACGAGCACCAACTTTTTACCGTCTTCTCTGAAGGCAGCCATCCAGTGGGAGTTCATGCCGACCCAGTACATACCTGCCAAGAAGTTTCAGGCGATGGTGATCGGATCGATGTTGAGGGAAATGATGTTCGGCGACACACTACATACCTGCAAAGCAGTTTCGGCTAATGGAGATCGGATTGAAGTCGAGGGGCATCATGCACACCTCCGTATCATGGTGAGCCAATCTCGCAAGACTAGATAGCAGCAAGCAGGGTGTCTTGAAAAGCTTAGGCCTTGCTTCGATGATGGCTGTGTGCATGTCCATCGAGCATGCAACCAGCCGCAGGGCGGTCAACATATCCATACATGAACAATAGAGGTTGAGGATGTCACTGGGGAGATTGCTCCAATCGCGGCTCATATGGATGCTGCGCGGTTCGCGTTCGGCCATGGTGGAGTTTGGAAGGGGGCTTGTTTTACGGGGAGAAGGATGTCGGTCTTTGGAGCAGCTCGCGAGGCAATAGTGGTACTGGGGGAGGCGAGTGAGGCGACGGTACACGGGGGCACAGTGAGATGGAGACGGAGATGGAGATGGAGAAGGAGATGGAGATGGAGTGGTGCTATGGGAGCGGAGAGGGAGACGAGGCGAGGCGCCAATGTGCTGTACAGCGGCGGTGACAGACTGCACAGTGCACAGGGTGAGGCTGACTTTGGTAACCCGAACACGCCACCTCGCCTGGACTAGTGTCAGGCGCAGGGTGTTGTCACTTCACTGTGAGGACCGGATGAATAGTATTTTGACCATCAAGTGTACCACAGTTGTACTACTACTAATACTAGTAGTTGGAACATGAGTACTCCAGTATTGTATAGCGGAAATAGGTCTCCCGTGCTAGCATGCCTATTCACTTCATCGTTCGGTATCATCCATATTGCTAGCGTAACCAAATTCTCGCATGCCCAATCAACACCGCCGCGATGCATGCAGTGGTCGTTCTCGTGCATCAAGGACGGCATGCAGATCGTTCCACACTTGAGAAGAGGAAAAATGGAAAGGTAGAACGCGGCAGCAGAGGAAGAGAACGCTGGCTAACGAGGCTGGGAGGGGATCGAGCAGGAAGTTAATGCTCCATGCCTAAAGGTTTTGGGAAAACCTGATTTTCATAAGGTGACTGTGGGGACCCCGACTCATAAGTCGAGATCACCGAATGCACGTGTACGGTGATCCCAGAGATCAATGCTCACTGAACACACAGAAGCTGAAGAACAAGAGTCTTACATCCATACATACCGTTTTACACAAGTAGGACCATTATGGTCAAGTCTTGAGTGTATCATCGCAGCGGAAATCTTCAATAACAACTTGGACCCATGCCATCTGCCTTAACCCTACAGGCATTCTGACTGGGAAGCGTCCTAGCTCGCATGTTCGTCCAAGGTACTCTTCATTATATCCTGTTCATTCATGCCTGGCCAATAAAATAACCAGTGGCAAGCCAATGAGTACTTTGAATGTACTCGCAAGCAACCCATGTTTTGGTTCAAGATACAACAATGCATGATATAGGTAAACTTTTGCAGAAAGCTAGTTTTGAGTGCAACGACTTGTTCAACAACTTGTAAAACATGCATCATGAGAATACAGATGTCCATATGAACAAGTTATAGATATCAACATAAGCGGAGTTGGACACCAATCCAACTTGATCATCGTGTCAAGCCATCTGACTTAACCCAAATGGTTTTATCAACACACACACATGGTTTGTAAACTCTGGACGTAGTTTAAGCAGCACCGCCCAACTGTCCTTGACCGTGGACACGGCTATTCGAATAGTTTTACACTCTGCAGAGGTTGCACACTTTACCCGCTAGATCCGGGGAACTGCCATGTCATCCACGACCCGCGGTACCTCAAGTACCCGGGGTAAGCACCCGATCACTATCTTTCCCTAGACGACACTAACAAGGAGTCTACTCATTGTTCCATATCCTCACGATGTACATCATACGAGACTCACTCGAGATCGTAACATCCGAGAGGGGACACAACGCGGTGTATCCGGTGCCCTGTGAAGACAGTCATGGCCGCCCTACCTGGCACGACCCCGTCCCGGGAGAGAGCACCAACTCTCCCCCGTCACTAGTAATGCGGGCTCCAAGCTAGCATAGGCCTAGGTAATCAATAATGCCTTTTCCCATACAAGGGTAGAGTGGTTGCGCATGTAAGGTTGGGACAGTCGACAAATCTTAAATCTAATCCATTTTCGAAAACAACACACACTTGCCTCGGTACACCACTTCGTCATCAAGTGGTTACCCATCTCATCATCTCCCTCGGGCATAAGTGGCACCCGTCGGGGTTTTTGAGAAGTCCTTTGAAAATACTTTGTCTCCTTCATCATGCATATACCCGCCCCTTTTTGCGTAGCATCTATTTAGCATCCTATCTACTCCCACCGGCATAACTCTCATAAGAAGGTAGGGTCATGCACAATGCAAGTATCAACGAGGAAGTAATAGTGGCAAACCACCCCATGTGGTCACCACAGTATCATGTCTCCGATGCAAGCAATAAAAGTTCTATATGACATGCATAAAAAGGGTTTCATAGACATGGTCAAAGGGCTGCTTGCCTGGTTCATCAGAGTCTTGAAATCTTCTGGTCCTTCTCCAAGTACTCCGTCTACTTCGTCAAGTAACGTCGGAAACAATCACAATAAGTAACACAACAAGGCAAAAATAAAAGTGCTCTAAAAATATTAATTTGACTTTTCTAGGACTTCTCTGGTTATATGAAAAATAACCAGAGTGGTTTCATTGGAGTTGGACCAGTGGATATTTCTAAACATTTTGATATGATGGAATCAAGGGGTTTAAGGATTTGTAAGAAGTGTACAGAAACATATTTTTGAAAAATGAGAAGAGGCACCCATTTAGCAAACCATGATTTTAGAAGAATCTAGGAGTTGGTTTCACTGGATTTGGAGTTCAAATGAATATTCTATGGATTTGCAAAGTTGACAAACATGAAGAAATGGCTCATTATTTTGTGGGGTACAGAAAGTATTAAGAAAAATGTTCATAAACTAAGTTTTGAACTTATAGACATCTAGGATTTTGGATCATGGAATTTGGATCAAAAATGGGTTGTCTATGATTTTCTAAAGTCCATTACAGAAATGGAAAAATAAGATTTGATAAATGTTTGTGAATAAAAAGTCTCTGGAAAAATGTGCATGCAGCACCAACAGGTAGATCATGATTTATAGAGTCACTAGAAATTTGAATCATCAAATTTGGAATTAATTTGAATATTCTATGGATTTTACCAGTCCACAGAAAAAGAAAAAGAAAAGGGATTTACCTAAATGGGCCGGATCTAGGCGGCGGCGGCGCGCACTGGGCGAGTTTTAGCAGCAGGGCGCCACTAGGCCGGCCCAGCGGCTCGGCCGCACGCGCGCAAGGGCCACGTCGGACGCGGTTTTACTGGAATACGCCTCCACTTGCCAGCGTGGCACAGGGCTGAGCCAGCAACGAGTGGGGCCCGCCTGTCGAGTTCATCCCAACCTCCCGCCCGAACAGGCAGAGGCAGGGGCGGTGTCGACGGCGGCTTGCCGCTTCTGAGCCATTTTGGTGAGCTGGCCACCGGCGTTTCGAGGACCCGCCGAGTCCAACCGTGGGTGGCACGGTCGCCCAGGGGCACCGGGTCGAGCAGGGCACTGGCCGCGGTGGACGAGGCTGACGGTGAGGTTGGGGCATGGTGTTGCGGCCGCGGAGAAGAAGAAATGGAGTCCAGGAGAGGGCCATGGGGAAGTGAGTGATGCTCTGGTGCAGGTAGGAGGGGGAGAGGGGCACCAGAGAGCTCAAATTTGAGCGGTGGCCGGTGGAAAGATTTCCAGTCATGGAGGTGAATGGGGGCACTAGGGGAGGAATGGGTTGGCCTGGGGAGCGTACGGGAGAGAGAGAGAGAGAGAGAGAGAGAGCCAAGGGAGTCGAGGGGGGGCTCGGGGGTGGCCTTTTATGGTGGGGCGATGGTGCACCGTGAGTTCATGCGCCGGTGAGGCTGTTGCCGTCGCTGCAAGCCACGGGGGCGCGCGTGGACGTGTTTGGGGTGCTCGTGGGGTTGGTCTAGGGCGAGGGGACAGAAGAGAGATAGCGGGGAAGGTCCAGAGCAGCGCGCATGTGAGGCTTCCCATTGGAGCGCTCGGGCGGCCAGTGCATGTGCGAGAGGAGGCAGGAGGAGGGAGAAGGAGGAGGGGACAGGGGTGTAGCATGCTGCCTACGTCGAGGCGCGTCGGAAGGCGTGCAGGGGAGGGCCGAGGTGGTCGGAGGCATCAGGCAGAGGGCAGCTACAGTGCAAGGGCGGACTGTAGCGCGCTCCAGAGCGTTCCTTTGGCTGCCATGGCATTGTTTAAGGTGCAGGGGCATGCCCACTCATGTCTGGTAGCGCTAGGGAGAAGTAAACAAAGGGGAGAGGGCCTTGGATGCCCTGGACAGCCAGTAGGAGAGGAGAGAGGTTGAGGGAGAGAGGGAAACGGGCTGTCCAGAGAGAGAAAGTGGGGTTTTACCCCTCCAATAATTGAGCTATGGATTTTCCATTGCTACTGGAGGTGCAAGGGGGCTAGGAGGGCCTGTGGTAAAAAGTTGAGCTCAAGGAGAATAGTGTTAGTGCTTAGAATGGTGATTTTTGAAAAGTGGCAGAAGGTGTTTGATAATGGTTTGGGCCAGCAGATGATTTCTAACTGCCATGAGACTCCACAGGGTGAAATTACACATATAATTAGGGCCTTCCACCAATTTGGAGCTTATTTGGGCAAAGTTGCCAATGCAACTTTTGTAAACCCTAGAAATTAGCAGAAATGGACTTGTTCAGATCTACTTGAGCAAATCACTTCTCCATGATGCACCACTTAGTGTGGTGGCCTCATTTGGTCATGTGAACATGCTCACCAAAGTTGGGGTCAAGGAGAGAAAGTTGGTAGTACAAAGTTGTTCAAATTAGATTCTGGTCAGAGAGGGTTTTGGGGCATTTTGGTGAACCAAAATGACCTAGATTGACATGAGGCTTTGCAAGGTGATCCCAATATGCATTTGTGACTTGCTGGATTTTCCTTGGATTTGTATGAAAATATTTCCTGTAGAAATATTTCAAATCCTTGAAATGGGCAGAAATGGTTTTGGGAGGTTTTGTCCAATATTTTGAACATGACCATGTGTTGAAACTCTTATATATGGGAAATATATGCCACTGAGTTTCCCTGATTTTTGTCAAATATTTTTAAAACCATAAAATAATTTTTCTCTATTAAAGACCATTTCTGGCCTTAAGAAAAAGCTTTTAAATAAAATAGTAAAATATCTTTTAAAATTATATTTTTGTGGTTTATGGGAATCCAATATCTAATAGGTTTCAAATATACCTTTTGAAAGATTTTTCACACCTCAAATCAAGTACTTGCAGTGCAAATCTCAATACAAGGGTTTTTGAAAAACTAATTTTAGAAAATACTTTTTGGCCAAATTATTTTTGTAAGAAAATACTATATTGCTCTATACACATGGCATGATCATTGGGCAGAAGTTTGGGGCAAGGAGATGAGGTATAGAAGGTGAAGCTAAGTCGACTTTTAAGAGCACTTGAAAACACAGAGAGAAAACCAACTCAAATAAAAAGTCAAACAATGCAAAAGTTTTTGTCAAACCACATTTTATCATGATTTATCATCTTAAGTGTTGTGCCATGAAAATCAGGGTGTGACAGACCTACCCCCCTTACAAAAATCTCGTCCCCGAGATTCCCAAACTAGGCGCGGAAAGGAGTATGGAAACTTGGATTCGGGGTAGTCTTCAAGTCTTCATGTTGCTTCTGCTTCCGTGTACTGCTCCATTGAGCTTGAAGTACTTGATGGTGTGGTTTTGTGTATGACGCTCCTCTTGATCCAGGTTGCTAATGGGTAGCTCGCGGTATTGGGCTAGGGGTCGATGGCTCGATGGTTAATGCCTTCGTAGAGATCGCGCAAGTTAGGAAGTTGGAAACACTTCCGGGGTTGTGATGCATGGAAAGCATTGTGCACATCAGGTAACTCAGGTGGCAACTCCAGCTGGTAACTGTCTTCTCTTCGTCTTGTAGTGATCTCAGAGGGGGTTGTTAAATCTTGGAGTGATCTTGAAGAGGGCCGATGAATCTTGGTGTGGGTTTCCTTGTCATGGAAATGCTTGGTTCCTTAGAGAGGAGTGGCTTGCAGATACACATGATCTTTGATGCGGGAGTTTACTTCTTGATGATGGTGGTTGGTTTAGGTCTTCCTCCTTGACATGGCGGTCCTCAGATGTTCATTAACCAGTTGAACGATTCTTCTTCCGTCTTCGGGTAGACAAGTATGTCATCAAAGAAAGATGACAACTAACTTGTCCAAGCACTCCATGAAGTCTATGGGGTACGTAAATTGGGCTGAGGCATTGGTGGTGGTCACGGTTGAGTAGCGGCCAAGCTCTTATCGATCTAGAGCCAAAGCCCAAGGTCAGGATCCGACCATGTTGTGGCTTGGTAGGGCGTAAGGGTTTCAAGGATTCTAGTGTGCGAGTGAATGTTTATCATCCCATCCTTGAGCACAGTTTCTGATATGCCAATTGTGCTATCTAGTCCTT
The DNA here is from genome assembly GCA_021605145.1 of Aegilops bicornis. Taxonomy (NCBI): domain Eukaryota; kingdom Viridiplantae; phylum Streptophyta; class Magnoliopsida; order Poales; family Poaceae; genus Aegilops; species Aegilops bicornis. The sequence continues at coordinate 364,404,243 of CM038672.1, read as the reverse complement.
TAAACAACTCACATCATATCACTGATAGTATTATTTCGTATAGGTCAACTCTAATCATCACTCATGTGATTCATATCCTCATGACTCCCGAGAGGAGGTCTAACAAAATCATATATGTCTACAATCCCCAAACCCATATGTATGTCTACCCCTAAAAATCCATGGGTAGAACATATAAGCTGCTAAGCTTGAACGTGACAATCCAAGTGCTCAGCCTATTCTTCCAAGGTCTAAGAAAAAGCACCTATATCCTAAGGAAACACGTCGTAAGCCACTCCAAGATCTTGTTTCCTTCCTATGAATCAACTCCAGCAGCCCATTAACTTCCATCAATCACTACACAATCCATTAATTCTACAAATCCAATGTTTATGGTGTTCCACATGATCTTCTAAAGTCATTATAATCCCCAAATACTTGAAAAGGCTATCTCTACTATAGTCAGTCCACCAATTTCCATTATCATGGTCAAGTAAACTCCAAGGTCAAGCTTATATAGAACCCTAAACAATTAATCCAATCTCTTAGTTTATGGTCCACCGAGAAACATGGTATCATGATCAAGATCATCAGTCTAAATCCAATTTACTCCGAACCATGTAAAATTACTCTGCATCCATACTCCACTAGGATCACCTATTTAAATCCAAATCTCTTGTCCAGCGAGGAATCCTACATGTTTCCCTCAAGTTATTTACATAATATCAACTGTCTCCTATCAATATCATCTGATCAAGTCAAATCCTTGCACTTCCAGGAGTTTCAGCTTGCGATCATAATTGTCCTATAAATCCAATTTACTCAGGGGAAATGAAAGCTATGCTACTATATAATCATGATCCCACCAAGTTCATCTACCAACATGAAAGCCTCATAATCCACCAATGAGTCTCAGTCAATTCCTCAAGGTCTCTGATATAAACTCATCAAGTCATTTGTCCTCCGTTCCTATATCCCCAAATTGGTGTCTCCTATGGCATCATCAGTTTTGGTGCTATCTTAGGATGATAATGTGCTTGTTCGCTATGTCCACTAGTTCCATAATGAACCCAGTGCTATGCGATGTTACAGAGGCTTAACTGATCCACTTGTAATTTTGTGGGTTAAGCACTTGGTTAAGGATTCGAGCTGGGGTATCTCGTGAAGTCTCGAAGGGTATAGTGATGGGTTTACAGTCTTGAGAGGTAAACATAACTCTACGGGGTTGCACTTGGTCGAGGAGGTTGTAGCAAAAGTCTTTGGTGCTGGTTGGTTGACAAAGTAGAATCCTTGGTGTATCTTGTCTTTCTAGCCTTCAGTTGAGGAGAGAGATGAGAGGGAGAGGTAGCATAGAGGAGGGGAATGCCTAAACGGGGTTCTATAGTGCAAGTGCAAACAAACAGGTGCAAAAAGGGCCAAACAGAAGAAGCAAGGTAAGGAAGGTGATATAGTCGCATACTTGTCGCCTAGGGCAAAAGTGCGACCTATATCAAAACACAAACAAATAAAAACAAGCAAAACACAATCATGGTTCTATTCGAACCATCATACGGACTCGACTGCGCATAGGGGGTACACGACTCATCCTACCCTAGGGGTTCTCGGACTCAGTAGTCGTGCCTTGTGCCTCATGCAGTCTTCTGAGTTTTTCTCAGGTGTTGCTACGTCTCTTGTTTGATGAAACGATTTGGATTGAGCCGGAAGAATCTTCGACAACTTCTCGCCTGATGAGGTGATGGGGTGATGGTGGCTCCTCGTGGCTGTCTTTGACTTGGTCTTCTCTTGTCTTCTTAATCATGATGATCACTTTTGCTTTCTAAGGCGTCGATGGTACCAGGTTTGTAATCCTTTATGCAAGGACTTAACAAGGCATAGTAGAGGTCCAACATGTCGGTTACGTTGATGACAACATCGACACCAAGAGCGGGGGATGAAGAGAACCGTTTTCCTGCTCACTATAGTGAGGCGGACCAAATGGCGAGGTTCTCATCCACCAGTGGTTGCCGATACAACAACCGTAAGGACAGGATTGCTCTATCAGCGATGTATATCATGATCTTGCATTTCCTATGCCCTGGTCATCGTAGGCTAAGGTTGCACCATCTTGGTGTAATGCCGAAGGTTTCACCATCCTCTGGGTCTTCATGTCCTCATTCTTCAAAGGCGTATCTTCTGTTGGCATCGTCTTGTTGTGGTGTCGCCAATCTTGGGTTCAGAAGAGGTGGGTGAGTGTTTGGTAAGGTGTACTCCTTCTAGGATATCCACGAGGATTACAAGGAATCCCGTGGTCAGGGGCTTGAGGGTGCTAGCGACTGCTTTGCAATAGTTTTGAAGGGAAGAGATCGATGGGGAAAGTATACCTTAGTTTTCGAAAAACTGAGAAGGGAAGAGAAGTATAGACAGTTTTTGAAAACTAGCGATAGTTTTGAAAATAGTTTTACCCTAACTAACGACCATGCTACGTTAGTCTATTTGTCAGTTTTTCCTTTTCTCGGATTTATCGTGATTATTTTCGATCGCGATTTCTGATCCGATTTTTGTTTTAGTTTAACTTTTCGCTCGTTCATCGGAATCAGGCGATTCAAGTGCCTAGAGTTTCGTCTCGAAGCCCTCTTTCTGTTTAACCAACTTAAACACGTTTTTGCTACTGTAAAAATTGACTTTAGTCCAGATTAGCAAACGAAGCTTGTTTTTTTCTTTTGCAGTTTGAGTTTCGTTGTTTCGTTTGATTTGATTCTTTTTGCAAACCGGAGTTCTTAAGTTGAACTTTCTGGTTAGGTCTCTTATCTTAGTTTTACCCGTGCGTTGTTTCTTGATTGCTTATTGTATGTTTGTTTGTTTGCGATAGAGTACCCGGAGTGCGAAGCGTGCTACTACGAGTCTCTAGGTTTCGCAGATCATCAGCAAGGCAAGTAACACTTTGATCATACCTCTTTACTACCCAGTTTTATTGCATTAGATCAATCCACAAACAATTTCCTGGTTAGGATCTCATTTAATTTGTGGGTTTGGGAAGTAGATGAGGTAGTACCTATTCACCTGTTTATTATCAAACCTATGGGAGTTACTTCTACGTTGCTTATATTGATATGCTATGCTCGTAGACGTGGTTTGGATTTGGGAGTATTCATGACATATATGAGTATTATTAAGTAATGGTTAACTTAAGGTGGCAACTTTAATACACATCTGGGTGGATTGAGGCACCTGGGGAACCCAGTGATTGCCTGTACTTTTTTTGGAAATCTCGGGGTACCGTGTGATTCTCCTATGGACTGCCACCCAGGCTCAAAGGGATCATGAGATTATTCATGCTAGAAACTTCCGTGTGCAGCCACAAGCCATTATGGGCTCTGGCATAGTTGAGTATGTTGTGTGACCTCTTTTAGTGGTAGACTAGTAGATGTAGGGGATGTAGGTGGTACGGTCTACCCATCGAAAGAGTTAATGCTTCTGAAAGACTGTGTCTCGGTCATCCATTTCTCAAACACCATGTAGTGCAAGAAATCCAACGGAGGCGATCGAGTCTTGTGGGGAAAAGTGCACAAACCTCTGCAGAGTGTACAAACTAATCATGGTTAGCCGTGTCCCCGGTTATGGACGTCTTGAGTATCTTGTTCATTGGATTATCATGTGGATCTCATCACCTTTAATTATAAAACTTGATTGGGTTATTAATTATTTTTAATTGGGATTGAGATGGGGTTTACCATTCTCAATGTTTAACAACCACCATGATAGTTAAATAAAATTTATTCCTTTGTTGTAGGAAAAAATTGGCTTTTCGCAAAACATATTAACCATACAGCCTCCACCAGCCATATATGCATGTAGTGATAGCTATTATTCTGTTTATTACTCTTTTGTGTTACATTGCTAGCATATTCCATGTGCTGACCCGTTTTCGGGCTGCAACGTATCATGTTGCAGACTTTTCAGACGACGAGTAAGGTGTCTTAGGTCGTGGTCTTTCACTCAGTGATGCCGTTGGAGTTGATGGACTCACTTTATCTTCCAAGCCTTCATCTGTTATTGTATTTAGATGGACTTAAGCCATATTATTTTGTAATAATTTCTCTTTTGAGACATTCGATGTAATAAGTGTATGATTGCTACTCTGTAATAAATCCTTCAAGGACTGTGCGTGTCAGCATTACCGATCCAGTGATGACACTGATGCACAGAGATCAGACTGTTTGAGGTCTGGTCGCTACAAGATGGTATCAGAGCACATGTTGACTGTAGGACACGACCACTAAGCTAAAGCCCTAGATCACTACTCTCTTCTCATTTCTAACTTCTCCCCATTTTCTACTCTTTAGGATGGTGGGTGCAAGGATCAAGTTCACGCAACCAGATGAAGACACCCTTTTTGGACGTCACCTGAAGGAAGTCACTAGATACCTGAACATTTGAATACCAAGCTTCACAGGGACTTACAACGCCACCTTACCATTAGAAGAGCGCTAGATGATTCAAGTTCAAGTTCGAGGAAGGACGTTTACGCCAGTCACTAAGCCCATCGAGTTTTCCTTTGATGCACCAACCTGGAGTCTAGGAAAGAGTATGGCAGCCCACATTACCATGGGACGCATTGGATAAGTTCACCATAATGATCTCAAGGATACTATCTATCAGATTTGTGGGCGCTGAGATGATCAGCACCAGGAAGGATAGATCGATTGCAGCTTTCATCCAGGAGTTAAACCAACACATTCGACGCCAGGAGAACCAGATGTGCGCAGGCATTGCAGATTTGAAGCAGGCAATGACAAGGATCACTTAACTGGAGGAAGAACTCAAGGCTACTTGCGAGGATTATATGGAGGAAATCGTCGTACTAGTGGAGAAGAATGACGATCTGACAAGGAAGCTAGGAGTATTCATGGGAGACCCCGCGCCAGGAGGAGAAGACGACAGTTCCACTTGCCCGGAGAACTACATCATCATTGATGACACCGACTCAGATCCCGACGATAGCGATGATGACTATGTTGATGAAGCAGGAGCAAATATCATGGAGTCTTCGACCGATCAATTTTTCTAGTTGACCACCAAATTCGTAGTAGAATTCCACCATGTATATAGTATAGTCCTAGCACTTTTGTAACGATAGTTTTTAGACCGATTGTATGCCCTTATTTGATTGATTGAGTGATATGTTTGTGTTTGTCTCATGTGCATATGGGTAGTGTTTTCCCCCAAGACCTCATTCTTCTCTGTTTTCTCACCTTTTCTAAACCCAGCAGATGCCTCCGAGACGCGACAATGGATTTGCTTTCCCACCAGAGCTCACTCAGTTAATCCAGCAGCAGAATGCATTGATGAAGATACTAGTCCAGCATCAGAACCAGGGGAACAAAAACAACAACAACAACAACAACAACAACCCACCCCACCACCACCAGTTGATCACTTAGCCCATTTTCTTAGGCTGAATCCGCCGGTGTTCTCCAGTAGCACCGAGCCGATTGTTGCAGATGATTGGCTCCGCAAGATTGAAAGGGAGTTGACTACTGCAGGATGCATAGATGCGGAGAGAGTGCGTTTTACTGTACATCAGCTTGATGGACCCGCAACATCATGGTGGGAGAATTTCATAGTCACTTACCCCATCGACACCGTGACAAGGGATCAGTTTCAGCAGGCTTTTCGCACTGCCCATGTATCAACAGGAGCTATGGTCATGAAGAAGCGCGAGTTTCGCAACTTACGCCAAGGAGGACGCGCTGTTGGCCAGTATGTGGATGACTTTAGTAAGCTAGCACGTTATGCCCCAGATGGCGTTGCTACAGATGCAGCTAAGCAGGAGAAGTCTCTGGAAGGACTGAATGATGAGTTGAGCATGCAGTTGATGGTGGCAAATTTCAATAATTACCAGGAGTTGGTAGACATAGCTCTCATGATTGAAGGGAAGCAACAACAGATAGACAACCGCAGGAGGAAGTTGTTCGCACACGAACACGTCACCGTGTACCCTCGGCGCCGGGGGTGATGAACCGCAGCTCGCGTCGAAGGAGGTCCGACCGGCAACGCGATATGCAGGACAGCCGACAGACGCTTTTGTAGACCCGAAGTCCCGCTTACCCGGGAGGGACCCCGTCAGGGCTCGCGGCGGCTATGGGCTGCTCCAGGTCGATTCGCTTGCCCCTAGAGCCTCGTGATTCCGCAGCCCTCCGGCATGAAGAACTAGCGAAGAACGAGAAGAAAGATACAAGGGAGAGATAAAAAGTAGATGAACAGAAAAAGTAGTAGATGTGTTTATTCGATTGGTGTTGTTTCAATCGGCCGTCACCCCCAACATATATAAGAGGCGGCTGGACTTTGCGTACAAGCAAAGGATTCAACTAGGTTTTCCTTACAAGAAAATTACATTAACTCATGTCCAGAAACCCTAGTCAAATTCGGATTGGTTTTATCCAAACTTTCCAAGACTGTTCGGCTTAAACTGGCTGTACCTTGCGGGTCCTTTTTGTGGTAGTAAATGACCTCGGATGGAAACGAGTCCAAAAGCAATCTTGACCATTTCGAGGAGGCGAACATCTTTCATGTTGAACATTTTTTCGTCAGAAGTCATCTCGAGGGTCAAATCGCTCGCGTAAAACAGCTAATTACTCACGGAGCTCATCAGACATACCCACATATGTGTCTGGTTCCGGGCGTCATATTTTCTTCGCTGGAGGGTCTCGCTGTGCGGGCTCTAAATTTTGCATACGACCTCAGATTGGGACGATCTTTATATCAAAATCGATTGTTTTGACAAGCGGCACAACTCCCGCATAGAACACTTTTCCATATGAGGCAATCTGAATGACCTTTCGAGCCCATCTCCAACTTCTGGTCGGATTGACTTTGACATCCTCCATCCCTGCAAGCTTTCCACACCACAGTTTCTACCCGGCAAGCTTTCACCCCGGCAAGGTTCCACCCCGGCAAGGTTTACACCCCAGCAAGGTTTCTACCCGGGAAGCTTTCTACTCCGGCAAACTTTCACCCCGGCAAGGTTTCCAACCCGGCAAGGTTTCTACCCCGGTAAGCTTTCACACCGGCAAGCACGCCGGCAAGCTTTCCACGCCGGCAAGGTCTCCACTCCGGCAAGCTTTTTACGCCGGCAAGGTCTCCATCCCTGCAAGCTTTTCATACCACAGTTTCTACCCGGCAAGCTTTCACCCCGGCAAGGTTCCACCCCGGCAAGGTTTACACCCCAGCAAGGTTTCTACCCGGGAAGCTTTCTACTCCGGCAAACTTTCACCCCGGCAAGGTTTCCAACCCGGCAAGGTTTCTACCCCGGTAAGCTTTCACACCGGCAAGCACGCCGGCAAGCTTTCCACGCCGGCAAGGTCTCCACTCCGGCAAGCTCATTCAGCCGGCAAAGGCCGAATAACTCACGCGACCCATCAGACACCACGTAGGTGGGTGTCTGGTTCCTTGCGTCACTTTTGACTCAGGCCCGGTCCGCTAAGTGTTGCCTCTAACTTTTGCGTATGAACTCGGATTGGGATGATTTATATAGTAAAATTGATTGCCTCAATGAGACGAAGACAATTCCTTTAGAGTTCTCCTTCATCCGAGGTCGTCTTGAAGGCATAATCGGCCGAAAAGCACTCAGAACACTAAATTCTGCCACTCGGAGTACAGTTTCGGCCCCTAAGATGAGGTCGGATGTCGATGAATTAAACATCAAAGTCGTTCCACTCGATGACGTGAAACTTTTCGTGCTGAAAACCCTTTCACTCGAGGCCATCTCTTTTGCTTTTTATACCGTGCCAAAATCAAGTGTCAACACATGCCCCCCTGTTTTCTGGCAGAGCTTGCATGCCAGAAAATACTTCATCCAAGCACGATGTCAACACTACATCGGCTGTGCATGCTAAGGACGATAATTGTTATCGGCCATATGCTTAGGCTTGTTGATGATTGGGTAGAGCCTTTTCAGATAACAGTCATCTGAGAACAACCATTGGATGTCACGAATGCCTTCAGGTAAGTTTCTCATGTCAATCCTGACTTGGCCTTTATCCAAATAATCCATGGGGATATGAGAACCATTCGGCGATACCGGCTGTCGAATAATTATGTCTATGCTCCTCAAAGGAACTTTCAACTATTCTGTGACTCAACTCATTATTGAACAAAATGCTCTGTCAAGCCTCCGCCGAACAACGTCTATCTCCGAACTTGGTTCCTGCAGATAAGAGATGCTTTCTCCAGCCGGCCATACGACTCGCAATAGATCCATCAATGGCCGAGTCAACCCTAGAGTTGGTTGCAACTCCCCGTGGACCGACTTTAATAGCAAGTCAATTGTGAACTTGCCCTACGAGCCGGTCATAGAAAACATCAGTTGTAATAACTAGAAGTGTATTGTATTAACCCGTTTGGCAAGTCAACAAGGTCAACATTCAAGTGATTCGTCGATGCATATAAAGATGACATCCGTTGGAGAGATGGCAACGAATCATTGTGAACTTTGATGCATGCAACCCCTATAGTGATTAGAAGTCCTTTAGCCTGAATAGCACATCATATTCGGCTTGATTATTAGCGTGTAAGATCTAGTCGGCATGAAGTCTTCAAATCCAACTGTGAAGAAATATGTCAATAATGAGGACTCCCGGCGCTGCTAAGCTGAATCAAGAAAATAATTTCCACGATACTTTGACTAGGCATCCAGTGAGCGCCGACTGATAAATGTGATGTCACGCCCCCTTCCTTCGGTCTCCTGAGTCAACATGCTTCTCTCCCTGAGTGAACAGAGCTTCGTTCATCTCGGTTACTCACTTTCTCCGGATCCTGCAATAAACCAACAATAGGAGTCGGCAACTTTTGCTGCACTAGACCCTCGATTAGTGACCGAATAATTAGTCGGCCTTGCTGGTGTTGGCAAAACTAAGAATCGACTTTTGGAATACGAGATACACCACAATGAGCACTATTAGCCAGATGCCAGCTTTGTCAACACAATGTACTTCTTTAGGGAGATATGCAAATATCGGCCATATGTCCTTATCTCATAGGACCTGGTGCACTCGTCCACCAAAGTGTGAATAGCCGAAGTAATTCAGATGTTTCGGCTGGGGATAAGTTCTGAGACGCTGGCTTTGATGGAACAGTTGAAGAACATGGACGATGTGCCATTTGAAGCCTCCTATAGTGAGATGAAAATTGTCGACTCCGCTTACCGGCTTCACACTTGTCCTCCTTTACTCCTGCCAACTTCGCAACAGGAGATGTGATGCCACTCTTAACTCGAGAGTTTCCCTTGGGAATCCAAGCCATGTTCCTCTTCTCCAACTCTCTAGCCCTGAGCCACTTCAGCTTTCTTCTTGCCAATGTGATAAGCCGAGTGAGCGTCCCGGCTGTGATTTTGTTCTATGCACTGGCAATTTCTTTCTATCATTGGGTATCTCCGACTTGGCCTGTCCAAACTCAGCGATTGGATCCATGAATGTTACTGGCTTCACTTTCTTGTCCTTAGTAGCCACCATAGACTCGGTTGGTTTTCTGTCGTCTGGAGTCGGATCTGAAATAGCACATTTGCGGCCATCCTTTTTCACTCGGTATACTTGGTTGACTGTGTCCATCTTCTTCGTTGAGCTCCGGACCGATTCTTTTTGGTTGAGTCGGTCTTTAACATGTTGTTGTTGAACAAACGACGATCCTCTTGGAGCTGCATAATTTTGCTGAGGTGGTTTTGGAATATGATGGACGGTGTGCCCTTGATTTATACTTGTCCCATGATTGATATGAATAATAGTCAGCATGGGGAGGAATCCATGACACTGATATTGGTGGCCCAAAAGGAGGATATGGAGTCTTCTTGCTCAACTTCTTCCTTCGCCAATCCCGGTCTTCAGATTTATGCCTTGGGGGTGACTTCAATGCTTTTGTTTCACTCGGCCGATAAGCACTCTTTGCCTCACTTATCTTCTGATATTTTCTAATAACTGCGCGAAAGTGACTTTCGGCTTTTTACCTTTGTGCTTACCATTGCCTTTGCTTTCTTTAATTGTGCGTGCATCGGTTTTCGAATTTTCTCGTTGCCCCCTCGTACTAGATGTCGCCATTGTAGATTTGATGGAATTCCCATCTTCAAGATTGCTGTTGATGCACCTTTTAAACATATCCTTGCTCGAAGACTTGACCCCGTCATAATTGGTGTGTGCCTGCTGATCTTTAGATGAATCAGCTTGAGATAGCAGAGTCAACATTTGATCGCCATCAAGGCCAATCTGACTGGCCATATGATCATGCCTCAACAAACTTCAATTGTCTCAATTGTGCGGCTTGATGAATCATGTTGTTGTCTTTGATATTCTCTTCAAACAAACATTGCATTTGTTCTTGTCCTGATGGCTCGACATCGTGATCAATTATAATAGGATTAGTCGATGATGCACCAACGATGTGATCACCTATGCTCGGACCGAAGGTACACTGCTAAATCCATTAAGCGTCTTTGTGATCTGGCTCGACACAAAACAACCGAAAGCGATTGCGGCTTAGCGTCATCCAACTCGGCTATGCATTGATTTTCATCCTCTTTTCCAGATGCATTTGAATCGGCTATCTCGAAGGACTTTGGACCTGGCTTTACGTTTCTGCAACCAAAATAGTTACAGAATATACATCTCATCCGAGACCAAATGTTAGCCAGGCATGAAACAAACAAAGTTGTCCATATGAATATAAAGTTCAGTTGGCATGACAGGAACAACTTTGATTTTGATAAGTTTTCACTATTAGCCTCTATGAATGATACCATGTGTTGACTATCATGATTAGTGACAAGATCATTCCTAACAAACAGGTTACTCATTTCGATTGGTCTTTCAAAATTAATTAGAATCTTACTAATAGGTGTATCAACAATATGATTTCGAACGAATCAAAAATTGAATAAACTGTCTGCTAGGTGTACCTTTGTGAAGTCGTTGGACGGAGAAAATAGTTGCACCGCTGGAATAATACCTTTCTCTACTTCTGAATAATTCTCCAACGACTCTTCCTCTTTTTCTGGATCTCGTGCCTCATCACTTGGATTGCCTGAGTAGATTTTACTCGGATTGCCCGAGTATATTTCACTCGGCCGCTTTTCGTCAGCTAAACTTCGTTCAGGTGCACGCTCTGGTTCTTGATCTTCATCACCAGACAAACTTTGTTTGGCCATATAACTTTTCTCTTGATGCTCATCAATTTCTTTGGCATGGAAATCATAGGGCAGCATGTAAGCTCCCTCACATCCAAAAAAATCTAACACGGCCAATTTTTTGTGTTTACCATTCCTTTGCTCGGCGAATCTTGCATCTTCTGTTTTGGTACACACGGCAATAGTTGGCTTGATGCACTCGACTTTAGCCGATGATGCACTCGTTTGGAACGATGCACTCGGCTGGCATGATGTACTCAGATGGGTCGATGCACTCGGCTGGTATGATGTGCTCGGTATGGACTCTATGCACTCGGCTGTAACCGTCTCTGTGCTCAATCTGGTTTCAACTGAATCCACCATCGTCTTTGCTTTAAAAGAATCGTTCGACTCTGCTGTAGAAGACTTAGTCATATTTGACTCAGTTTCAACCGAATCAACCATATTAGCCGAGTGAACCCTTTCTTGCTGATTTACTTGCAAACCTTCTATCTTCAATATCATAGAAGGGCCAACATAGTTGCTGCATGGAGGAAGGGACTTCATGTATTCTTGCAAATCTTCCTCATAACGCTTCTTCTTGAGTGCTTCATAAGCCTGTCGATATTCTGTTGGTAATTCCTCAAGGGTAGGTGTAGTAAATTCGTTAACGCAATTCCCTGTGAGCTCTAGCTTGATCTTGTCCACTTGGGCCACATATTTTTCTTTAAACTCAGCCCTGCTTGGATCGGCTTGCCCCCCAATACTTTTAGGATCTTTCGGCAATGAATTGATGTTGCCGAAATTTTGCGATTGTATGGGGGTGTATAACATGTTGTAATGATAGGTGAAGACATGTGCATTGTTGTTCAATATTTTCTCTCGCCAATTTGATCAATCAACAACACTTTGTCTTCTTTCAACACCCTAGCTCTTATTGCCTCATAATCAGGAACCAATCCCTTGTCGTGCTGCTCAAGGAAAATAGTACTAATCTTCTTATTTTGGGCTAAACTTTTTAATGCAGCTAGAGCCAACTCATCTCCTGCAATATTAGGCTATGCTCCTACAGAATCTCCATTCACTCGGCCAAGGTGATCCGAGTCATGAATATTTTTAGTTTCATATGCCACTGAAGAATTAATATCACGAGGTGTACTATATGATGTTTGAGGATAACTGGCCAAATAGCTAATGGAAGCATGGCCGATTCCCCCATCCATCGGCATGTTTGGGGATGAACCCGCATATTGCGAGTCGACTGCCGATGGATAAAACTGTGAGACGCCCTGTTGTACATGAGGTGTCATATATTGATCACTCGAACAAACCGTGTTGTTCACCGGCATATTGAAAGATGTTGCCGATGCACGAAAGTTCATATTCATAAGTTGGATGTCGCGATTCTGTAAATTCCAAGTTTCTCCAACGGAATAACTAGTCGGCCTTTGGTCGTTAGGGCTAGACGACATGACTTGTCAATTGAAAGATCTAGCAACATCAACATAATGGCTATTTGCATCTACGTAAGGAGATTGATGATACATGTTACCGTTGTAGATTGCAGCCGCTTGATGACTCCCTCCTCGTAGCAAGAACATGCTGGAGACTGTTCAAAGCTTTATCCCCAGCGGAGTCGCCAAAAAGTGTGTTGACACACGAACACGTCACCGTGTACCCTCAACGCCGGGGGTGATGCACCACACCTCACGTCGAAGGAGACCCGACCGATAGCGCGATACACAGGACAGTCGGCGGGCGCTTTTGAAGACCCGAAACCCCACACGCCCGGGAGGGACCCCGTCAGGGAGTGCGGTGGCTATGGGCTACCCTAGGTCGATTCGCTCACCCCTAGAGCCTCGTGGATCGCTGCCCTCCAATGCGAAGAATGAACGAAGAACGAGAAAGAAAGATACAAGGGTAGGGGATAAAGATAAATGAACACAAAAGTGTAATAGATTGATTGGTTCGATTGGTGTTGTTTCAATCGGCCGTCACCCCCAACATATATAAGAGGCGGATGGACGTCCCGTAGAAGCAAAGGATTCATCTAGGTTTTCCTTACAAGAAAATTACATTAATTCACGTCCAGAAACCCTAGTCAAATTCGGATTGGTTTTATCCGAACTTTCCAAAACTGTTCGGCTTAAACTGGCTGTACCTTGCGGGTCCTTTTTGTGGTAGTAAACGACCTCGGATGAAAACGAGTCCAAAAGCAATCTTGACCGTTTCGACGAGACGAACATCTTTCATGTTGAACGTTTTTTCATAAGAAGTCCTCTTGAGGGTCAAATCACTCGTGTAAAACAGCTAATTACTCACGCAGCTCATCAGACATACCCACATATGTGTCTGGTTCCGGGAGTCATATTTTCTTCGCTGGAGGGTCTCTCTGTGCATGCTCTAACTTTTGCATACGACCTCGGATTGGGACGATATTTATATCAAAACCGATCGTTTCGACAAGACGCACAACTCCTGTGTAGAACACTTTTCGAAACGAGGCCATCTAAATGACCTTTTGAGCCCATCTCCAACTTCTGGTCGGATTGACTTTGACATCCTCCACCCCGGCAAGGTTTCCACTCCGGCAAGCTTTCCACACCGGCACGGTTTCTACCCGGCAAGATTTCACCCCGGCAAGGTTCCACCCCAGAAAGGTTTGCAGCGCAGCAAGGTTTCTACCCGGCAAGCTTTCTACTCCGGCAAACTTTCACCCCGGCAAGGTTTCTACCCCGGTAAGCTTTCACACCGGCAAGCACGCCGGCAAGGTCTCCACTCCGGCAAGATTTTCACGCCGGCAAGGTCTCCATCCCAGCAAGCTTCATTCAGCCGGCAAAGGCCGAATAACTCACGCGACCCATCAGACACCACCTAGGTGGGTGTCTGGTCCCTTGCGTCACTTTTCACTCAGGACCGATCCGCGAAGTGTTGCCTCTAACTTTTGCGTATGAACTCGGATTGGGATGCTTTAAAGATAAAAATCGATTGCCTCGACGAGACAAAGACAATTCCTTTAGAGTGCTCCTTCATCTGAGGTTGTCTTGAAGGCATAATCGACCGAAAAGCACTCAGAACGCTAAATTCTGCCACTCGGAGTACAGTTTCGGCCCCTAAGATGAGGTTGGATGTCGATGAATTAAACATCAAAGTCGTTCCACTCAATGACATGAAACTTTTCATGCTGAAAACCCTTTCACTCTAGTCCATCTCTTTTGCTTTTTATGTCGTGCCAAAATCAGGTGTCAACAGAAGTATGGACAAGGGAAGTATAATTCTGGAGCTCATCAGAGGCCCCGTTTCACCCCGAACTCGGGAGGACTTGTTCATAACCATGGAATTCACAATCACACTGGAGGGAGTTTGCATAACCATAGTGGTGCCAAGAATGGGAATGGTAATGGAGAAAGCAACGGACAGAACCGTTCCAACCCGGCAACGCCCGCCAAGAAAGATCTAAGCCACGTTACTTGCTACAAGTGACAGAAGACTGGACATTACCCCAATGAATGTCCTGAAGCTAAGAATGGAAACGGCAATGGAAGCTCTGGGAATAAGCCCAACCCTTTCACCAGAGGACAAGTTAACCACGTTAGCGTGGAGGAGGTGGAAGCCCAACCCGATGCAGTAATAGGTAAGTTTTTGGTTAAGTCATTTACTGTAGTCGTTCTTTTTGATACTGGTGCATCGCATTCATACATATTAAGGGGATTTGTGGATAAGTTTAAACTGCCAACCCAAGCCCTTAGGTCACCCATGTTAGTAACCTCGCCAGGAGCAGAGTATATGGCTAGCCTATGGTGTGATCGGTTACCATTAAGGATTGGTAACTACCTGTTTCCCTCAGACCTAATAGTATTGGAGTCACAAGGACTGGATGTGATATTAGGCATGGATTGGTTATCGAAGTATGGAGGGAACATTGACTGCGCCAGTAAGTCGATTTTGCTCACCACCCTAGAAGGAAGAAGGATCAAGTATGTATCCCGTCATGTGCCGAATAGGACTCAAGAGAATT
This sequence comes from Aegilops bicornis, assembly GCA_021605145.1. NCBI lineage: Eukaryota > Viridiplantae > Streptophyta > Magnoliopsida > Poales > Poaceae > Aegilops > Aegilops bicornis. The sequence goes on along the minus strand of CM038672.1, from coordinate 364,389,118 downwards.
CCTTATCAGGAGTTGTACAGGAGGAAGTACCAGTGGTGAAGGATTTTCCGGATGTATTTCCCGAAGAGTTGCCAGGCATGCCACCGGACAGAGACATTGAGTTTTTGATTGAGCTTTTGCCAGGCACAGGGACAATATCTAAGAGACCGTACAGAATGCCCGCAAAGGATTTGGAGGAAATTAAGAAGCAGATTAAGGAGTTACTGGATAAAGGCTATATTCGCCCAAGTTTGTCGCCTTGGGGATCCCCAGTACCTCTTGTGGAAAAGAAGGATGGATCGTTAAGTATGGTTGTTGATTGTCGATGATTGAATGAGGTGACGATCAAGAACAAGTACCCACTACCGAGGATCAATGATTTGTTTGATCAGCAGCAAGGAGCTAAGGTGTTTTCCAAAATCGATCTGCGATCAGGGTACCACCAGCTGAAGATTCGAGAGCAGGATATACCCAAGACAGCTTTTACCACGAGGTATGGGCTATATGAGTATACCGTTATGTCGTTTGGCCTGACTAACGCACCTGCCTATTTTATGAACATGATGAACAAGGTGTTTATGGAGTTTTTCGATGAGTTCGTTGTGGTGTTCATTGATGATATTCTGGTCTACTAGAAGAATGAAGAAGAACATAAAGAGCACTTGCATTTCGTACTTGGGAAGCTCAGAGAACATCAACTATACGCCAAGTTCAGCAAGTGTGAGTTTTGGCTGATGGAAGTTGGATTCCTTGGACATGTTATATCCGGAAAAGGAATAGCAGTAGACCCCACCAAAGTTGTCACTGTGACAAATAGGGAGTCACCCACGTCAGTCGGAGAGATTCGGAGTTTTCTTGGACTCGCAGGATACTACCGGAGGTTCATTGAAAATTTCTCAAAGATTGCAAAGACCATGACAGAGTTGTTGAAGAAGGACACCAAGTTCAAATGGACTGAGGAATGTGAGGCCAGTTTTCAGGAGTTGAAGAAACGCTTGGTTACATCACCAGTGTTGATTCTGCCAGATCAACGCAAGGATTACGAAGTGTATTGCGACGCTTCTCGTCGAGGACTTGGAGCCGTACTTATGCAGGAGGGAAGAGTTGTTTCATATGCCTCACGATAGCTTAAACCCCATGAGTTAAATTATGCTACACATGATTTGGAGTTAGTAGCCGTAGTGCATGCGTTGAAGACTTGGAGACATTTTCTCATCGGAAACCATTGTGAGGTATACACGGATCACAAGAGTTTAAAGTATATCTTCACGCAGAAGGAGTTGAATCTCAGGCAGAGGAGATAGTCGGAACTCATTAAGGATTATGATATGAGGTTGCATTATCATCCTGGAAAGGCTAACGTAGTAGCCGATGCGTTTAGCCGTAAAAATCATGTCAATGAACTCATGACCGGAGAATTACTCAAGTAGTTGGCAGATGAACTACGCGAGCTATGTTTGGAAATTGTTCCGAGAGGTTATGTAGCAGCTTTGGAGATTCAATCTACTTTGATGGATAAGATTAGAGAAGCTCAGAAGAAGGACAAGGAGATTGCCGAGATAAAGGAAAGAATGAGCAAAGGAAAGGCCAAAGGATCCCGTGAGGATGAGCACGATACCTTATGGTTTGAGGACCGCGTATATGTGCCAGATGATCAAGAGATCAGGAAACTGATTTTGCAGGAGGCCCATGATTTGCCATATTCGATTCACCCAGGAAATACCAAGATGTACCTAGATTTGAAGGATAGTTTCTGGTGGACCGGAATGAAGAAAGACATTGCGGAGTATGTAGCAGTTTGTGATGTATGTCAGAGAGTGAAGGTAGAACATCAGAAGCCAGCAGGATTGCTACATCCATTGCCGATACATGAATGGAAGTGGGATAAACTAGGCATGGACTTTATCACGGGATTACCCAGGACTCGTTCAGGATATGACTCGATATGGGTTGTAGTCGATCGTTTGACGAAGGTAGCTCATTTCGTCCCAGTGAAGACCACTTACACGAGTGCAAAGTTGGCAAAGATATACATGACCAGGATCGTATGTCTGCATGGAGTTCCGAGGACAATTGTATCAGATAAAGGAACCCAGTTCACCTCAAAGTTTTGGAAACAGTTGCATGAAACTTTGGGAACCAGGCTGGAGTTTAGTACAACTTTTCACCCGCAGATAGATGGACAAACTAAGAGAGTCAAACAGATTCTGGAGGACATGTTGAGAGCTTGTGCGCTAGATTATGGGTCTAGTTGGGACGATAATTTGCCGTATGCAAAGTTCTCTTACAACAACAGCTATCAAGCCAGTTTGAAGATGGCCCCTTTCGAAGTACTGTATGGAAGGAGGTGCAGAACACCATTGTTATGGGACGAAGTTGGAGACCGACAGTTGTTTGGACCAGATTTGATTAAAGAATCTGAAGAGAAGGTTAAGCTGATTCGCGATAGACTCAAGGTAGCCCAGTCCAGGCAGAAGAGTTATGCGGATTCTAAACACAAGGAGACAATTTACGAAGTTGGAGACAGAGTGTATCTTCGTGTATCATCACTTCGAGGAGGGAAGCGTTTTGGAGTTAAGGGAAAGTTAGCACCATGTTTTGTGGGACCATACCAAGTTTTAGAACGTACGGGAGAAGTTGCTTACAAGTTGGAGTTGCCTGGAGGATTGTCAGGAGTTCACGACGTGTTCCACGTTTCTCAGTTTAAGAAGTGTCACGTAGGATGGCTGATATCCCTCTGAGAGATACAGTACCACTGGAAGCGATACAGTTGGATAGAGACTTGACATATGAGGAGAAACCAGTCAAGATACTCGAGTTTTCCAGCCGAGTTACACGCAACAAAGTAATCAAATTATGCAAAGTTCAGTGGAGTCACCATACCAAAGATGAAGCCACCTGGGAACAAGAGGAAGACCTACGGAAGGATCACCCTCACCTATTTTCTAGCCAACCCGAATCTCGAGGGCGAGATTCATCTTAAGGGGGGTAGGTTTGTAACATCCCAAATTTTTAATTTGGAATGTTATACATTAGATCGTCATTGCATATCATATTTTATTGCATTTTGTCTTGATCATAGAAATTCTACGCAACTCAAGGACCCACGGAGAGAGTTGGGAATTTCGTTATTTTCATATTTGAGTTTTCTAAATTTTGAAAAGAGGATCATTTGATTTTAATTATTTTCTGTTTGAATATTTCTTTTATAAAAATAAAAAGAGAGAGTATAAAATGACTTCCTCAAAATAAAGAAATATTGGAGATTTAATATTAAAATCAAATAAGATTTTCAATTGGAGTTTTATTGCTATTTTATTTGAATTAGGAAAAAATTGCATTATTCAAGATTGCATTTTAGGCCCAAATGAATGTTCACCTTGTCCGGCCTATTTTTAGAGGACGGGGAAAATTTATTTCGGGATTTTTGGAGTCCGTTTAGTATTTCTTTTCTTTCTTTTTCTGCACGTCAGAATTATTTAAAAAAAAAGAGAAACCGACTCCGGGCCGTACCCGAGCGGGACTCCGCCCGAAGGGGCTTTATAAGCCGCAGCCCCGAGCCGCCCCAAGGCCCAGCCACCGCCGAAGCCCACCGCCGCCCCAAACCCTAAACCTAACCCCCCCCCCCCCGCTGCCCCGCCGCCGACCCGCCGTCGCATCGTCGTCGCCCGAGGTAGTCGCCGCCGCCGTTCTTGGTTTTCGTGAGAAAACTGATCGGGTTTTTTCGAAAACCCTAGATCCGTTTTTTTAGTTTCGGTTCGGTTTTTTCGATTTAGTTATTTAGCGGACGTTCGTCCGTACGTTCGTTTTAACGAACGGTTTTCGCCCGTTTGCCGCAGATAACGAACGTTCGTTCGTTAGTCTTTTCGTCAGTTTTTCTTTTTCTCAGATTTATCGTGATTATTTTCGATCGAGATTTTTGATCCGATTTTCGTTTTAGTTTAACTTTTCGCTCGTTTATCGAAACCAGGCGATTCGAGCGCCTAGAGTTTCGTCTTGAAGCCCTCTTTCTGTTTAACCAACTTAAACAAGTTTTTGCTACTGTAAAAATTGACTTTAGTCTAGATTAGCAAACGAATCTTGTTTCCTTCGCAGTTTGAGTTTCGTTGTTTCGTTTGATTTGATTTTTTTTGCAAACCGGAGTTCTTAAGTTGAACTTTCTGGTTAGATCTCTTATCTAAGTTTTACCCATGTGTTGTTCCTTGATTGCTTATTGTATGTTTGTTTGTTTGCGACAGAGTACCCGGAGTGCGAAGCGTGCTACTACGAGTCTCTAGGTTTTGCGGATCATCAGCAAGGCAAGTAATACTTCAATCATACCTCTTTACTACCTAGTTTTATTGCATTAGATCAATCCACTAACAATTGCATGGTTAGGATCTAATTTAATTTGTGGGTTTGGGAAGTAGATGAGGTAGTACCTATTCACCTGTTTATTATCAAACCTATGGGAGTTACTTCTACGTTGCTTATATTGCTATGCTATGCTCGTAGACATGGTTTGGGTTTGAGAGTATTCATGACAGATGTGAGTATTATTAAGTAATGATTAACTTAAGGTGGCAACTTTAATACACATCTGGGTGGATTGAGGCACCTGGGGAACCTAGTGATTGCATATATTTTTTTTGGAAATCCCGGGGTACTGTGTGATTCTCCTATGGACTGCCACCCAGGCTCAAAGGGATCATGAGATTATTCATGCTAGAAACTTCCGTGTGCGGCCACAAGCCATTATGGGCTCCGGCATAGTTGAGTATGTTGTGTGACCTATTTTAGTGGTAGACTAGCAGATGTAGGGGATGTAGGTGGTACGGTCTACCCATCAAAAGAGTTAATGCTTATGAAAGACTGTGTCTCGGTCATCCGTTTCTCAAACACCATGTAGTGCAAGAAATCCAACGGAGGCGATCGAGTCTTGTGGGGAAAAGTGCGCAAACCTCGGCAGAGTGTACAAACTAATCATGGTTAGCCGTGTCCCCAGTTATGGACATCTTGATTATCTGGTTCATTGGATTATCATGTGGATTATTTTTAATTGTGATTCAGATGGGGTTTACCACTCTCAATGTTTAACAACCACCATGATAGTTAAATAAAATTTATTCCTTTGTTGTAGGGAAAAATTGGCTTTTCGCAAAACGTATTAACCATACAGCCTCCACCAGCCATATATGCATGTAGTGATAGCTATTATTCTGTTTATTACTCTTTTGTGTTACATTGCCAGCATATTCCATGTGCTGACCCATTTTCGGGCTGCAACGTATCATGTTGCAGACTTTTCAGACGACGAGTAAGGTGCCTTAGGTCGTGGTCTTTCACTCAGTGATGTCGTTGGAGTTGATGGACTCACTTTATCTTCCAAGCCTTCCGTTGTTATCGTATTTTGATGGCCTTAAGCCATATTATTTTGTAATAAGTTCTCTTTTGAGATATTCGATGTAATAAGTGTGTGATTGCTCCTCTGTTATAAATCCTTCAAGTACTGTGCGTGTCAGCATTACCGTTCCAGGGATGACACTGATGCACAGAGATCAGACTGTTTGAGGTCTGGTCGCTATAGCCATAGATAGCTCTTTGCCATAGGTAGGAAAGCGATACCCGTTGATGTCGTATTTGTCAAATGAACGGACCTTATAGTCAAAACCATTAACTACTTGTCTCGATTCGGCATCCATAATCTCGAAATTAGCCTACAAGTTTAATACGAAAGGATTGCTGCATTAGTTGCAAATTAGCCAAAGAAATGAAAGGGTCTAATGGAAATTACCGTTTTTGGAACCAAGAGATGAAAGCGGGATATTCGGCTCCTTGCTTTGCCGGAAGCTCATACTCTTCGATGGAATCCTTTTGGATCACCGCTCCATACGAGAATATGGCGACGTATCGACTACATCAAATATCCAGGAATAAGAGCAGTTCAAAGGAATTAGAAGTTACGAAACAATGTACCGAGATCTTACTCGATGTACGGCCGCACTTTTGTTAGGTTGTTGAAGAGATACATCGAAATGGTCGGCCATTCTTCAACATCCAACGATACTGGTTTCCAACCACTGGCTGGTGCGAGTTTTCCTTTGAATAGGCTGAGGCTGGATCCACCCTTTTTAGGCTCGTCAGCATTGTACCGAGGCTTCGGATTATGCAAATGATAATTTTTGGCTTCGTAGTGTGCTCTCACGAAGTTTGCCGCCTCCTCAGTGATGAATGCCTCCGCCATCGATGCTTCTATTCTACGTTTATTTTTACATTTTGCTCGAAGTGTCTTTTGCATCCTCTCAGTTGAGTAGCACCAACGATTTTGCACGGCCCCCACAATCGTTCTCGGTCAGGAGATGTAAAATCAAGTATTGCATTGGATTTAAGAAGCTTGGCGGAAAGATCATCTCTAACTTGCAGATCAACTCCGGCGCCAACTGTTCCATTTCTTCTAGGTGGCCAGGTGATAGTTCTCGCGCAAAGAACACGGAAGAAATAGCTCAGCTCTGCCAGCACTAGCCATTCATCCTCAGTGATGAAGCCGCACAACATCACCGGCATTATCCGCTCAATCCATATGTGCCAATCATGACTTTTTTGACCAGATATTTTCAATTTTTGAAGACTCGCTCCCCTCTTTAGATTTTCTACATACCCATCGGGGAACATCAACTACATTTTCACCCACAAAATAATTTCCTTCATAGCTGGCCTTCCAAGATTGAACCATGCCTTTCGCTTCGTCCAGTTCCCCTTTCCTTTCGGTTCTTTCATGTTTTGCAACGGTCTATCACATAGCTCCTCTTGATCGACTCTAGCCTTAGTATTATCCTTTGATTTCCCCTCTATGCCGAACAATGTACCAAAAATGTCTTTAGTGATATTCTTTTCAGTGTGCATCACGTCGATGTTGTGTGGGCAAAGGAGGTCTTTGAAGTAAGGCAGATCCCAGAAGCATGTCTTGTGAGTCCAAGTGTGTTCCTTATTATACCCCTTGAAATACCCTAGACGCTCTGGATCTGGCTCGAGAGCGTTTAACTGATCTAGGGTCTGTTGGCCTGTCAATGCAGGTGGTGCAGAGTGTTTGACAACTCTACCTTTGATGAAGTTCTTCTTGTCTTTCCTGAACTTATGGCCAGGATGTAGAAACGGTCTATGCAAGTCAAAGCAACTACAGTTGTGCCCTACCGTCAGCCAACGAAACTCAAGAGCCCCCTTGCATGTGGGGCATGGGAACCTTCCATGCACACACCGCCCAATGAATAGCGCATACACCGGCAAGTCATGCGTCGAGTACATGTACCAGGCACGCATTATGAAGTTCTCTTTGCTAAAGGCATCGTATGTCTTGAACCCATTATCCCAAGCTTCTTGTAATTCGTCCTTAAGCGGCTGCATGTACACATTCATATTCTTCCCCAGATAGTTGGGCCCTGGAATTATCAATGTCAGGAAAATGTTCTTTCTTTGCATAATCTGCCCGGGGGGGGGGGGGGAGATTGAGTGGTATGACAAACACGGGCCAATAGCTGTATGGGGTTGCCATCTGACCAAACACACTGAACCCATCTGTGCTGACGGCGACTCGAGGATGCCTTGGATCTGCCGTTTTTTCCTTATGTAATGCATCGAAGCGCTTCCACGCTTCACCATCCGATGTGTGCACCAACATCACATTCCCATCTACATCTAGTTCGGTTCTTTTGCCCGTTTTGTGCCATGTCATCTGTCTGGCCATATCTTCGACCATGAAAAGACGTTGAAGTCTTGGTACGATTGGCATATACCAAAGAACATTAATGGTTATTTTGGTCTGCGTCTTCTCACCCATACCGTTGTCTACCACAACATACCTGGAAGAATTGCAAATGGGACAATAGTTGAAGTCCTCATACTGAAGCCTAAATAAGATACATCCTTTCTCACAGGCATGTATCTTCTCATAGGGCATCTTAAGAGCACGGAAGATTTTGTCTGACTGGTACAGGTTTGGAGGTAGCACATGGCCTTTCGGTAGAAATCATCCGAATACTATCATCATCGCGTCGTAGCATTCTCTGCCCAAGTTGAATTGAGCCTTCAAAGCCATTATTTGTGAGATGGCATCCAGCTGACAAAGCTCAGTGTGCTCGTGGAGAGGACGTTTTGAGGACTCCAACATTTCAGTGAAGGCCTTTGCAGATTCCTCCATCTCCTCGTCTGAGTCCCGAGCATCGTCAAAGTCTTGCACCATGTCTGCGGTCCCGGTACCATGCTCGTCGGTGCGACAACGAACCACCTCGGCTCTGGCACGTTGGGCAGACTCACCATGTAATGTCCAGACCGTGTAAGCAGGCATAAAACCAAACTTCTGCGGGTCTTTACTCATTTCAAGCTCGTCCCTCTTTTTATAGTTGTCGCAACAGGTACAGGGGCACCAGCTTAATTCCTGGCCATTTGCAAATGCGGCTCTAACAACCCCTTGGTTTTTGTTAACCATTCCTCGGTCCAAACTTTCTGACTAGTGTAACATGTGTACATCCATGCACGATCACTCATATTGACTTCCTACTGGACACACAAGAAATATATACATAATTAAGCAAACCATGTCCATTATTTAATGAAGTTTGTCAGTTTTATTACGTCCATGCAACCTACACGCTAATATGTAAAGATAGGTCCTAATCCCGCCCGAGTATGTGTAGATTGGGTTCGTTTTCCCATGCTCTGCTCTGGATCTGACGCAAAATTTTGGCAGCACCTCCCCGCTGTTCTCCTGATACACATCTCGGCAATAAGCAGAGAGGATGTGTACCCGAAGAACAATAGGGAGGCACTGACGAAATTCTGCATCGGATCCAGAACAGAGAGTATGGGAAAACGAACCCAATCTACACATACTCTCTGTCCATGGATAACGTTGGACAGTTCGAAAGAATCACAATTATAAATATGCAAATGTATGCATATTTATAGATGTAACCCTTTCGAACGGGAGACGCATAGTGGTTACGCATACTGATGATTGACACCTATAGCTAGCAAGTTTCATAGGTAGATGTCATTTGTGCTCACCAATGAACGCAGGGGCGGAGCTCGTCGTACACTAGACCCTCGCAGCGACGAAATAACAGCACATTTATATCCAAAGATGAGTAACATAGCAATTTTGTTTCTTCCGTTGACCTAACTAAATATTGACAACAGGACGAGCTGGTTAGGGGGTCCTTGGTGTCGATGGAACCCCAAATAGCAAGTATCATCGGTGCGAGATACATGTGGCGCTCAGCGTTTAACACTAGATCCACTTTCCACAAGTGAAGCTGGCGCCCGGCGTCCCGCAACAATAGTTCTGGTGACCGATGATTCGAACACCATCAGAATTTGTCAGCAGCCTCTGCGATGAGGATTAAAGCCAAGTTTTGAAATTTCAAACATCCAACCCGACTTGAGTCAGTTTGGGTGTTTCAAGTTTCAACACTTTGCTTTTAATCGTCATCGCAGAGGCTGCCAGGCAAATTTGTGATGGTGTTCGACCGCCATCGACGCCGAGAACAGTTGCTTTAGGACGCCGGACGTCGGCTTCACTTGTGTGACATGGATGTAGTGTTCGACACCGATGGACACATGTATCTCGCACCGACGATACTTGCTATTTAGGGTTTCATCGACACCGAGGAACCCCCTAATTAACCCGCTCATCCCCGTGCACCCCCTTTTCCTACTTCTTTTTTTCATCTTCAACTTCTACTTATTTTATTCATCATCTTCTTCTTCTACTACTTATTGTTCTTTCTTCTTCTTCTTCTTCTTCTTCCTCTTCTTCTTTTTCTTTTTTTTCATCTTTCTTGATTATTCTAAAAAATAGGAAAAAACCCTAAACAAAACTATAAAATAAATGTAACCTAAAATAAACTAAATTAACCTAAACTAAACTAAATAACCTAAAGTAACTTCAACTAAACTAACCTAACCTAAACTAAACAAACATAAAATAAATCTAAAAAAATAGAAGAAAAAACTCACCACGATGAGGGGCGGGGCAGGCGGTGCAGGCGTGGCGGCTCTGACGATGGCGGCGGCACGGCGACTCATGATAAGTGGCCAGGCTCGGGACGGCGGTGAGGCGACCAGCGACTCGGGACGAAGTGACTTGGCGGTCTGGCACAGTGGCGGGGCGAGGCAGCTGACCAGCGGTGGTGGCTCAAGCTGGCGGGCGGGCTCGGCTGGGCGGCGGGCGGCGGCTAGGCTGGGCGGGCGGGGCGGGGCGGTGTCCCTAACGCGGTTGGGTGATTTATGGGACCCCCTTGACAGTTCGCCTTGAATAAAACTCCTCCAGCAAGGCCCAACCTTGGTTTTACCATTTTCCTACCACCTATACCTTTTCCCTTGGGAGTAGCTAACCCGAGGGTCATCTTTATTTTAGTCCCCCCGGGCCAATGCTTGTCTAAGTGTTGGCCCAAAACGAGCAGACTGCGGGGCCACCTTGGGGAAACTTGAGGGTTGGTTTTGCTCGTAGGATGTCTCATCCGGTGTTGCCCAGAGAACGAGATATGTGCAGCTCCTATCGGGATTGTCGGCGCATCGGGCGGTCTTGCTGGTCTTGTTTTACCATTGTCGAAATGTCTTGTAAACCGGGACTCCGTGACTGATGGGGTCTTCCCGGGAGAAGGAATATCCTTCGTTGATCGCGAGAGCTTATCATGGGCTAAGTTGGGACACCCCTGCAGGGTATAAACTTTCGAGAGCCGTGCCTGCGGTTATGTGGCAGATGGGAATTTGTTAATATCCGGTTGTAGTAAACTTGAAGTAAACTCTTCTAAAATACACCAACCGTGTGCGTAACGTGAGTGTCTCTTTTCGGGTTGATCGAGAGGAGAACACGGTTTCTGGGTTATGTCTGACGTAACTAGGAGTTCAGGATCACTTCTTGATCATTACTAGTTGACGACCGCTTGCTTTGCTTCTCTTCTCGCTCTTATTTGCGTAAGTTAGCCACCATACATTGCTTAGCCGCTGCTGCAACCTCACCACTTTACCCCTTCCTTTCCCATTAAGCTTTGCTAGTCTTGATACCCATGGTAATGGGATTGCTGAGTCCTCGTGGCTCACAGATTACTACAACACCGATTCTTGCGGTACAGGTTTTGCGATGATCATGACGCGAGAGCGATGTTTACTTGTTTTGGAGTTCTTCTTCTTTGTCGATCAGGGGATAGGTGCCTGGTCGGCAGCCTGGGCTAGTAGGGTGGATGTCATTTGAGTTTCTGTTTATGTTTCATCCGTAGTCGGATGTTGATCTTGTATATGATGTATTGTTGTATTCTTGTGACATTGTATGTCTTGGTTGTATCCCCACTATTATGTAATGTTGATGTAATAATATCCACCTTGCAAAAGCGTCTTCAAGATGCGCTTCTATCCTTGGTGGGACCTTCGAGTTCCTTTAGGATAGGGTCGCATCTTGGGCGTGGCAAGTTGGTATCAGAGCCTCGACCGACCATAGGAGCCCCCTTGATTGTTGGCCGTTGTTGAGTCTAGAAGAAAACTATTTTGAGTCTTAGGATTATATATATCGGAGAGAAGGATTCTTTTTACTCCTCAGTCCCTTCGTCGCTTTGGTGAGGCCCCACAGCGTAGATGTTTTGTCTTTCCTCTCCTCAAATTTCACAAAAAATTAGGATCACGCGGGTATCTTGGGATCGTTCCGATAGTCTTGTGACGAGAACATTGTTCTTGGTGCCTCCTGACATTTAGGGGTTGTGGCAGTGTCCCGGGGAGTTGAGCTCCGAGGTGTTGTCGTCAAAATTTTATCGTTGCAATTTTGGAATACCTGAGTTTTGCCGACATCGAAAATCTCTTTTATGCAGTTGTTGGTGAGATAACCTCGACGCCACCCAGTACTGGGGAGTTCGGGAGTATTGCCATAACTCGTATAACGGATGCTTTTCAAAGGTTGAGGTAGATGATTTCCGGAGTTTTCTTGGTTATGTGTTGAAGGATGGATACAATCGATCTAGGTATTGTTAGTTTGGGTGATATATTTTGTGTCCCTGTATCCCCAACACCAGTTGCATAACCGTAAAGTTTCGAGTTTATAGGTGGGAATTCAAGTAGCTCCTAGAATATCTTTCCGACAGATGCATGATATGGGATTGGGTAAATCTCTATCATATGTATTAGTTCCGGCTTATTCTGCAAGCCAAATCCTTTGTTTTGTTTTATTTGTGGTATTCGAGTTGCTTCAAAGTCAAATGTTGAATCCATAACTTCCCTAAACGGTGTTCTCATATTGCTATGTGAATACTAATCCTTCTTGATCATCGAGGTCGTCATGTTAATTCTTTTCCAACCGGCGTGCTTCTCTTTAAGTGGATCCGATCATTTCAACATCCGCAAGATAAATTCTAAGTTTTTCTCAACGGTGTCCGTTTCATCCGTCCCCTAGTTGCCTTTGTTTTCCCGCCCTCCCACCCTTTTTCTTCAAGGACTCAGATTTCTTAATCACGTATCCTGTTGGGGATATAACTATTTGTGTAAGCCGCCGAGGAGGGGCTGGGTCACGTAAATAGTTACCAGACACAAGCCCAAGTCCAAGCATGAAGATGGCGACTCAACAAGGATCCTAAGGCCCACAGGCAACTTAAGGCCCGTTGTAGTAAACCGCCACAATGGCATGACTTGTATCATAAGGTAGACTTGACTAGTCACTGAGCCGGACACTGTTTATGAGCCGGCCGGGACTCTGTAAGCCGCAGGGCGTCAACCCGTGTATATAAGGGGACGATCCGCCGACGGCTTAGGGCAAGAAACAACCCTTCGAGAACCGGGCATAGCGTATCTCGCTCCCTGGTCACCTCAAGCAATACCAACCCAACTGGACATAGGCTTACTTTCACCGTAAGGAGCCGAACTAGTATAAACCCTCTCGTGTCCTTTGTCCCGATTAACCCCTTTAAGCTTCCTAGTTGCGATGGCTCCACGATTAAGTCCTTGCAAGAGGACATCTGCCGTGACAATTCCACGACAGTTGGCGCCCACCATGGGGCCAGCCCACGGTGGATTTGAGTTCTTGAAGGGCAGCTTCGAAGGGCTCAAGGGATAAGCAGTGGGCCGGATGACCAAGAGTCGTCGCGGCAAGATCTACATCGACAACGAAGGCTGGGGCCCTGACACCGACTCAATTGAGTACGGGTAACGGGTCCCCTTTGGCGGAATCCACGTCTTCATCGGCCGGATTGGTGAGCCGGGCCCAGAGCCAGACAGCTGCACCGACCTCATTGAGACGGCTCAGTGTGCGAGACCCGCCCCGATTCAACCTATCATAAAGCGTGCCTTTGTGGGCTGTGTTCATGGAGAGGCACTTTCTGAAGGATCTAAGGATGGCGAAGAGACGGCCGTCCCATCGGATGATGATTCGTCCTCCGGCTCAACATATTCTCTGTATCAGGTCCAAGAAGGCATGCTAGGGGGCTGTTCGGATGACTCTAGCGTTTGAGATTGCTATGAGCCGCCAAGCTGGGCAGGAGTCTTCATGGCTGGTACCCAACCTGGTCAAAACTTCGGCTGCGACGGCAATCACGTCCGGGTTAGGAAGCGGCCGGGCAGGAGGCCCAGCGCCACGGCTCAGTCTTGATAGATCTTATGGACAAGTTGACGGCCTTGTTAACCTCCACGGTTATTCCTGCAAATCCAGATGAACATAACGCGGAGGTGGCAAAGGTACGTGAGGAAATAGCCCAGGCCAAAGAGGCCTTGGCGGCTGAGGACACCAGGCTAGCTGCGGAGCGGGCGGCTTTGGATGCACGGGCGCAGCGACTCCAGTCAGAGGCTTTCCAGCTTAACATGAATCTGAATGCATCCAATGAGGTGATGAGAAGGAGACATCAGAAAACCCAGTCCCGTCTGCCTCCGGTTTACGATCCTCGGAATCTTTTCACGACACCCAGAGCTGGTCCTAGCAATCCGCCCGAAGCCAATCAATTTATGACACCCAGAGCAGGAGGGCCGGTTCAGCCTCAAGAGACGGCACCTCTTCACGGGAGCATGGCCCCGCCCCGATACATACCAACACCTTCAGGCCACTTTTCCAACCCCATGGAGAACCTGATAGCAGCATCGGCGCGTCTGGCGGCTCTTCCAGTGGATGGTGACGACCCGACGGCGGTGGAAACCCGGAGGGTTAGGGAGCTTCTTCAGACGGCCTTGGCACAACAAGAGGCCTATTCTTACAGTAGGGACGGGATTCATTCCACTCCTCAGCCTTGGGGAGCACCTCGACCAAACTGGAGTCCGAGTTCTGGCCAGACACATGGAGTCAGAGGCTTTATCAAGTAATGCCCAGCGTCGCAACCAACCCGGCGGCTATAACCCGGTGCAGGATCGATTGCGTCAGGAGGACGAACGGGCGGCTCAGTTAGCGGCTCAACAGACGGTGTATGATGGTTTCCCAGAGTATCCAATGACTTCTGTTGGAGCAGGGGTGGCCACTAGAACCGGTGGTGTCCCTTGTCTGGTGCCGGCTCTACGAGATGTGCGTGTGCCCAAGGATTTCAAGGGTCCTCGAAAAGTGCCGAATTACATGGCCGACTTACAGCTGGGGGCATGGATTGAAAGTTACGAGATGGCCATGGAATTATTGGAAGTCAGCGACGCGGCAATGGCTAAGTATTTCACCATGATGTTAGATGGAACGGCCCGAACTTGGTTGAAAAGCTTGCCTCCCAATTCCATCAGTTCATGGACCGAGTTAAAGACCCGGATCATCCAGAACTTTAAGGATACTTGCAAGAAATCTATGTCCATTGTGGACTTGACCAATTATGGCGGGAGGAGGGTGAGTCCACAACTCATTGGGTGCGCCGGGTCAAAGAAATAATACATTCATCCGATAAGATGGATGCCATCTCAATGATACTTATGCTCCATCGAATTGTCGTTTTGTGCGGTCAAGCGAAGCTGAGGCGCCTTAAGCGTGATTGCAATGACATGGGTACACCGATGACGGCTTTGGTTAAATATGCCGATTACGATACTCATCAAGATCCCGTATGCGAGGAGGAAAAAGACAGAAGGGAAAGAAGAACGGCAATGTAAAGGGTCAAGAACAACGGCCGGCAAGTCAAGGTGGTAACAAGCGTAAGCCAGACGGTAACCCGACGTTTGTGGCCAATGCTAATTCTCAAGGTAATAACAAGAAGCCTAAGGGGAGAGGACCTCCTCGATCTGGTGGCTCAGGTCCATCTCTTGAGCAGCTTCTGAATGAGCCTTGTCCAAGACACGGTACTCGAGAAAATCCTGCCACCCACTTATGGAAGGACTGCGCGATCATGAAGGCTTTCAAGAATTCAAACATGTTTGATGGCAATCACGGGTCAGGCGGCGGTTCAGGAGCAGGTGCTTTCCATGGCCGGTGGCGGCTCAAGTTCCGGTTTTAGGGTGGTCAAGGTGGCTATAATCAATGACGATCCGGTCAAGGAGGACAGCGGAAGCAGCGATCGAGTTATCGAGCCATCCAAAATAGTTAAACGGTGGGCAATACCATGTGTTTACCACTAACTTGTGTAAACGTGACCAGAAGGTTCATAAAAGGGCTGTGAATTCGGTTGAACCGGCGGTTCCCCGTTATCTGAGGTGGTCAGAACAACCTATCATTTGGAGTAAAGAAGATCACCCCCCCGGGTTGATAACCCGGGTTAGTTAGCCTTGGTGGTGGCCCCTCAGGTTGGTGGATATAAATTCACTAAGGTGCTCATGGACGGTGGAAGCAGCATCAATATTCTCTATTATGAGACCTTTCACCGTATGGGTCTGACTGATAAGGACTTGAGGACGTCCAACACTGTTTTTCCATGGGATGGTACCCGGTAAGTCGGTGTATCCCGTTGGAAAGATCGAGCTGGAAGTGGCCTTTGGAGACGAATACAATTCCAGGGCTGAGAAGCTGATGTTTGAGGTAGTCAAAATCACAAGCCCATATCATGCTCTGTTTGGACGGCCGGCTTATGCCAAGTTTTTGGCACGGCTGTGTTATGTTTATCTGCAACTCAAGATGCCGGGTTACAAGGGCACCATCACTGTGCATGGGAGTCGAAAGGTGGCCTTGGAGTGCGAGGAAGGAGATGCGGCTTATGCTGAATCCGTTTGTGCTGAAGAGGAGCTGAAGTTTTATCAAACTAATGTTGACCCAGCAGATATGACCTCTTTGAAGAAGCCAACCACATTGCAAGACTCGGCTTTGAAATTTTAGTCGGTCGCCGAGACAAAACTGGTTGACTTCACTCCAGGTGACTCTTCCAAGCAGTTCAGCATCAGTACCAATTTGGATCCCAAATAGGAAAGCGCGCTCATCGAGTTCATCCGTGAGAACCGGGACATCTTTGCATGGAAACCTTCTGACATGCCGGGTGTCCCGAGAGAACTCGCTGAGCACACTCTTAATATTGATCCAAAGTATAAGCCGGTCAGGCAGTTTCTTCGGCGATTTAATGAGGAAAGGCGACAGGCTATAGGGAAGAGGTCGCTCGGCTCTTAGCGGCAGGGTTCATCGTGGAAGTTTTTCACCCGGAGTGGTTGGCTAACCCGGTGCTTGTGCTCAAGAAAAAGGCACCTGGCGGATGTGTGTCGATTACACGGACCTAAATAAAGCTTATCTGGCTGATCCCTTTGCTCTGCCCCGCATTGATCAAATCATCGATGCCACTGCGGGTTGCGAGCGGTTGAGTTTTTTGGATGCTTACTCTGGTTATCATCAGATCAAGATGGCAGTTAAGGACCAGGAGAAGACGGCTTTCATTACTCCATTTGGAGCCTTCTGCTATGTGTCTATGCCGTTTGGGCTCAAGAGTGCCCAAGCGACTTATCAGCGGTGTGTGCAGAATTGTCTCCACAATCAGATTGGGCGCAATGTTCATGCTTATGTGGATGACATTGTGGTGAAGTCGAGAGAAGGAAACCTTGATCTCCGATTTAAAGGAAACCTTTGATAATCTCCGGGTCTACAAGATGATACTTGACCCGCATAAGTGCGTGTTGGTGTACTGCAGCAAACTTTTGGGATTCCTGGTCTCAAACAGGCATTGAAGCTAACCCGAGAAGATCAAAGGCGATTACCTCTGGCTAAGCCGGGCGTGCATCAATGATGTTCAGCGATCATGGCGGGTCGCTGCAGCTTTTAAGCCGATTCATAAGCGGCTAGGGAGAAGGCTTTACCGTTGTATCGAGATGATGAAGAAAGCGAGACACCTTTATGCAGGTGAGGCTGCTGATGCTGCTTTTGAAGATTTAAAGAGACAATTGGCTGAGCCGCCGGTTCTCGCAGCTCCGATTGACAAAGAGCCATTGCTATTGTATGTTGCGGCTAACTCACGTGTTGTTAGTGTGGCTATTGTGGTGGAGCGTAAGGAGACTGGCAAGGAGCATCCGGTTCAGCGGCCGGTTTATTACATCAGTGAGGTGCTCATAGAGTCCAAGCAAAGGTATCCGCATTGGCGTAAACTGGTTTATGGGGTGTTCATGGCGAGCCGGAAGCTGAAATAGTACTTCTGGGTCATCCTATAAGCGTGGTAAGTTCAGCCCCCTTGGGAGACATCATCCAATAGGGAAGCCACAAGACGAGTTGCCAAGTGGGCCATCGAGCTTGGGCCTCATGGTTTGAAGTATATGCCGCGCACAGCTATCAAGTCTCAAGCCCTAGTGGACTTTATTAATGATTGGACGGAGTTGCAGGCACCAGGGGAGAGTTGCCTGAGGACGAGACCTTGGCAAGACAAATCATCAGGCGGTCCAAATCCATGACGATAGTTCACGGCGAGTTGCATCACCGCAGCATCACTGCGTTTCAGTCAGTATCACCCTACGGAGGGTCGGGAGATACTTCGTTAGATTCATGAAGTTGATTGCGGTCATCATGCGGTTCAAAGTCTCTGGTAGCCAAGGCTTTTTCGTCATGGTTTTTATTGGTGACGGCTCATCTTTGATCACGGAGGATCCGTCAAGAAATGTGATGGATGTCAAAATTCTCAAGACGAGCTCATGTGCCGCTCAAGAATTGAGGATGATTCCAATTACTTTGCCGTTTGTAGTCTGGGGGCTTGATATGGTTGGACCTTTCAAAAGGTCTAAAGATAAGAAGACACACCTGTTGGTGGCAGTGGATAAATTCACCAAGTGGGTTGAAGCAGAGCTGGTCAGTAAGTGTGATGCAGCCACGACGATTCAGTTCATCAAAAAGGTGATCTTTCGTTTTGGTTTTCCTCACAGTATTATAACTGATAATGGCACTAATCTCTCCAAGGGTGCCATGGAAGAGTTTTGTCAACAAGAGCACATCCGGCTTGATGTTTCGGCTGTTGCTCACCCCCAGTCTAATGGTCAGCGTAAAGAGCTAATCAAGAGATCTTGAAAGGTATCAAACCCGGCTCTTAGTTCCTTTACAGCAAACTCCGGGTTGTTGGGTGGAGGAATTACCTTCGTGCTATGGAGCATCAACACAACGCCTAACAGGTGTCTTGGTTATACACCTTTCTTCATGGTGTACGGAGCAGAGGCGGTTACGCCAAGTGACATCCGCATGATTCACCCGGGTGGCGGCTTACGTTGAGGCTGATAACGAAAAAGCTCGTCAGATGCACTTGACTTGTTGGATGAAGAGCGAGACTTGGCTATAGCCCGCTCGGCGATTTACCGACAAGACCTGCGCCGTTATCACAGCCCCGGGTCGAAGCGAGAACTTTCCAGGAAGGTGATTTAGTGCTCCGGCTCATCCAGGATCAAACTGATATGCACAAGCTGTCCCCTCCTTGGGAAGGATCTTTCGTGGTCAGCAAGAATCTTAACAACGGGTCATATTACCTCATCGGTGTTCGAGAGCACACAGACTCACGTAAGTCGGAGGAGGAGACCCGCCGGCCGTGGAACATAGCGCATCTCCGGCCCTACTATAGTTAAGCCGCTGGCTTTCAGAGTATATTTATCTTTTCTTTTTTAGCAATGTATATATTATATAAAGCAATAAAGCAGGACTTGTTTCTTTTCCATCCTACAAGGTTTATGTGTCTTCTTTACCAGGTGATGGAAACGACTAACAGGGAGCGGATCATATCTAAATCCGGTTCTCCCTTTGGTCCGGCTTATGATCATATCTGAATCAAGCCATGGTCATTTGGGGCTTCTGTTCAAACATAGGTCGTATTCGAACCAAAGAGAACATAGCTGTCGATACCCAATTGATTGGCACACTGCCGAACCCACTTGGGGGCTTCTTGATCATATTTGAATCATAGCTTAACCTCTTTGGGCCTGACGTGGATCGCATTTGAATCAGCGTCATTAAACAACTCTCATGGTCACTTGGGGCTTCTGTTCAAACATAGGTCGTATTCGAACCAAAGAGAACATAGCTGTCGATACCCATTTGATCGGCATCGCCAAAGTCATTGGGGGTTATATGATCGTATCCGAATCTTAGCTTAACCCCTCTGGAACGGTTCCACTGATCGTATTCGAATCAGAGGCCTTTGAAAATCAGGTTTATTTTATTCTATAAGAATAAATAATACTAAGGGCCAGGTAAACATTATATGTGCCAATTTTCAGAAGTTAAGTATAACTGTCTGTTTTTTTGGAATCAAGTAAGCCGGTAAGGTGCGCCTTTAACCGGCTGATACTTATGATGTTATGTTCCTACTCCGGGTTAATGTTATCTTACATAACCCCGGATGTGGTGAGATGCCAAAGGAAGTTTTTTGTTTTATACACAGGGTAAAGCAGAAAGCTCTTGGATGATTCAAGCAAGCCGGCAGTACACATTGCTAGCGGCTTGAGACATTGTTAAGCACCGCAAAACATGCGCGAAGGCATGACAGAGTTAAGAAGTTTTTCTACCCCATTACAAGACTCCACGGGTCTGAATAATGAAGTATTGTTTACTTTAAAAGACTTAAGTGCCAGGCGGATTACTCCTTTGGTGGACTTGATGACTCCGGGTTATCCTTCTCCGCCTCTTCGTTGCTGCTTTGTCCTGGAAAGTTGACGAGGTCCATTCAATGCCGCTTAAGGCTTCAAATTCAGCTTCATCATCTATTAAACTGGCCGGGTCAACTTCAGGAGCAAAGGTATGCTTACAAGTTGGAGGGATCAGGCTGACATCATCATAATGCGTAGTTGGAATCCTCCGGTTCTCGTTGTCATAACCCGGCTGGTACTTGGTAAGATCAATATCGTTGCCGATGATGGTGGCCACAGGACGCACGACTCTCACACAGGTGGTGAAGTCTGATTGGTGAATGCAGAGCCGTCCTCCTTTAAGCTGGGGTATCCAAGAGCAACATCGTTTAAGTCTAGCTCTGGAGCCAATGCTTTGGCCCGGCTTAAGGCGGCTATGGCCCCGGCTCTACCAGATGCTCGCCTTAACTCCTGAATCCGTTGAGGTAACACGGCAAGCCGCTTGAGTACATCTTGCAGGAGATAAGGAGCATCATTTGATAAAGCCACAACGGCTAAAGCACGTTGTGACCCGGTGTATAGTTGTTCCACCAGAGTGTACACCGCCTTAAGCTTGACCAGCATATTCTGCTTAAGGTTCATGCTCCTGGGGCCTGTATTTATACATATAAGGTGAGCCGGAGTTAACAATTAAAATAGACATCAAAGGAACCATTGTGATATTCAGAGTTATACATCGTAACTTACCAAAGATTGATGAGACCATTTGAGAAATCTGGCGCTTTAAGCCGGACAGCTCGGTGGTTGCCTCGGCAAGAGATGCCTCTGCTGTTTCAGCTTGAGTCACCAGTGAAGCCCTCTCCTCAACCCAAGTTTTCTTCTCCGATTCAAAATTTTTCTTCAGTTTCTCTTGTTCGGAGACACTGAATTCAAACTTGGAGTTGGCTTTTTGAGTTTCAAGCTCTTGGGTTTTCAACTGACTCTTCAGATTAGCAATCTCCGCTTCAAATTGACTTATGGCGGCCTGCATCGACATCAGGTTATGGTAAGAATCACGGTAAGATTACATTCAAGTCCCAAACACTTTACAGGTAAAGATACTTGGCACTTGGGGGCTAATGTATGCTTAAAGAATTCTTAACCTATTTTACGGGTCATGTATATTAAGTCTCAAGCACTTTACAAGTAAAGGCACTTGACACTTGGGGGCTAATGTGTTACCCAAATTCAAAGTTTCATGCTATCACCGAGTTAAATATATTCAATTTAAGCAGAATGTAACTAATGGTAAGTAGATTTCTAAGTCTGCGGATATTCATTCATAAGCAATAGACTTGGGGGCTGATACAGTAAGTAAGGTTAAAGGTATACCTCAGATTTATGTTGTATTTGTTTCACCATGTCAATTTCCAGGTCACGGCTATTGTGCACTTGGTTCGAATAGCCCGAGACTATATCACCAATGCTTAGGTGAGTATAATCAGTGATGTCCTGTTTGGTTTTCCGACATTGGGCAAACTCCTCCTTGGCAGTGCATCGAGCAAGGACAGTAGGCTGGCCCGGTTCAACATATTGGCTTTTCAGAAATTCAACTTCTAGTTCAGTCGTCTTGACCGGGCTAGGAATTTCTGGCTTATCAGAATCGTGGACAACGTCTTCTGCAGGCGGGTCAGAGGTTGACACCGGAATATCAAAAGCCGGTTCAGGCGGTGGCTGATGAGTGAAGCTATCAGGAACGGATGAGTCAATTGCCGGTTCAGTGATCACCGGGTCTCGGTACAAATTATTCTTTTTGGCTTTCTTGCTAGGCTTCACTTGCAGGCTGTTAGTCAAAGTGGAAGGATGAGTACCAACGAATAAGTATGGAAAAACTTAAAGTACGAAAGGTGGCATTACCCGGGAGCTGTTTTAAAAGCCGGCATGTTTGATTGCATCGAATCGCCGAAAGACGGAGAGGTATCCTGATAATTGGAGTCAGATGAATTGAGGGGTCGACGAAATAAACCTGCCAAAGGATAAACAGAACGCAAAGCGGAGATGATCTTAGTTCGACGCTTCCTGGTTATATCGGGTAAGCCGGAGGAGAGTTCTGCGTCTTGAGTGGCTCGAGTTTGCCTCCAGTTCTCAAGTTGTTGTTGCTTCAAAAGAAATTGAGGATCTTGGTAAGCTAGAGGGTGTGAAAACCTTACTTTCTGGGTCACCCTTAGGATTTTTTGTGTTGGCAAAGGCTCTGAGTCGGAGGAAATTATAGTTACCTCTTCGCCAGCTGCTTGACTGTTTCCAGTATCCTCCTGAAAGGATCAAATATCAGTAAAAGTAATGGCAAAGGAGTTAAAGAAAATTGAAAAAGATTACCTCTTCCTCATCCGAAGAAGAGTCATCCAATTTAAACATATCAGAGGCGCTGGGTTTCTTCTTCTTAGAGGTGCCCGTCCTGGCGGTTTTTCTTTCAGTCTTCTTGGCCGCCCTGGCCAGTTTAGTAGCCTCATGGTCATACTTGACCTTCCAGAAATCATCGCCGGCCTGTGGAAACAGATAAAGAATCATAAGTATAAGAAGGTAACATATAAAAGAGTATTTGTGAAGACTAGTAACTTACTAGAGGCCGGGTTCTTCTTACGAAGGGAAGTAAGCCGAAGGCATTCTTTGTTACAAAGGCCTTCCTTCAACAGAGATTGGATCAGTAGCATCTACCGCATCGTCTGATAAGTCATCAGAGCTATGGCGCATCGAGTCATCCTTTTTGCCTGTATAAGTACACATTAAGCCGGAGCGGCGGCTTAATGGTAGTATCCGCCAGGTGACCCAGACTCAAACCAGATAAATGTCATTTAAACCGTTCCCTAGAAGAGCTTTGATCTTCTTGATGGTGGGGTTGAGAGGCAGGCGTTCCAAAGCGGATAACTTATCTGCCAGCGGATGATTGGATTCAAGACGCAGGGCGCGAAAGCCGTGCAGTGGCTTCTCATCAGCTGGTGATGTATCTTGGCAGTAGAACCACGTCTGGTTCCAGTCCTTCGGGTGACTTGGCAACTCAGCATAAGGGAAAAGACAATCTCTTCGCCGCTGGATGGAAATGCCGCCAAGTTCAAGACTAGGCCCGTTGGCACGTTTGTTTTGCCGGTTCAGATAAGAAAGTTCTCTGAACAAAAGCAGATTCGGTTCTTCTCCCAGGTACACTTCGCAGAAAACTTGAAAATTGCAGAGATTTGACACGGAATTGGGCCCGATGTCTTGAGGTCTAATGTCAAAGAAATTCAGAACTTCTCTAAAAAAAATTGAGCCGGGAGGGGCAAATCCCCGGTTCATGTGATCCGTGAAAACTATCACTTCCCCGTCTTTTGGTTGAGGCTTTTCTTCGGATGGGTCAGGAACACGATAAGACATGACCTCCTTTTTTGGCAAATGACCAGATTTCACAAACTCAGCCAGCTTGCTTTTGGTGACAGTGGATGGGACCCAGTTGCAGGTTACAGGAGCTTTGGTCGACTTAGGCGCCATAACAACAGATTGGCCTATTGCAAAATAAGAAATTCCGGCTTAAATTTTAACCCAGAAGAAAAAAATTCAAATTGCTAAGTGGTAGCGGCTTACGAATGGGCCTAATGATATAAGGGTGATTGTGCAACAATATTTAAGCCGCTACAAACATCAAGAGCGATTCAAAAATTTTAAAGTCATGAGAAGACGGCAAGGATTACAGCTCAGTGTCACTTATTTAAACCGGACACCTGGACAGTTGTGTTTAAGGGCATTTACCAGAAGAAGCTCTCCGGGTGATAGAAACAAGTTTCACAGATGACACCTATTATTTTGGATCAAATTATTGTTCTGAAAGAATTTTTTTTCTAGACCTAAAACAGAGCAAAGAAGTTCCTGCACTCGAAGAAAGCTCCCAAGCAAGGGAGATGAGATCTGTTTTTGTGCAAGATCAACACAAACAATTACCACAGCAGTTCTGCACAGTTTTTACGATCTAAACAGGTTGTGGAGGTACAAGCTGGCAAAGGTTTGCGTCGGGCGGTGATGAACGCCGACGAACTCAGGAAAGTTCCGATGCAGATCTAAAGAAAGGAAAGAAGAGGAACTCATGAATGAACTCGAGCTGTGGAGGTTCGCCGTCGATTTCTGGTCCAAGTCAGGCTGATGCAGCGGCCTGAGTCGATGAAGACGAGGAGTTCGATGGCGGCGGCGGCGGAGCTTGAGTGACAGAGAAGAGAGGAAGAAGACGACTGGAAGGAGAAGAATGAAAGACCTGAAGTCGCGCCTATTTATAGGGAGAAGCATAACTGAGACGGCGCGGGAAACGAGGAGATAAGAATTATTATCCAGCGGCCCCGACGCCTCGATTCTCGGAACGGGCAATAAAGACAAAGATCCGTTGGGCCGATTCGGCGGGATAAAAGGAAAGATGACGTCATGACGGGTTGACACGGATCCAAAGAGTGACGTCACGCCGGGTTAAAGAAAGTATTTTTGCGCAGTCCGAAGACTGAAGATTTATGATTTAAGTTATTTTAAGATTGACATGAGCAGGTTCAAATCAATCTGGGGCCTAATGTTGGGGATATAACTATTTGTGTAAGCCGCCCAGGAGGGGCCGAGTTACATAAATAGTTACCAGACATAAGCCCAAGTCCAAGCATGAAGATGGCGACTCAACAAGGAGCCTAAGGCCCACAGGCGACTTAAGGCCCGTTGTAGTAAACCGCCATAATGGCATGACTTGTATCATAAGGTAGACTTGACTAGTCACCGAGCGGACCTTTGTTTATGAGCCGGCGGGACTCTGTAAGCCTTGAGGCGTCAACCCGTGTATATAAGGGGCGACCCACCGCGGCTTAGGGCAAGAAACAACCCTTCGAGAACCGGGCATAGCGTATCTCGCTCCTCGGTCAATCTAAACCTCAAGCAATACCAACCCAACTAGACGTGAGGCTTACCTTCACCGTAAGGAGACGAACTAGTATAAACCCTCTCGTGTCCTTTGTCCCGATTAACCCCTTTAAGCTTCCTAGTTGCGATGGCTCCACGATTAAGTCCTTGCAAGAGGACATCTGCCGTGAAAATTCCACGACATATCCTTTTATTTGTGGAAGTCTCTTCATTCTTTTCTTTCAGTGTTCTTATCCGGTGATTTCCCATGAAGATGCTCAAGAGTTTCAAGTTCATCATCCTTCATTGTTTTTTCTTCTCCGGTGGATCCAATTCAAGCTTTCGATATTCATCATATTCCTTTCCTCGTTTCTAATGATTTCTCATGCCGATGCACCTCTTAATCATTCACTTCTCGCCATTCATTTGTCCT
This sequence comes from Aegilops bicornis, assembly GCA_021605145.1. Classification (NCBI taxonomy): domain Eukaryota; kingdom Viridiplantae; phylum Streptophyta; class Magnoliopsida; order Poales; family Poaceae; genus Aegilops; species Aegilops bicornis. Next base: position 364,363,923 of record CM038672.1, on the reverse strand, counting down.
GGAGTGCTGAAGATATCTCAGAAGGCTCGTCTTTTCTTCCAAGATCAGTTCAAGCTATTTGGAGATTATTATCTCATTCAAGTCATTTAATTCAACCGGTGCAACCTCTCTTTAAAATCCTTCAACGATGTTTCTTTCGAGTGGGCCCTAACCCACAGGTCTTTTTCCAGGATCTTACCTGACTCTTCTAATTTTCCTGGAACTATTCTCAAATTCATTTCAAAGTTTGACGTAAGAATGAATTTTCATCAGTCACATGCCTTCTCCAAGGTCGCTTTCAAATTCTTTTCATCTCTGGCTCAACCTTTTCTCTTTTAATCCTTCCGGAGTTTCTCAACAACTTGGTGGTGTTTCTCATCGTCATTCTCAACATTTGAAGACCGAAGAAGAGTTCCTCTTAAATCCTTACTTGTTCTCCAAAGATGCGTAGTTCAAGCTGATGCCATCCTCTCATAATTGTTTTCGATTGTGAGAATTCTTTTTCACCCATCCGGAGCATGTCATGAGTTGTTTCGGTTTCTTTCCTCCGAAGGCCATCATGTCATAATTCTTCATTCTCAGAGTGTAGCTATCATTCTCCAAATCTTACTGGTGAATCGTTCAAATATCCTCTAATCAGTTCATGATCTCTTCATTCTCTTGTATCTAAATTCTCTCAAGCATATTCATTCGTTTCCCAATTCTTCTCGGTGAATTGTGCCTTTTCTACGTTCATTTTCAATTCGTATGGTGGTTCGTTCAAGATTTCACTTCATCGTTATCATACTAATTCATTCGTTGTTTCCAAATTCCACCAGTGGTTCCATCAATACCTTCTCAAGTTTGCGCTATATCTCTCTTAATCCTTTCTACGGGAATAAGTAGTATGCCAAATCCATTGCTTGTCATCAATCTAATATGATGAATGATAAGCATACAATAAATCTTATTCTTATTTCCTCGAGGTGATTCAATTCCTTTCTTCCGGAGATTGTTCATGATGAAGTAATTCTCGTTTCTAGTGTTTCATCTTTTATTTTTTTCGGAGTTCCAAGTTTTCGTCATTATCTCATCGCGAAGCTCCTTCTAAATCATCGCAAGGCTTCACCCTGTGTTTTCAACTTCTCTTTCTTTTTATCATCCTTTTATTACCGGAGTTCTTCATGGAGACTCTACATGGTGGTTCGTCAAGGATTCTTTTCATTCTTCAATTGTTCTTCAAGATTTCTCTCAAAGTTATGATCCGCGAAGCTATACTCTAAAATAAACATGGTGTTCAACACATGTTTTGTTTTGAGGAGAGCAAGTATTCTTCATCTTGCATTCCAAAGTGCAATTCTTTCTACCTTATCTTTTGAGGTGGTGTTATGTCACTCTTGACAATTTCCTTCATGTTTCATGATTCATATGTTGTCAAAAATGAAGTATTTTAAATCCATCATTTTCTCTTTGTTCAAGAGATCTTTTCAAGCAATCAATCTTTTTGTTGGAGTTATATTGGGTTATATTTCACCTATAGCCTTCCCTAAGGAATGTAGCTATTTGTGGTGCTTATCAATGATCCAATTTTCTCCTTCTCATCTCGGTGAAGAAGTTTTTCATCTCTTTGGTGCTCTCAATCAAATCAATGGTTTCCATTTGTGGCCGGTTGTCACCTCATAGTCTTGAGATGTTCTCCATAAGCCCACTACAAGCTTATTCGTTTCGTTGTTGGTTTTCCAACAATTCCGTTCTAACCTTCTTGGAAGGGTGCTTTCCAAGCTCATTTGTGGCAGAAGTTGGCTTTTCCTTCTCCATTCTGTTATTCCAATGATCTGTCTTCTATTCTTTCTTCCGGAGGCATTGTGATGTTGCACTTTTCACTCATCATCTCGAATTGTGAGGATCGTGTTCTTTTCTTGCTTATCCATTTAACCGGAGTGTTGTATCATCTCTTCAATATCTTTTCATCTCATCAAGTTTTCTTCTCTTTTCTACCGGAGTGTTGTCCAGATTCTGTCATTGTTGTTCCTTCGCTATCTCATTATACCGAGGTGGTCATATTCTTTTCGTTCGTGAAGCTCTTATTTCCATGTCTTTCAACCTTCAAGTTCTCGCAATGCTCCTTGTTCCTCTTTTCTAACGAATTGTTTGCAATCTCGTTCATCTTTGTTGTACTCTTTCTTTTAAATTGTTTAACCTTCCAAGGTTACTTGGTTTCACTCTTTTGTCAAGAAGCAACTTTGTTTTACCTCTTCCTCTTCCGCTTTTCTCCGGTGCCATCCTAGATCTCGGGACGAGATCCTCTCGTAGTGGTGGAGTGTTGTAACGCCCCGGATACAACTTTCCATATTCGTAACTCCAACTCTTGCCTTTTCCGGAGATATGATATTTTATTTCCTCCGTGGTTGGGTTTTTGTCTTTTGGTTTGCATTTTGTTCATGTCATGCATTTCATCTCATAGCATCATGTGCATTGCATCTGCATGTTTTCATAAAACTTGCATCTGCTCGTAGTTACCGCTTCTTCCTTGTCTCTGTTGACCTGTCATATCAAACGGACCACTCTCTTATCTCTCTTCTCCGAGCCCGTCAAAACCCCCCTTGTCTCCATGGCCTTTCGTCAAACCCCTCGCGCGCGTCGGAAAGCTGTCATGAACCCGACCAGGGCTGTCATTATCGATTGGTTAGGATCATCTCCGAACATCCCTAAGATATCTTCCGTTTCTCCATTGGACTTCCCTAACCTTTTATTTTGGACCGCCCGAGCCCGATCTGTTGATCCAAATCCTCCTCCTTTTTACCTACCTACTATATATATATAGCAGTCCAAACCTAAAACCTAGAGAGCTGTCCCATCCATCCCATTGCAGCGCCGCCACCCCACCAAACACTCCACTCGGCTTTTCGTGCCCGGCCAATCCAGAGGGTAGCTCCTCCCTGCCTCGATCTAGATCGAGGAGCCCGAGCCCCTGCAGCCGCCCGAGGCCTCCGCGACCTGCTCCTCGCGCCTCCTCGACGGACTCCTCCCGCAGCAGTACCACACCAAGCCTCGCGTCGCAGCCTCCTTCTCGTCGGGCCCGTGCAGCACGAGCCACGAGCCTCGAGCTCCCTCCTCTCGATGCATGGTGCCTCTGCCGCGAGCGACCCAAGAGCTCGCCCACGCCCGAGACCAGGCCACCGTCCCGTGCCCGAGAGCCCATGCCTGTGGGGCTCCCTCGTCCCCCAGGCCGCCTCAATTTCCAGCCACACCTCCGACTATCGTCGGCGGCGGCCACAGGTCTAGCGCCATGCCCCACCTCCTTCCCTCGTTCTTCCTCCTCCCTCTGTATTCATCTCTCTCTCAGGGCTCTCTCTCTCTCTGCCTTTGACAGGAACCGCCCGCTCTCCTTCTTCTCAGGGAACTCGCCGGAGCTCCCATGGCTGATGCCTCGAAGCTGCAGCGCTGCCGTCGAGTCGCCATGGCCTCGAACTCTGTCGCCTCCGCGCCGCCCTGCCCTTTCCCGTCCGCCACCAAGACCGGCCGGATCCGGATGAACTCGAGCTCCACCGCCCGGATGCATGCCTCCCCTGCCATCAGCCTTCGCGTCTACTTCCCCTTCATCACGCCAGCGCCACCCTCATCGTCGCGTCGTTCCTCTGCTTCCAGCGTCGACCGCAGCGCCAAGTCCCACTCGCCCCACCCGCGCCCGTTGACCGCGTCGTTCCCTCCAGATCCGGCCCAGTCAGCGCCTCCCATCGCCTGTTGTTCGCGGCCCAGCTCCCACCTCCACCGACCTGGGCCGAGCCCAGCTAGGTGAGAAGCCCAGCCGCCCAGTGCACTATTTAGATGCGGCCCGTGTCATGTTTTTTCCACACTGCGATTTTATCAATTATCCAGAGACTGCAGTTTTTCAGAAAACACCTTAATGTTCATGCATCAATAATTCATTAACCATGCATCATATGTAAATAATTGAAATATGTAAAATGCTTAGAATTTCATCTAGTTTCATAATATGCCACTTTCATTCATGTTTAAAATGCTTAAAATGCTGTTTGTTTAAATTTGCTCAAATGCCATGTTAAAATGATTTATTTCGTAACTAATTAACCGTAGCTTTGAATTTAATAAACTTTATATGTAAATGGGGTGAAAAAATGCCTAGTTTAACATGGTGCACTTTATTTTGCTATTTAACAACATTAAAATTGTGTTTAGGGAAGAACAGTACCAAATTCATAAATTGTGTATGAGGATTTTCCGGAATTGTTGTTTGTTGTTTCCGGCCTCATTTAAACTTGCCTAAATAGTTAGTTTACTTTTGTTTCACCTCTTGCCATGTCTAACAACATTTAATATTGTTTGCTAGCTTAAACGAGATTAAACTAAATATGTCAATGTGGTGTTTTGTCAATATGCAACCCGTTGCATATTGAGCTCCACTTAATTTGTAGTATTGTTTGTTGCACTTTGCCATGCCATGCCTCATTAAACCGGACATGCATCATACTTGATTGTGCATCGTGCCATGTTTATGCTTGTGCATTTATCATGTTGTTTGTTTCTTTCCGGTGTTGCTTCTCAGTTCCGGTAATGTTGCGATTGTGAGGATTCGTTCGACTACTCCCGTTCATCTTCTTCATGGACTCGTTCTTCTTCCTAGCGGGATTTCAGTCAAGATGACTGTCACCTTGGATTTCACTACAATCATTGCTATGCTAGTTGCTTCATTCTATCGCTTTGCTACGTTACCTACCACTTGCTTATCAAGCCTCCCAAATTGCCATGAACCTCTAACCTTTGTCACCCTTCCTAGCAAACCGTTGTTTGGCTATGTTACCGCTTTTGCTCAGCCCCTCTTATAGAGTTGCTAGTTGCGGTGAAGATGAAGATTGCTCCATGTTGGATTATGTTTATGTTGGGATATCACAATATCTCTTATATTATTAATGCATCTATATACTTGGTAAAGGGTGGAAGGCTCGGCCTTATGCCTGGTGTTTTGTTCCACTCTTGCCGCCCTAGTTTCCGTCATATCGGTATTATGTTCCCGGATTTTGAATAAAACTCCTCCAGCAAGGCCCAACCTTGGTTTTACCATTTGCCTACCACCTATACCTTTTCCCTTGGGAGTAGCTAACCCAAGGGTCATCTTTATTTTAGCCCCCCCCCCCCCCCGGGCCAATGCTTGTCTAAGTGTTGGCGAAGCAACGAACCAGCGGGGCCACCTTGGGAAACTTGAGGGTTGGTTTTACTCGTAGGATGTCTCATCCGGTGTTGCCACTGAGAACGAGATATGTGCAGCTCCTATCGGGATTGTCGGTAGCATCAGGCGGTCTTCTTTGGTCTTGTTTTACCATTGTCGAAATGTCTTGTAAACCGGGATTCCGAGACTGATCGGGTCTTCCCGGGAGAAGGAATATCCTTCGTTGATCGCGAGAGCTTATCATGGGCTAAGTTGGGACACCCCTGCAGGGTATAAACTTTCGGGAGTCGTGCCCACGGTTATGTGGCAGATGGGAATTTGTTAATATCCGGTTGTAGTAAACTTGAAGTAAACTCTTCTAAAATACACCAACTGTGTGCGTAACCGTGAGTGTCTCTTTTCGGGGTTGATCGAGAGGAGAACACGGTTTCGGGTTATGTCGGCGTAAGTAGGAGTTCAGGATCACTTCTTATTCATTACTAGTTGACGACCGCTTGCTTTGCTTCTCTTCTACGCTCTTATTTGCGTAAGTTAGCCACCATACATTGCTTAGCTGCTGCAACCTCACCACTTTACCCCTTCCTTTCCCATTATGCTTTGCTAGTCTTGATACCCATGGTAATGGGATTGTTTGGAGTCCTCATGGCTCACAGATTACTACAACACCGATTCCAGGTACAGGTTTTGCGATGATCATGGCGAGAGCGATGTTTACTTGTTTTGGAGTTCTTCTTCTTCTTCGTCGATCGTGGATAGGTTCTGGTCGGCAGCACTGGGCTAGAAGGGTGGATGTCGTTTGAGTTTGTTTATGTATCATCCGTAGTCGGATGTTGATCTTGTATATGATGTATTGTTGTATTCTTGTGACATTGTATGTCTTGGTTGTATCCCCACTATTATGTAATGTTGATGTAATGATATCCACCTTGCAAAAGCGTCTTCAAGATGCGCTTCTATCCTTGGTGGGACCTTCGAGTTCCTTTAGGATAGGGTCGCATCTTGGGCGTGGCATCGGGACAGTGCCCTTGGAGGCCTACATGCCCCGCATGATGGAGGAGGAGCACACACCAGAAGATGACCCGACTCGTTCCTCGGACTAGGTTGGGAGGAGGAGACGTTAGGAGCTGAGGCCTTCTAGGAGCCGCCAAGAGCCCCACCAACTGCGCCGTCGACAACAGATACAGGGTACCACTAATCTCTCAGGGGCAAGCTTACGCTAACCATGAGTCGCAAGTGAATCTGGTCACAACACCAGGCGATGGATCTGGCACGGCGAAATCCGCCTCACCAGGAGAGACCCACTGGGGGCTGTGCAGGAGGAGCCAGGAGCAAGGCCCCTCCCCGTGTCGCACAGAGCAAGGCGTCGCCCGAAGGTAGACCCTCTGTCGGGGAGGCGCCGGCGAGCCTTCCCCCGGCAGAGGACCCGTGGCCACCGAGGGCGCCGCTGGCGTCCCCTCTGCCCCCTTTGGTGGCGTCCTGGTTTCTGGTCGTCCCAACGGTGGTAGAGGGTGGCGCAAGGCGGGGCCCTTGTCTGGCGATATGAACTAAGGCTCACGCCTGTGAAGGTCTCCGCTCGTGAGACTCTCACGTAATAATGAGTGGGGCTGTACACGCCCCGGAGCCTCAGGAGTGCCGCCCTTGGGCCTCGGGGGCTCCCTCCCACGTCCTAGTGGTAGCGCTTAGCTCCGCGCTGGTGAGAAGACTTGAAGACAAGAAGACTAGACTAGGCGCCGGACGCGGCCATTTGCTTTGGATCTCTTTTCTGTAGCCCTGCCTTTTGGATTTGAATTTAAGTTGAATTTTCGTTGATGCGTGCGGGGGGTGCCTTTTCTCGATTTCTTGCTATCTGGTTCTTGCTTGAGTTCAGAGTTGGCGTCTATTGCTTTCCTTATGCGAGCCCCTCGACAGCAGGCTGGGCGTGGCATGCACACGCCGCGCGCATGGCCTATCGCGGCTGATGCTTGCTCCTGCGAAGCCCTCTCGAGTGGATCGACAGGCGCCTCAGGAGCTCCTCAGGAACTCACAACCTCATGAACCAGTTCGGAATCTGCCCAGGTCAAGGTAAATTACAATAACAAACTTGCCACGGGACTCATAAGTGCACGAAGGCACATGTTCACCTTGGCTCAAAAATAGGGGCAGTAATTTGTTTACATGAGGGGCTCCCCTCCCAAAATGCTCTTACAACCTCTGGGGTCGTGCCCGAGCTTTTGCGCGTAGGAGAAACAGCAAGGGAACATGGGATCAGTTGGAAAAATCGCTCGCCGCGTCCCCTGGGTCGCCCTGAGGCGCGTCACTGGCGTTGCTGCCATCATCACTAGCCTCACCATCACCTTCACCGGTGCTGCCGTCACCATCTTCAACCATGTCGCCCTCATCCACCGTGACCACCACCGCGTCGTACTCGGAAGCGAAGGCCCTGACCAGCGCGTCCACATTGTCCTCCACCCACCACGCCAGGTCGTCCCGGATGGCCCCCGGAACGGGGGCAATGGCAGCGTCAAAATCAAAGTTGTGGTAGGTGTTTTGGAGATGGATGAAGACGCGGGAGAACGCGCGCCTCAGCAGAACGCGGCTCCTCTCTTCAACAAGCTGGCGAGCCCTCTCGGAATGATTCTCCAAGCGCGTCACCACGTCGGTGAAGAAGCGGAGATGGCTGGCGTAGTCGGTCGTGCGGGGATGAAGGGCGTTCTCATCGCAGATGTGGCCCAGCGCCGTGTTGGCCCTGTTCCTAAGGCCCTCAAGCATGGGGCGTGCTGCAGCTCCGGCGTTGCCCCGAGCACCTCCTCCCCTGATACGCGTGCAACAGACTCGGCGTCGGCGACCCGCTGTTGAAGAGGAAGCAGCTTGGCGCGGGCAGAGTCCAGCTCCGCTTGCGCCGAGGCTAGGGCAGCCGCGGCGGCCTTCTCGCGCCGCTCCACCTCGTCTAACCTGGACCTGAGGGAAGCAGTCCTACCAGCAGCCTTAGCTTCTACGAACTTCAACTTCAGGTCGTGCCTACCCTCAAGATCCGCGCGAGCCTCGGCCACCCGGCGATCGACCTCCTCCTTAGCCCTGGCCTCGGGCGCGCCAACGCATCCTCCGCTTGGGCAACTTGACGCTCCTTCGTCTCAAGCCGCTCGAGCTCAAGGTTGCGCTCCGCGGCTTCCAACGCCAACGCTTCCTCGCGCTTCCGGATCTCTTCTTCTTCGGCGGGCGTCCCCCTCAACGACGCAAGGGCAGCCTTGCGCGCCTCCACTTGCCGCTCCAAGGAAGCGCTCCAGGCTTGGAGCTCCCACGCGCGCTTCTCTGTAGCCTCGCAGTGGCGGTCAACTTCCCGGGCCTGTTCCTGAGCTCAGAAGCAGGCCTCACGCGAGGCTACGAGAGAGGCCTCAACCTTCACATTATCAAGCTCGCACTGGTGGCGCCCGAAGTTGATAGCCACCTTCAGCTTATGCCGCTCCTCCGCCAGCCGAAGACCCTCGGCCACAAGGCGTGCGTCCACATCCACGAGCTCTTCACCAAGCCGGTTCATCGCGCCCATCGCCTCCTGAAAGAGCTCATGGCGGACGACGCTCTTCTCTTGCACAGACTTGAGCATGCCGCTGACTCCGTCCTCCGCCGTGGGGGACGCGGATGTGGCCCGAAGCGGCACGCCCCCTAGCAGCAGGGGGCTAGGGGCTGGCACATGCCCGACTGCCGGCCCAGCCGCGCGAGGCGCCCAGACGAGCGAAGATCCGCCGCCTGAGGAGGACCCCAGGATCGAAGCCAACCAACCGCCGTCCAAGACCAAGGGAGGGGCCTTTGGCACACTGGCCGCGCTCCAAGAAAGGCCGACAAGAGGAGGCGACGAAGGCATGAGCCCAAGGCACCTCGCTTGCGGGTTGGCTTCCCCGGCTGGTCCCACGCTGGGGGCGGCGAGCGGGCTCGCAGCGCTCAAGTCAAGCGGGGGAGATGGGGGGAAAGTAGGCCGCTTCTCAGGAGATTCCGCGGCCTTGGCGGAAGGGATCCTGAAGAGCCACCCTCAGGAAGAGAAGCAACACTCAAAGAATCACAATATAAGGTACTTACTCGTCAATGTCGATATACTTCCTCCGCTTCAACGGCCCGAAGCCGCCAGCTGCAGCTCAGAGATCCCTTCCTCTTGCGGAGCTCCTCAAAGTCCACGCGGTGCCAGCCGAAGCGGTGGACATGGAGGCCATCTCGGGGCGCAACTGGAGAAGCGCCCAAGGAGGCCTCAGGGGTGTCAAGCTGGGGAAAGCTGACGGGCTCCGCCTCGGAGCGACCTACCGGGGCCTCAGGGGCTTCAACCTCAGGAACAGCGGGCTGCGTTGCCCCTTCAGCTGCCGCCCCAACGTGGGGATCACGGGTTCCCTCAGATGACGCCTCGGGAGCCTCAGGCTGCGACGACACATATGCACCAGCGCCCCCAGCCTCCGACGATGCTTGCCCCCCAGCATCCACTCTTGGGGCATGATCGGGGCTGACAACAAGGAGAGGGACCATGATGATGGGGTTCTCACGGGGCCCCACAAGGACGACTGGACGCAGCCCCCACTCATCGAAGGAGGGCATGTGCTCCACGAATTGCACCTTATTCAAGCAGCGGTACAAAAGACCACTCTTCCCCGGCATGTCGTCAGGCAACGGAACGCCTGTCAAGACCTCGAGCACAATTCACCGCGCCTCAAGGGGGAGCCCGGACTCCTGAAGTCTCATGTGGTCGTTGCTGCTGAGAAAGGCCCACATCGGTCGAGAGTGTCGCTGAAGTGGAGCGACTCAGCGCCGGACGAACTCTTGCACCACCATGGGCGCAGTCACGCCGTGGTCCTTCAGCCTCTTCAACCTGAGCCAGACGGGGACAAGGCAAAGATCGGCGAGCCTCTAGTGGAACCAAACAGAGTGGGGAATGGCGGGCGCCGACGGAGAAGAGAGCAGGGGGCTGCGCACTCCGACATCAACAAATACCCACCGTGTCCGAAACTCGCTCATGGATGGCGGAAGCTCAAATTCAATCCCCGCGCCGGCCGTCGCAGCCACGGCCTGGAAGCTCAGGCATCCCGAGGTGTGTCAGGAATCAGTTAGGTGCAACGAGAAGAAGTGGCGGGGAAGTGCCACGAAAGGAGCAATGCCCACCATGGCCTCGCAAACAAAGGCGAAGACGACGAGAAGGGTCACAAATTGAGGATCGAGATGCAGCATGTGGATCTGATAATAAGCAAGCACTGCGTTGAAGAAGGCAGAAAAAGGAGGAACCAGGCCGGCCCAGAGGGCTTGATGAAGAATGGGACCTCGGTGGCTGTCCTGTCAATACGAGCTCGAGATGCAGGCAAGGCCACCATTCTCCCCCACTCATTGAAGCTGGTGGCGAGCATGGGACGCACCTTGTCCATGGCCTCTTGGTTGAGCACAAGCGACCTGCCAACGACCGACTCAATGGCTGGATGTAGTTCGGCGGAGGACACGGGATCCTTCCCTTTCCCCATCTGAACCGGCGCCATGGCGATGGGAGAGATGAGCTCAGATCGGATTGGTAGAAGGAGGTGAGCTTCGAGGAAGCGGAAGAGTTGGGGGAGTGCGCCGCAACAAGGGGAAGGAAACCGTGTAGACTGCGGTGGCCGCATAGCCAGGCGGGTATCAAGGCAGCATGGGGAAGCGGAGACGCCCACGTCCAATCAACCGCCACGCGACGACCAAGGCCGCAGGCTGTGGGGGACCACGGCGCTCCGCACTTACCCTTTGGCTTCGCCTTGAAGCCAAGTCTGCGGCCCACGGCGTTCTGGGAACGGGGGTCCCCAGACTTGCCTGCCTGTGGCCCACGGTGTGGCTCTGCAAACGGGCCCGTACGGCCCATCTTCGCCAACAAGCTTCCAAGACCCTCGCGAGGGGCCAAGCCTCGCGAGGCGGATTACGCAAGACCTCCCCGGGAGCGGCCTCACCATGCTGGCTCGCGAGGGGCGGAGAGATCAAGGCAAGGCAAACCTCGCGAGGTTCTCGTGACGTGAGCCATGACGACCAAGGCCAGGAGGGTGCCAGGCGGGCGCCAGCGCGCAAAGTGTCCATGTTTCCCCTTTGGTGCTAAGGAGGCAAGCGCAGGCGAGGAGTACCGAGGCGTCAAACAAAGGTTTCCCTATTGGTGCAACGAGACCAAGACCAGCAGGACGACAAGACGGAGGTCACCGTGGAGTGCAAGGCGGCGTCACCACCAGAGCCTTTGGCAGGCGAAGACTACTTTTGTCAGGATAAGCTGTACTAGGTGTCCCCTTTCAAATTGGCCGTTGTGGGATCCCATCCCACTCAATATTTGGGAAGAGGACCATGCCCCCTATAAATAGGACTAGCCACCACAGTAGGAGGGATGGAATCCGGACACCCTCAAGTTCACCAAGCACAAGAACACCTCTCCTCAGGAGGCTGTTCTACCCCTTGTACTGTTCATCCCTAGCCCAAGAGGCAATCCACCAGCCACACTGGAGTAGGGTATTACACCACAATGGTAGCCCGAACCAGTATAAATCTTGTGTCCCTCGTGTTGCGAGTTCGTCGAGCTAGCCTAGAGATTGCGAAGCGTGTGAGGGCATGATCTGTGAGGGAGAGATCTTCGCACGCACCCCAGAGTTCGAACCTTAAGGGTTTTGCCGGAACCCGAGATCCGAAACATGTTGACACATATTTCATTTGCTATTTTATTGTGTAAGCATGTTGGTATCCATATTTTTCTCCATTCGAGGACATCCATTTTTTGTTTTGATTGTCTTGGTTTTTCTGGCCAAGTGGATGTACAAGAATGCCTAAGAACAGGTAACACCCCATATGTAACACTTCCCAATTTGGCAATATATCTACTTTGATATTCATTTAATTCCATGTGGGTTCCATCTTTTATGGCTTCATCTTGTGTTGCTTTGTTGGTTTACTTATGTCGGGGAAGTTGATCTGGCCCACGAACACCTATGGGACTGGCGGACCGAGCCCCTTTCGGTTCGGCGGGGGGCAGAGGTTGCACGAAGAGGAGATCGAGGCGAAGCACACGAGCAGTTTACCCAGCTTCAGAGCTCTCCGGGGAGATAACACTCCTACTGCTGCATGTCTGAGTGTATTGAGTTCTTGCTCAGGAGCGCTGAGTGCTACAGTACACACAAGCTGCTAACGAGACCGAGCGTGAGTGTTCCCTGGCTTTGAACCTCCCGACTCCCCTCGAACCTCTCTAACCTCCCTCCCACGTTGCGCATGGGCCTCCTTTTATATGCTAAAGGGGTCTCCGACAGGTGGCAACGTAGACAAGGGTAAAAATGGAAAAGGAGTGGTTGATACAGCTACTTGTACAGTGTATCATACCTAACCACGAGGGCAGGGACAAAGGCATTAAATGCCCGTCACGTCGCCCTAACGGTCTGAAAAGGGACCGTCAGGGGCGCCACCGCTTGCCACGATGGCAATCTTGCTACGTGCCGCTTGCCACCGTGCTCCGCTGGCCGCACGGCCTCTTGCCACGCACGCCTGGAAAGGTCCCAGGGCGACACGTTAGTGGATGTGCTGGAGCGCAGGTACAGAGTGGTGGTCTGCGCGGCAAGCACCTTGCAGCGGTTGTTGTCTTGTCGCGCCCGGAGCTTGTCGCTCACCGGGCCTTCCCGGCAAGCTCCTCTTGCCGGGGCCTTGTCTCCTAGGTGCCTTGGGTGGCCTTCCCGGCAAGCTCCTCTTGCCGGGGCCTTGTCTCCTAGGTGCCTTGGGTGGCCTTCCCAGCAAGCTCCTCTTGCCGGGGCCTTGTCTCCTTGGCTTGAATACTTTGTTCTTGAATGGCTCCAAAGGAACCACGGAGGACCTTGGCGGTCACCCGTAAGCCTTGCCATGGAGGGCTGCAATCGCCGTGCACAAGTTCGGGATACTAGGGTACCCCTACTCTAGTACACCGACAGAGAGCCCCCGCTGGGCCACACACGGTGCCGAAGCGCTGTTGGGCCAGCCCAAAACAGGGCACGGCACGCGCCTGGGTTACGCCAGAACTCACCCCGGACCCACCACGCCCTCCATGAACGGCACACGCCCAATGCGCGGCCGTGTGAGAGATCGTGGGTGGTTTCTTTATTCGGAACGACGAAACGTCCGGCCCTCCCTCTTTATAAGCAGGGGAAACAGGGGCAGTTCGCCCATCTTGCCAGTTGCTATCCAATCTCGAAAAACCCCCGCTGCTTCCCCCTTCTTCCCAAGGCTGAAGAGAGAGCAGCGCTCCGCCCCCCATCGCCACCAGCATCACCAACACCGTCAATCTCCCTCACCACCTCCGCCATGGCTCCGAAAGCCGACAAGGGGAAGGCCGTGAAGTTGACCGAGGCGCAGCGGCTTGCGGCGCTGCGGAAGGAGCGGGCAATCTTTCCCCCCCCCCCAGCTCGCCGCGAGGGAGCTGAGGGAGTACTACTACCTCTTCTGGTCGACGGAGACGCGAGCGCATCCGCGCACGAAGGTACTCCCAGCTGCTGCTTCGGAACTGGCTCCGAATGGGTACCCTTTCTTCGTGTTGTTCTTCTACTGCGGGCTCTGCCCGCCTTTCTCTGAATTTTTCTGCGATATCATGAACACCTACGGGTTCCGCCTCCTTGACTTCACCCCCAATGCTGTTTCGACCATGGCAGTTTTCGTGACATCTCTGCGAAAACTTTGTCGGAGTCCATCCAAACGTAGCCCTTTTCCGCCACTTCTTTATGCCCCGAGTTGAGAGAGGGAGCCTCTTCCGGTGGGATCGCCGGATCTCGAGGACCGGCAAGAAGGAAGCTTATCTGGAGGGAGAGCTCCGCAGCAAATGGGATGAGTGGAGAGCAGACTGGTGCTGGATTGTCGAGGAGAACCCGCAGTCGTTTACATCGCCAAACCTCGATGAGTCTTGCGACAACGATTGGAGCATGCCCTGAAGACGCTTAGGCTGAAGATTGTCGTCATCCGGATCCCTACGCTGAGGCTTGCCGGACTCACTGTAGGCGCGTTGGCGCAGACTTCCTTCGTCAGCCGCATCGCTTCGCAGGAGAGGAGGAGACCCACCGGGAGTTCCGTAACGCGGCGGATATCATGAGGCTGCGCCGGGACTCAACTTCAATTTCACCGTCTCGAACTGGACGCGATGCTATTGGAGCTGTTCAAGCACGATCCCGAGCATCCCAGGCGTTCAGGTTGCGAAGAATGTCGCCCCGCGTGCAACAATTCCTCGCCGACCGCATCCGCGTGCAATGATGCCGTTGCGACTTCGCATGGAATCGCTCCAACCTGGCAAGAGCCCGAGATGACGTCGTCACGAGTGTTCTTTGACAGCCTGGTAGAAGTGCCGGTCCGCCCCGATGAACAGAAGAGCCTCACCCGCGACACCACCGATGATGAGATGCAGCGCATCGCCACCAGGCTGGAAGAGGCGGCAGCTGCCGCTGCTGCGGTCGAGTTCGGATTCACCGTGGAGGAGGCAGAGGCGGCAAGCCTTGTCGAGCGAGGGGAGTTTGCCGGCGAGGAAGAGCTTGTCGGGCCTGAAGCTGAGTCGAGCGAGCCCGCCGAGGGCGCCTCCTCCCTCCTTCGCACAGCTTGCCGCGAGCGGAGCCCCAGCTCCACAAGAAGGCGTCTCCGCAAGGCCGGAGACGTGGCGGGCGGCAGACGGGTCAACAAGCCGCCGCGCACGCCGAGGCGCTCCACCGCTGCAAGCATCAAGTTGGAGCACCTCACGCCGCCAAGGCAACCGGAGCGGGCCTCGCAGACCACCGCTTCTGCTTCCCGCCAAGCGCCAAGGAACCTACTCCTCCGCCTCGTCGTACTAGAGGCGAGCCAGAATTTGATCTCTCCGCGCTCAGCTCCGACGAGGAAGAAGAAGAGTAAGATTCTTTGCAGCATCTGTAGTTCTTCAGCTTGTTGCTTTGTCTTGTATCTGATTTGCTTCACTCTGAACCCATTCCTTATCAGGACGCCGGCCCAGAGAGCGTCGAAGAGAGCCAAGGCTCCGGTGATTGTTATCGAGGACGAACCCACCGCGACAGCAGGAGGCGCATCCGAGACCACCTTGCCGGACGCGGCAACTCTTCCTCAAAGCAGCCCCCAGCGTAAGTATATGGTTTACTTACTGCTGTTAGGCGTATGGGTGCCCCTTTCTTTTGCCGATATCTCGATCGCTGATTTGTGTAGGAGCAGAGCAGCCTTACCAGGAGTGCCGTGAAGCCGCTCCTGACATGCCTTCTGCTTCGACTACACCGCCAAGGGAGGATTCCCCGGCAAGGGAGCGTTCTCCGGCAAGGGAGACGTCTCCGGCAAGGGGTAGTTCTCCGGCAAGGGACAACTCTTCGGCAAGGGACAGCACCAGCGATCCCCTGGTGGCGGAGACCATGACTGCAGACCCTAGCACAGGTAATCCTCTTGCTTGAAAACTTTCCTTGTCTTCTTCTTCTTCTGATTTTCTTTTTGAATATTTGCTTGACTTTTCTTCATTTTCCGGTCGTCGGATCCATCCGCCACAGAGCCAATGGAGACCGAGGCCGCCTGGCGAGAGGACGCGGCTGCATCTTGACGACGCCGCTGCCATGGAAGAGGAAGCCGGCGCTGACGAGCCCGACGGCGAAGAGGCCGCCAAAGCTGCCGCCGCGGAAGCTGGCGAGGGGTCTGGCGATCGTACTGACGACCCTGAGGCCGAAGGAGCGCCTGGCGCTACGCCGACCGCCGATCCCTCCGCCGCTGCGGCAGCGTCGGGCTCCGAAGTGCCCCAGCCCGGCGCCTATTTGAGGGCTGGCGATGGCGTCTTCATCAAGCTCTCATGGGCGTCGAGCTCCAGGGCGCCGGCCGAAGGAGAAACTTTTGATGAAGAGCTGCTCGCCTCCACTGGATCGGGACGCTGGTCGACGACCAAACAGCGGCGGCGAAGTCCGAGGAGGAGCAGCTGCGCGAAGCTGCTGTCGCTCTACCGCCTCGACAAGCCAAGCTGGAATCCCGGGAAGCGCTTGTCGCGAAGGCGGGAGCAGACATCGAGAAGCGCTGAGGAGCTCCGGGGCCTCAACCAGAAGCTCTCCGTCCTGGCAGAGGAGCGGAGCGACTCACCGAGGAGCGCAGCCTTCCTCCTCGAGAGGGCTGAAGCCGAGGAGCAACAGCCGCTTGCCGCCGAGAAGCTACTTGCGCAGAAGGCGAGTTGGCGCAGAGGAAGGTTAATCTTGACAGCCATGAGGAGGATCTAGCCACGCCATGAGCAAACATTTGGCGGGGCTCTCAAGGAAGCAAAGGATGCTGCCGCAGCTGCCGAGGCCGCCAAGAAGGAGCCTGGAGACAAAGGTGATGTAGCCGAGGCCAATCTCAAGGAGAGCGGCGAGGAGCTTGCTGCACTCAAGCATGAGCGCGAGAAGGACGCCTACACTCTTGGCGAGCTGCAGGGCCGTCTCGCCGAGAGGAGCAAGGAGCTCAGCGCCTCCAAGGACTCCAACGCAGATCTTGAGTTGAAGCGGACCACCTTGACTCTCAGGCTGGGCCGGCGCCAGGAGGCGGAGGTGGCCTTGAAGGAGAAGATCAAGGCCGACGAGGCGCTGGCGAAGTGCTGCCGCCGCCTGCATTACCTTTAGGGAGAATGTGGAGCACTAGACCGAGGGTCTCGTGGATGTTGCTGCAGCCATCGACGGTGAGCCTGGTGCAATGGGATGGAGGATCTTGGATATTCCTCCGATGAGCACCTCCCACCCAGCGCCAAGCTCATCTTGTTCTTCAAGGGCGTGGACGGCCCTCCGGTGACTCGGGAAGAAATCCCAAAGCAGCTGGCCGAGGAGTCGCGCCAGATCTGCGGGAGCTCTTCAAAAGGTGCTGATGAAGGTGGCCTTCCGCAACCCAGGCCTCAACCTCACCAACGTCCTCAAGTCCTTGCCGCCGGATGCTGATGTGGAAGCGCTCAAGACCCTTGTCGCACCCATCGTGGACAGGGTGACCGGGATCAAGAGGGTTGAGGGCGATCGCGTAGATTAGGCCGCCCGCTTTCTCTTTTTCTTGCCGCTGCTGGTCATGTTATGAGAACAATCTATTAGAGTTGCGACAAGCTATCTTGTAATATAACTCTATTTCGGGTAGCAATTGCTATGTTATTTCCTTTACTTGGTTCCTTCCTTTGTATGTTTTTGCCTTACGCTTTTAGGGAACTTGTCAGCGCAGGCACCTGGGCCGCGAGCGCTGAGTGCGGGACGTCAGCAGCCTGCTGGCGGTGCTGCTACCAACAAGAAACCTTGTTGCAACTAGTCGCAGCTCACTTAAGTTGTTGAGCGGACTCGAGACAAAGTAAGGGCGCAACTAGCTACGAGTTGGTTCCTCCGCGCATGTGTTTTCCATAAAAAGTACGGTCGTTCGAGGAAGATAACTTAAAATTTTTAAAACTGATTGCTCAAACTTTAGCAACTTAGCTTTTCTGTCGTTTGCTTCCCGGTAAGGCTAGACTTCCTTGAGCGACACTTGGTCCACACCATTATCTTCTCCTTTCCCCCCGGCAAACTTGTGGGCGAGGAACCTTCCTTTCTTTGAGAAAGAGAAAGAAGAGAAAATAAAGATATGGAGCCTTATGGCTCGTTATTGCTTACCGGGGGTAGGTGCTGCACAAAGTGTCAGATAACGCATGCAAAGTAGAAGTAGAAAGCATGAAATTGACAAGATGTGCGAAGCACATTAGCTCTACTTATGCACGGGGTCTGCGCCCAGCTTTGTACAAAGGATTACATGCAACATCGGCAAGACTTGTACAAAAGGTGGTCGCCGGAACAGGTTCCGGCAACCGCGCCCTACGGGTAAAACTTACGAAGATGCTCAATGTTCCAGGAGTTGCTCACCGGAATGCCATCTTCGGTCTCAAAGCGGACAGCGCCCGAGCCTAGTGACTCGTTTCACCCGATAAGGGCCTTCCCACTTTGGCGCGTCAACTTGTTGGAATTCTTGGCGGACTGAACGCAGAAGAACAAGGTCGCCTTCCTCGAGACTTCAGGCATTAACTTTGCGGCTATGGTAGCGGCGCAAAGCTTGCCGGTATCGAGCAGCTCAGATAGCAGCTGAAGGCGATCCTCCTCAAGGAGCGGTAGCGTCATCTTGTCGCAATCGCTCTTGCTCAAGCTCATCATAAGCGAGCACTCGAGGTGATCCGTGATACGAAGTTCCGTGGGGAGAATTGCCTCTGCTCCATAGACTAGAGCGAAAGGTGTCGGCCGTGGCTCGATTTGGCATCGTCTGATCGACCAAAGAACCACCGGCAGCTCCTCAATCCAGCTTCTTTCCGCACTTGTGCAGCCTGTCGAAAGTTCTGGTCTTGAGCCCAGAAGCACTTCAGCATTCGCCCTCTCCGCTTGACCGTTACTTCTCGGATGAGCAATGTAAGCGAAGCAGACCTTGGCGCCAAGATCTTGGACGTCTTTGCGCATGAAGAAGGTGCGGCTCGTGAATTGCGTGCCGTTGTCGGTGATGATCCTGTTAGGGATTCCGAAACGACAAACAATCGACCTAAAGAACTTGACTGCTGACAGTGATGTCACCTTCCTCACTACTTCCACTTCCGGCCTCTTTGTGAACTTGTCGATTGCAACGTAAAAGTACTCAAAGCCCCCGACAGCTCGGGGAAAGGGGCGGAGGATGTCGAGCCCCCAGACCGAAAATGGCCAGGATAAAGGGATTGTGTGAGAGCTTGAGCTGGCTGGTGTATCTGCTTGGAATGGAACTGGCACGCTTCACACTTGGTTACTTGTGCAGTTGCATCCTGGAGGGCTGTCGGCCAAAAGAAACATTGCGGAACGCTTTGCCGCAAGTGCTCTGGCGCCAATGTGGTGACCACATATGCCTCCATGTATCTTCGCCAACAACTTTTGTCCGTCTTCCCGGTGAATACACTTCAATTTCACACCGTTGAGTCTTCTTCTGTACAGTGTGTTGTCGACAAACTGGTACATACTTGACTGCCGGGTTACTCTTTCCGCTTCTTCTTGCTCTTCAGGAAGTTCTCCTGTCTGAAGGAAACGGACAATCTGATGTGCCCATGCTGGAGCTTGCGGCTCGACAACAAGGACTAAAGGCACATCTGCTGCTGCGGGATCATCTGCTTCCACGGCGAGAACCTGCGGCTCAGCCGGAGCTTGACGTTCCCCGGCAAGCTTGCCGGAGCAAAACTTGTCGGGAGCGTCTGCTTCCACGGAACAAACCCTAGGGCTTGCCGGAGCAGATCGCTCCTCGGCACCCTTGGTGTTGATCTTGAGGACCTTCTTGATGGCGACTTCGGGAAGCTCTGCCGGAAAATAGTCACCAGAGATCAACTTCCTCTTCTTGCTCTGTTCGGTTGATGGCGTTATAGATGGTTGAGTCAGCTGGAGCACAAAAATCCCTGGTTCCACAGGTAACTTAAGTGCAGCGCACTTCGACATGCCATCGGCAATGTCGTTCTGAGCTCTTGGAACATGTTCCATTTGTAGGCCGTCAAAGTGCTCTTCTAGCTTTCTCACTTCATCAACATAAGCTTCCATCAACAGACTCTGATAACTCTTGTTCACTTGGCGGATGACAAGCTGTGAGTCACCCCCGACAATGAGCTTCTTGATCCCAAGGTCTCATCATGATCTCGAGACCGGCAAGCAAACCTTCATACTCTCCGATTATTGTTTGTTGCTTGCTCCTTGGGAAAGTGCATCTGGACTACGTGCTTGAGGTGCTCTCCGGTGGGTGCAACAAGTAGCACGCTCCCGGCGCCTTTGCAGCGAGAAGGCACCATCAAAGTACATCAACCACTCTTTGCTTGCTTCCTTGACGAGGATGCTCGTTTCGAATTTCTTCATCTTGTGTTGGCGTCCATTCTCGCTATGAACTCCGCCAATGCTCTGCTTTGGATAGTTGAAGTGCTCTCAAACTTGAGGCCAAAGCTTGGCAGTTCAAAGTGCCCACTCGACAATCCTGCCTGTTGCCTCTGGATTTTGCAAGATCCTCTTCAGCCGAAAACGAGTGACGATCGTGATCTCATGTGCACGGAAGTAAGGGCGCAGCTTTCTCGAGGCCATGAGGAGGCCGAGAAGCAATTTCTGCACACCAGAGTACCTTGACCTAGCCCCCTGCAGAAGGGAACTGACAAAGTAAACTGGGCGCTGCACCATTCTTTTCTGCATCTTCTCATGCGTCTGCGTAGATCCATCCTTGTCGGGACCAGAGCTTGCCGGTGAAGCCCCCACCTTTCGTCATTTGGATGCATCTGCCATGGTTGCTAGCTCATCATCTGCCTCCCTCTCCTCTACTAACGCAGCACTAACCACTTGATTGGTTGCCTCTATATATAGCAGCAACTTCTCTTGTGGCTTAGGTGCGACAAGTGTTGGAGTGGAGGACAGGTATCTCTTCAAGTCCTGCAGCGCAGCCTCCGCTTTCGGAGTCCATTTCATCGGACCTGCCTTTGTCAAAATTTTGAAAAATGGCGGTGGCGCTCAGCAGACCTAGAGATAAACCTTCGGAGAGCAGCTACTCAACCGGCAAGTATTCGTACATCCAAGACGCGCTGATGTGAATCAAACTCCTCAATGGCCTTGATCTAGTCGGGATTTGCTACAAATCCCCGCGAGACCACGAAAGAACCCGAGAAGCTTGCGGAAGGGACTCCAAACACACACTTCTCGTGGTTGAGCTTGAGGTTGATCTTGCGCAGATTTGCAAAGGTTTCGTCTAAATCTTGAATCGAGTCGCCTTGTCCTTGCTTTTGACCACTATGTCATCCATGTAGGCTTCCACATTTACGTGCATTTGCGGCTCAAAAGCGTCATGGACTACTCTTGCAAATGTTGAACCAGCATTCTTTAATCCGAAAGGCATCCGTGCAAACAAGTATGTGCCACATGGGGTGATGAATGCGGTCTTCTCCTCATCCTCTTACGCCATGAAGATCTGATGATATCCACGAGTATGCATCCAGAAATGAAAGCAAATCACATCGGGCCGTGGAGTCAACAATCTGGTCGATGCGCGGCAAGGAAATGGGTCTTTGGGACAAGCTTTATTGACATCGGTAAAGTCGATACAAAGCCTCCATTTCCGTTTGCCTTGCGATACAACTACAGGATTGGCCAACCACGTGGGATGGAGCACTCTCCGACAAGGCCTGCTGCTTCCAATTTCTTGATTTCTTCCGCGATGAATTCTTGGCGCTCACCGCCAGCTTCCTCGACTTTCGCTTGACGGGCCGCGCATGAGGACAAACGGCAAGATGGTGCTCAATTACTTTCCTGGGAACACCGGGGATGTCAGACGGTTGCCACGCAAACACGTCGATGTTCACCCGCAGGAAAGCAACGAGCGCGCCTTCCTATTTAGGGTCGAGAGTGGCACTGATGGTGAAGGTACCACCAGTGCCGTCCTCCTTGGCGGAAACCTTCTTGGTCTCTGGTGGAGCTGCCATCGTCTTCTTACACTTGTCGGTGGAGCTCGATGGTGCATCCTCGACGGTAGCGCAGCACTCCGAAGAGGTGCGCTTGCCGGAGTGGGCATCAGAGCTCTTGCCGGACTTGGTCTTCTTCTTCGCCCCGGGAGCTTCAGCGGCAAGTGGCTTGTAATCTGCTGCAGCTGCTGCTTCCCGGTAGATCTTGTCGGCGCAGATAAGAGCATCCTTCTTGTCGCCAGGGACAGAGATGACACTTATCGGGCCTGGCATCTTCAGCATGTTGTATGCATAGTGAGAGGCTGCCATGAATTTGGCGAAAGTGCCGGATTTGCCAAGTATCCCATTGTAAGGCAATGGAAAGTCGCAACGTCAAAAGTGACCCTCTCGATCTGAAGTTCAACTTCGCTGCCAAATGTCACCGCAACGTGATCTTTCCTTCGCTTGCTCCTTCCCGGATTGATTCCTTGGAATGTGCGGTCTCTTCGAGCTTCGCCATCGGGGATCCGGAGTTTCTGGAGCACCGCGGAGGAGATCAGGTTCAAGCCGGCCCCGCCGTCAACTAGCATCTTAGTGACCTTGAGGTTGCGGATAGTTGGTGAAACCAACATCGGCAAGCACCCGACCAGAGTTACACGATCAGGGTGGTCCTCAATATCAAAGATGATAGGCGTGTTGGACCATTTCAGAGGCTTGCGTGACTCGACGGATGGTTCTGCCGCATTGACTTCCCGCATCCACTGCTTGAGCTGGCGGTGTGAAGTATGCAGAGAAGCACCGCCTCAACGCACAGGACCTCTGTGGCTTTCTGGAACTCCTGCTCATCGGTCTCGTCAGCATCCATGTCTTCATCATCGTCGTCGTCTTCATCCTTGTCGCGGCCGCGGGAGGTCTGTCTCCCTTGCCGCTGCTTGGCCTTGCCGCGGCGTACTCCTCGGCCGGACGCTTCTTGCTAGCTCCTCCAAAGCACCTTCCCCGGCCTTCTCCTTGTCGCGTTGTTCGTATTCAGCCTTTCGCTGCTCGACAAGCTGCTTTCGACCTTTTGCAGCTCACGAGGTCATGGCCCTTGGTGCGGTGGATCTTGCAAGATACTTGTTTGTTGGAGCCGTCACCGCTTGTCGGCGACCGCCACACCCGGCAGTTGGTGCCAGCGGCAACCTCCTTGCCGGAGCTACCAGCTTTGGCTTTCTTGGCGCCACCTCCGTTGCCGGACTGCTCAACAACTAGCACATCTTTGCCTTTCTTCTTCCTGTTGTTCCGCCACCGGTTTTTCTTTGCCGGGGCGGTCTCCTCACTATCAGATCCTCCTGCTTCAGTATTCTCTCCGGGGAGTCTCCTCCCTTCTTCAGCACGTGCACACTTGTCGGCCAGGGCATATAGCTCATCGACGCGTCTGATCTTGCACATCGCCATCTCCTCCCGCATCTCGCGGTTTCGCGCGCTCGATGGAACGCGCTGATTATCGCGCAGGGTGGACATATCTGGGATGTTGTGCTTTGTACGCTGCTGAATCTCTGAATGTACTTTGCACAGGGCTCTCCTTCCTTCTAGGCGGCGAGATGAAGGTCGCTTTCTTGGCCATGGGGCTTGTGGTCACCGTAAAGGCGCCGACAAACTGATGGCATAGATCTGCCCAAGAGGATATGGAGTTGTCCGGCAAGTGCATGAGCCAGGATCTGACATTGGGCTTGAGCACCAGCGGGAAGTAGTTGGCCAGGATCTTGTCGTCTCGCCGTCGTACTTCTCTGGTACGTTTGTCTTGAAATTCTTCTTGCTGGGCCACTGGACTTGCCGCAGCTCACGAGTGAACGCAGGGCAACCTACCGCGATACGGTAAGTCGCTGGTTCCCTGGCGCATGCATGTCGACAGAGGGCCCAAGGCGCTGGTCGGATTGACGCCGCTTCTCTTGGCCGCCGATGCGAGTTCGAGCGTCTTCTTGCCGCTGTCGTGAAGAACTTGGCGCTGATCGCGACGAGCTCGTGGATCCGGCGATGCGGTGGAGTCGCTGTCAAGGTGGATCCGCGAAGTCGGCGATCTTGGCCTTCGGGCGGAGAGTGCATGGTGGTTGCACCCCACCAGTTTCGTCGCCACCGGCACGTTTTTGGCACTCCTGCCCCGGCAGCGATGCACTCGGCAGCCGCGGTGCGTCGCCGTTAGCAAAGCCGATGAGACTACGAATGGTGGCCTTCCATTCATCGACCTTGTCGGCTGTTGGAGGGTAATCCAGAGCGATTGAGCTCTCGCCAAAGCTTCTGCTGGAGTGGTGGGTGGCGATGGCGAGCGGCGCGAGGATCGATATGCCGGACTTCTAACTACGTTCAAGGAGCAAGATCCCGTCGAGCGACCGTGCCTCGCTTCGCCGCCAAAGATGTTGGCGTGCATGCTGGTCTTGAGCATCCCGAGATCCACCGGCTCGATCTTGGTCCAACGGCGTATGGCGTTGTGAATACCATGACACTGTCGGTCCGCGCCTCCTGAGACGGGCGCGGTGCATGTCTGGACGCCGAGGTCTGCAGCCTTGTCCTTGGACTTGGCAGCACCGTGGGCTCCCGTCAACGTCCATTCTTCACGGCGTCTACCCGACCACCCGTTTGCTCCGGTGGTGGTGGGTTCGACGCAGACGGAACATCTGCCGCCAAGCCTTCTTCTTCGGTGGCATGTCGATGAAGATGATGAAGATCTAGCTTCGTGTGGACGCGGATCAGGTTCACACAATCTCGACGCCCTACGGCGCGCGCCAAAGATGTCGGGGAGGCTGATCTCGCCCACGAACACCTATGGGACCGGCGGACCGAGCCCTTTGGTTGGCGGGGGCGAAGGTCGCACGAAGAGCAGATCGAGGCGAAGCACACGAGCGGTTTACCCAGCTTCGGAGCTCTCCGGAGAGATAACACTCCTACTGTTGTATGTCTGAGTGTATTGAGTTCTTGCTCAGGAGCGCTGAGTGCTACAGTACACACAAGCTGCTAAGGAGACCGAGCGTGAGTGTTCTCTGGCTTAGAACCTCCCGACTCCCCTCGAACCTCTCTAACATCCCTCCCACGTTGCACATGGGCCTCCTTTTATATGCTAAAGGGGTCTCCGACAGGTGGCAACGTAGACAAGGATAAAAATGGAAAAGGAGTGGTTGGTACAGCTACTTGTACAGTGTATCATACCTAACCCCGACGGCGGGGACAAAGGCATTAAATGCCCGCTTCACGTCGCCCTAACATTGCGTAAAGGGACCGTCGGGCGCCACCGCTATGACGATGGCAATCTTGTCGTCCGCTTGCCACCAGCTCACCGGCGGCCGCCTGACCTCTTGCCGCCACGCTGGAAAGGTCCTGTGGCGACACGTTAGTGGATGTCTTTGGAGCCGCAGTCTGAGTGGTGGTCTGCCGCGGCAAGCGCCTTGCCGCGGTTGTTGTCTTGTCGCGTCCGGGAGCTTGTCGCTCACCGGGCCTTCCCGGCAAGCTCCTCTTGCCGGGGCCTTGTCTCCTAGGTGCCTTGGGTGGCCTTCCCGGCAAGCTCCTCTTGCCGGGGCCTTGTCTCCTAGGTGCCTTGGGTGGCCTTCCCGGCAAGCTCCTCTTGCCGAGGCCTTGTCTCCTTGGCTTGAATACTTTGTTCTTGAATGGCTCCAAAGGAACCACGGAGGACCTTGGCGGTCACCCGGTAAGCCTTGCCGCGGAGGGCTGCAATTGCCCGTGCACAAGTTCGGGATACTAGGGTACCCCTACTCTAGTACACCGACAACTTATTACATTGCCATGCTCATAATTGCTATATTGCATTTGCGCCACTTGTCATTTTGAATTCTTCATGCTCATCATGTACATTGTGGTATTCATCTTGTTGTGCTTGCACTATGTTGTACTGTTGCTTGCCTACGCATCTGACCCATGCATTATCACCTCCCCAATCCTTCTTATTCCTTCTTTGATGCAAGTGCCATATTTACCTTCTCCATTAATGTTTGATGTTTGGCAATAAATCATGCACCATGCCTTATATATCTCTGTCAAGTTTCATCCTTTTTGGAGTTGTTTAGGTTGGGTTCAAAATGGGCTCAAGTTTGAAGTTAATTCAAACTTGATTCATTTTTCTACCTCTAAAAATATCCAAAGCAATTTTATAAAATGCTGCATAATTCCAGGAGTCCGGACACATTATTACATCTTTCCAATTCATTCGCAATATCCCTAGCCTTTTCCCTTTTGTTGGCCATTTATTTAATAGATAGAGTAAGATAAAAAGGAAAAGGACCTTCCCCGCGCAGCCACCTGGGTCTCCCTTGCCCTAGATAGCCCAGGCTGAAGCCACTCACCTGCAGCCCAACCGTAGTAGCAACAGCCCAGCTAGCCCACGCGTGCAGAGGTGTCATCAACCTCCTGTACGGCGTGCATCCGAGCAAGCCACATCGACGCTCTGTGTGATTTGACAGCCAGATGAGCCTCCCCAACCTAAAAAAACATGTCCTCCGCGCTACCCTAACCTTAGCCTCGCCATTCGCCTGTCTACCTTTGTCGCTGCCGCCTGTTCAGGTAATGGGCACAAACGCTCGCTGTCGCCCTGTCGCCATGCCCCGGTAGAGCTCGAGCTCAAGCTCGGGGTAGCCTCTCTGACCATGTCCGACCTCTCCTGCCGCCGTGAGAGGGTCCGCCGAGTACCTATATGTCTCCTACCATAAGAACGCGACGCCACGTCCCCTGGATCGACCTCCTCGACCCATCTTCTTCCTCTTCTTCACGGACAGCAAGTCCACTGGAGTTCTTCGTCTCCTCACCATCGATCTACTGCGTCCCTAGTCATATATTCTTTTCATGGGTATACTTGGTTTACCCAACTCACTCCCTGCTCTTTCTTGTCGCCAAACGATCCCCATAGGAGTTGCTAGGGTCGTGCCTTTATCATGTTCTTAGTGCTCCGGCAAAGTCTGCATTTTTTCTTGTTGTTGTGGTGTAGCTGTTGTACCTGCTGTAGCATGCCCGTGTGTTCCCCGCTTCGGAACCTATTGTGTGTCTCCCTGCGTGCGCGTCGCACCCACATGCATCCTCACACACAAGGGCCCTGCCTAATTCGCGTCCCGATGTCCTGCTTTCCTGCTCACCACGCCTCGCCATGGCCCCGAGCCGAGCAAATGCCCGAGCTCGAGCGCCACTGCATCCCCTTGTAGCTGCACATGCATCACCTCCAAATCCCGCATGCCCGCCGCTGCCTCTAAGCCCCGCAGTGCCCTTCATGCTCGCTGGGGCCGTCTAATTCTTCTCTATCACAGAGGTGAAGAAACCCCAGTCCGCCTTAAAGCTTGTTCAAAAGGGACTGAACCCTCATATGCGCACGAAGCCTTGCGTAGCCCGACTGGTAGCCGTTATGTGCCTCCAACCAGGAGATCCTGGGTTCGAATCCCACCAGGCATAAGTAAATGCCCCCTTTTTATTTATTCTTTCGAGTCGCTGCCATGTGGCCCCCTTTCGTGGGAAAACCACAGCCACCTATGGGGCCATGAGCCCCTTTGTGGTTCGGCGGAGAAGCATAACACAGCACGGCAGAGATCACACGGGCAATTTTACCCAAGTTCGGGCCGCCATGAGGCGTAAAACCCTACTCCTGCTTTGGTGGATTATGCTGGAAAACATAGTGCTCTTGCCCGACAAGGTTGCCTCGGGGCGGGAGCGACTATGCACGTATAAGTATGCGAGGGCCAAATCCTTTCTACGGTTGCTATGGGCCTCCTTTTAAAGATCAAGGGGTCACCATACTGGCAAACCAGTCATTACGCAGTGATTAGATAGCAAATAGTGCTATCATACCTAACTCTGCAGGTGGAAAGAGCGCATTAAATGCGCCGCTTAGTGTAACATCATAGTGTGCCCGGCAAGCATTGCCGGGCCACTTTTCTAGCTTCACACGTGCATATTTGACACATCTCTGGACGAGTGTCATTTGGAGGTGGTTCCTATAGGAAATGGCTACCATGTGGCAAGAAATAGCCACTTAGTCACCTCGGGGCTTGACACCACACCGATTGGTGACTTGCGTCGCTGTGAGGTGGAGCGGTGAAGCCTTGGAGGGTTAGTTCGCCCTTGCTGAGCCCGGCAAGCCTGCTGGGGTGGCCTGGAGTTTTGTCTTTGGGGCGACCTCATCCTAGCTAGACTCGCCAACCATGCAGGGGAGGTTTTTCCCTTAGTGATATCTTGCTTCCTTTGTCTTGACTTGATCTTCTTGATCCGCCCTCTCGATTCCCTAATAAGATAATCTCTCTGGCTTTATCTTGGTCTTGGGTGTTGTAATGTTGATCTTAGGCCTGTGCACAGTCTGGGCAACAGACCGAGGGTTTGTTGCACCGATAGGAGCCCCCGGGCCTGGCCCGAACGGGCTGCCGGGATTCGTCGGGGCTGGCCCTAACCAGTGCACAGGAAGGAGGGTATCGGTTGCTCACCCTTTGAGATCTTCCTTGCTTCTTCATTAACCTAAGCCCAGGTTAGTTTTCGTTTCTCCCGCGCGTCGTGTAACACCAATCGCAGTAGGGCCATCTTTGTAATGGCCCATGAATGACTTTAACACTCGGGCGAGAACTGCCAATTCACTGTTCCCACCATGCCCTTATCCTTAGCCACGTATGCCGCATGCCTTGACTGGGGTAGGTAACGGAGGTGGCTGGTGCGGGAGAGCATCAGGGCGGGGCCCGGTCTTCTCGAATTGGTGTAGGAGGACGACGGTTACCCGACGGGGGATCGGCCCCCAGCCCCAGCCCGCCTATAAGAGGAGGGGTGGGGAGAGGAGAGGGAGCATTCATCCATACTCCTCTCCTCCTCCATCCTCTGCTTTCTTCTGGTTATGTTAAAAGGGAGAGCCCGGGGCCAAGCCCCAGGTCCTAGCTTGAGGTTGGTGATGACGAATGCTTGTGCCGTCTCTTGGAGAGTACGAGAAGGATGTGGTCATGCTTCGGCTAGGGTAGGATCCCCCTCTTGGCTCCGTGCAAGCTCACTTGGGGTGTGCGGGCGGCACAGTGGTAGCACAGGAGGTGGCGGCTCCGGTGTGATCGTCCCCGTGCCTCCCGTGGCTTCAATCTTAGTGAAGGAAGACACAAACGACACCATGTCATGGCCCAAAATGGACGCCAGGCGTGGTAGTCGATCATGGCCTATTCCTTCTTCTCGGGGTACTGTCCGTCCGGCACACGGACGGGCTCCTTGTCATGTGCATGCTTCTTCAAAAGACTGCAACTTCCTATCTTCGGGTTGTTGGAGATGACCATGCTCTCTGTGGAGCTGCCCGGGTCGCCAGCTATCCATCCTGGCCGCCGTGGTGGGGGCTTCGAGCAAAGGTAGTGAGGAAGGTGGCGGCAACCCATGACACATCAAGAGCGGGGACGACCGTTCCGATGAGGCGTGCTCGCCGGTGGCACCATCGTCTCCGCCTGGGCTTCCGGCAGCGCCATCATCCTCAACTGCCCTTCGGTTTCTTACTCCTAGCCCGGGGCGGCACCATCCTGATCCTGGGGAGGCGCTGAATCCCAGCCAGGCCTTCCCTCTGTCTTCTTCATCTCCCCCTGTAGTTTCGAAGAAGCGGAGAACAGAGTGAAGGCATCACGGGCATCTTATTTTTTTTAATCTGAAATATGTAGGCACTTGCCAAACTTAAGTTCAAATTATGTAATCTCTTTTATCCATGTTTGTTTTTTTTTAATCTTAAATATGTAGGCACTTGCCAAACTTGTTTGATCAGCATGTTTAATGAAAAAGATAAACCTTGTCAGGTACATGTGCATGCAATGCGTCCATGTAGAGGTGGGATGCATCTATACGTTTAAGTAGACAAGTTTTCGCCGGTAGGCTATCCTGCCGGTACCCCTAGTTTGCTGTCGCGGAGCTAGGCCTGCCGGGCATAAACCATAAAGAGGGACCAGCCCCTCGCCAACCTTCTCGCCAAAGGCCACTGCAACCATCCTTCCCTAAGAAACGTTCTAGTTAAGGGATGGGGGCACCTAAGTTTTGAAGGTGGCGAGGTTTTCTCATGCACAAGTCTCTACTTACAGAACATGCATGGATAAGAGAGAGAACTTATCTGTTTGGTTTGCCGGGGATCGCAACGTGGGCTTCTTTTCTACTTCTTGGGACTAAGTCCACAGCTGGAGCCTGCAGTTTTATGCAGATGAAAATGATTCCATATGCGATCTTATTCTATAAGAACATGCTATGCTCCTGATATGCTTATGCATGCATGCAATTTGTCGGGGGCCCCCTCAGCGCTTCATTTAATTTTCTGTTGCTCAGGGTCTGCGCCTGGCTTTGTACAAGGGGTTACATGCAACTGCGACAAAGCCTATAGAAAAGGGTGGCTGCAGGGCCCGACGGCCGCACTTACGGGTAGAACCTGTGGAGATGCTCAATATTCCATGAGTTTTGCAACTGAATGCCATCTCCGGTCTCCAGACGGACTGCACCAGGTCTAGTGACTCGTACTACCCAGTAAGGGCCTTCCCACTTTGGCGTCAACTTGTTTGTACCCTTGGCGGACTGAACGCGCCTAAGGAAAAGGTCTCCTTCCTCAAAACACCAGGCGTGAACCCTGCGGCTGTGATAGTAACGCAGGGCTTGCAGCACGCGTAGCAGCCCGGAGACGGTTCTCCTCGAGTAGCACAACATTGTCACGCTGGTGTTGTTCCTGTGGTACTTCATCATAGGCAAGCACTCGAGGTGACCCATAAATGAGTTCCGTGGGGATAAATGCTTCTGCCCCATAGACTACGGAGAAGGGAGTCTGCCCGGTAGCTCGATTTGGTGTCATTCTGAGGGACCAAAGAACCACTGGTAGCTCACCGATCCATCGCCTGCACACTTATGCGGCTGATCAAATGTTCTTGTCTTAAGTCCTCGCAACACTTCAGCGTTCGCCCTCCGAGCCTGCCATTGCTCCTGGGATGTGCAATAGAGGCAAATGAGATCTTGCTTCCGAGGGCATGAACATATTGCATGAAGGTGTGGCTCGTGAATTAGGTGCCGTTGTCAGTAATGATCCGGGCAGGGACACCGAAGCGGCACACCAATCCTTTCAAGAACTTGATAGCTGACTGAGTAGTCACCTTTCTCACGGCTTCTACTTTCGGCCACTTTGTAAACTTGTCGATTGCAACGAACAAGAATTCAAAGCCCCCAGTAGCTGTAACACCCCCAGTGTCATGCTACAGTAATCCCCTATTAATGGTACCATGTCATCATGTTACTATTGCTAATCTTCACTTGATCCAAATCACAATTCAAATTCAAATCTAATCTAAAGTCAAAAATTCAAATTGCTCAAACATGAAAACTAAAATGTTCATCATGTGCCAAATTTTCCACAACTAATATTGGTGGTGAACGAACATTTTTGCAAAGTGTTTAACTGGCCTAAACTACTTACATAAGTGACCTAAGCAATAAATTAAATGCCTTTTTAAGTTATAAAATTGGAAACTATTCCAAAAGTCTCCCAACCTTTTTGTGGCAGTGCACTTTAATTCTTGAAATTGTTTTGGCCAGTGGCATAATTTTGCAAATCATTATTGGCTAAAAAGAAAATGCAAAAGATGCTGAAGAAAAAGAAAAAAAAGAAAAGGAGAAGTAGAGAGGAGAGAGAGGGGCCCTCTGCCTCACTCAGGCTTCGGCCCACCCGAGCCAGCTGGCCCAACAGGCCGGCCCACACCCCCTGGATTGTCACTCTCCCCTCCCATGTTCAACGGACCGAGGGCGCGCGCCCGCGCGTCGCCGCCGGACCACCTCGCCGTCGACGGGAGGGGACAAGGATCCCCTTGACGCCTCGGGCTCCCTTGCCACTTGCTCTGCCCCCCCCCCCACTCGCCGCTCACTCCCTCGCTCTCCAGATCCACCTCTCCCCTCTCCATCTCCTTCGTTCTGGAGAGGAGACCGACGCGGTCGCCGCCGTTCTCCATCGACCACGTGGCCATTGAGCCACTCCGACTCTGTTGATCTGCCCTGGAGCTCCAGCGTTGTCCTCCTCTTCGTCTGGGGCCACAGGACCGCGCTGGAGGCCACCGGAGCGCCCGCCTCGACTCCTTCTTCCTCCTCTGCGCCGCCGTCGCCGTGCTGCATCACCACCGCGGCCACCGTCACCGTCTTGCCTCGCCGACAGGTCCTTCCGCTCCGCCGACGACCGGTAGTCCCTCTCCGACCACGAGCTCGAGCTCGGCGCCACCTCACCGACCGAATCGACGCCGCCTTCCCCGTTCGGTCGCTGCCGTCTTCCTCCACTCCGGCCAGCTCTGCTGCTCCTAATCCATTCGCCGGCCTCCATGAGCCGCTCGGTGAGCCTCCACGTTGCTCCATTCCCTCTCCTTCACGTTCTAGCGCGCTCGGTCGCCGTCCCCACGAAGCTGGGCTCCGCCGTCCGCGGCCAGCGAGCTCGTCGATGTCGTGCCCCGTAGCTTCTTCTGTTGATGCGTACGTGCTCGTTGCGTTGCGAAGCACCTCCCGCGCCCGTTAGATCACGCTTTAGCGCGCTGCTGCTCCGTTGCGTCGAATGCCCGAACCCCGCCGCCGCCTCCACTCGTCGTCGGCGCAGTTCCGGCCAGCCGTGAGCCCAACCGACCTCACCACACGACGCGGCGGGCTCTCCCCGTTCGAACACGCCCGCCCGCGCCCATTTTAGTTGTCGGACGGTGAATCCCGACACACGGCCGCGCCTCCGCCGCGGATTTGGTCGCCGGAGCTAGCTCCAGCACCACTGCTGACCTGGGTTGGGGCCACCCCCTCCATCGCTGACCCATGGGCCCCTGGGGCCCGGCTGTCCTGTTGAGTTCGGTCAACTACTGACTGGGCAGGCCCCAGCCACTGACGTGCGGGCCCCACCGCTTATTTTCCTCTAACTAAAATGTTTTAATAAATAAAACTAATTAGTTTAGCTAATTAGTCTATGACAGGTGGGGGTCCGATGAGCTAACTAACCTAGATTAATTAGTTTAATACACTGTTAGAATAACAGAGGCTGACATGTGGGTCCCACAGGACCCACAGGCTTGGTTTGATCTGGTCAGCCGCCCGGTGGCCTGCCGATATCCTGATGTCATCGTGGACGTCATCTTGACGCAAGAAACCCTTCTGTTAATTTATTTAATTCTAGAAAATGTTAAAAACTGTGAAAATTCATAGAAAATAAACCGTAGCTCGGATGAAAATGTTTTCTACATGAAAGTTGCTCAGAAAAACGTGACGAATCCGGATACACGGTCCGTTTACCTGTCAAATACCTCTAACTATCTGAACATGGAACATTCTCCCTCCGGTCATCTGTCTGACACAGCTCCGGAACCGGGAAAACATTCCCGGTTGAATTCCCCCTTCACCTATATTGTGTAGCCATGCGTTAGGTCACACCCGGCTCAGCATGTTGCCATGTTACGCTTTGTGATGCTATGTTTGCTTTGTATTTACTGTTTCTCCCCCCTTTTCTCTTCGGTAGACCCTTAGACCGATGTCGCTTCGTGGATCGATTACGCCGACGACGACCCCTCCTTGCCGTAGCAACCAGTGCAAGCCCCCTTCGATCATCCCGATATCGCCCATTCCATTCTCTCATGCTTGCATTAGATTTTGCTACTATTGTTGATTGCTCCTATTCTGATGCATAGCCTGCTTTTGTAACCTGCTGTTGTACCTTACCTACTTATCCTAAACTTCTTAGTATATGTTGGTTAGAGATCCATCAGTGACCCCCACTTTGTCCCGACTGCCCCGCTGGATAATCAGAAGACCCGATCAACGGGATCGAAGACCAGGCCCCGACACCGCACCTCACTTCCCCTTAGTTGCTCGACACTCTTTGGGTTACTATCGATCACGAGGGTGAGACCTCATCATCACTCCCTGATGTTAACCACAGAGGTGTAGCTATTCGGTCGTGGTCATCGAGGGTGATTTCCTCTTTAACCACTTCCGACTACGTACTGTCGTAACCCCTCAAGTGTGGACCTCGAGGGTGAATCCTCTTACGTTCACCTTGATGACTACATCGAGTGGAAGTCACCGGGGGTGATTCCTCGGGTTTTCCCCTTGATGTTTAGACACATAGTTACTATGATTACTATGTCTTTACACTGAACCATTTTACTAAAGACGGGTCGACCCTGAGGGGTACCCACGCGAGCTTAATTGCGAGTGATGTGGAGTCGGGTTTACCTGGAGGGTGCCCGCGAGATAATTACGAGGCGTGGCCGGGTATTCCTAGCCCTTGCCACAAGTCCTCGAGACAGGGCAACGGGGTCACATATTTCATGAGTCTCTGCTTGTTACCGCGCGCTCCTAATCCACTACGATTTGGATATTTGATCCAAGGGGCCTCAGGCCTGATAGCACTAACCATCATGTGGGCATAGTATGTGTCGGATTTCGGGTTCCGGCAGACCCTTAAGGTTCGAACTCTGGGGTGCGCGCGGAGATCCAACCCTCCACCTTCTCGTATCTCGCCGAATCGCAGGGACCTAAACTACTAGCAAGAACAACACAAGAGACGCAAGATTTATACTAGTTCGGGCCACCGTTGTGGTGTAATACACTACTCTAGTTCGTGGTGTGGTGGATTGCCTCTGGGGGTGATGAAGAACAAGAGGGGAAGAACAGCCTGAGGGTCTGTTCTTGGTGGGTGTGATGAACTGCTAAGTGGTGTCCCGTCGCTCTAGCTTGAGGATCGGGTCTCTCTCTCTCTCCCTGGATTCCAAAATGCCTGCCCGGGGGAGAGACTCTACTAGGGTGGCTAGCTCTGCTTATATAGGCGAAGGCCCTGGGCCTCTTCCCAAATATTGAGCGTGAAGGGCGCCAACAATTGGCCATTTTGAAGGGGAACAGCGGGTACACTTATCCTGACTAAAGTTGGTCCTCGCCTGCCAAAGGCTCTGGTGATGACGCCTTCTTGGGCTCCACGATGACTGCATTCCGGCCGTTGGGGCTGGTCTTGGTCTTGTTGCACCGAAACGGATGCCTTTGCTTGATGCTCTTGCCTGCACCTGCTCCCTTTGCACCAAAGAGGAAAGGAGGACGTTGCGCGGATGGCGCCCGACTGGCGCCCTTGGTCGTCATGGCTTGCGTCATGTGCACCTCGCGAGGTACCCTGCCTTGAACTCTCCGCCTCCTCATGAGCCAGCCTGACGAGGCCGTGCCTGAGGAAGCTCTTGGTCGTCCACCCCGCGAGGCTTGGCCCCTCGCGAGGGTCTTGAGCTTCTGTTGATGAAGATGGGCTGTCCTGAGCCTCCTTTGAGCCACGCCAAGCAGCCGCAGTGCAGCAAGTCTGGGACCCCGTTCCCTGCAACGCCGACAAGAGTCTCTGGCCCACGGGCGCCCGAACTTGGCCGAGCAGAGGCGAAGGGCAAGTCACGGCGTCGGGCCCCTAACAGCTTCTTGACCTTAGGCGCCAGCGTGGCGGTTGATTGGGCGATGGTGCACTGCTCCCCTCCGACGCCTTTGGTAACCGCCCGGATTCGGCAAGTCCTTGCATGCATGGTCGGGCCATGATTACGGTGATCGTGGAGGTCGGACGGTTGGCCTTCGCCCGGCTATAAGTAATGCGAATGGCGCGCGCGTCCTTCCGATCCATCCTTTCTGTCTCTCCTTCTTCTCAATGGCTCCACCAAGGAAGTTCTCGGCCGCAGAGAAGGGAAGGGCCGCCAGTCGAATCTTCCTCTCCTCCGCCTAAGCGTGGTCGAGGTCGCCTTAAGCACCACAATGGCCTCCACGGCGGTCTCCCGCGGTCGTGGGGGAGGCTCTCAGCATGGTGACGAGCGGCTGGCCATGGTTGGAGGGCGTGCCCCGGCCGCTCGTCCCCCGAGACCGCGCCTCCATGCTGCTGAACCGCTGCCGGATTTCATGGTGAGGGCGGAGGAGCCGTCCAGCGTCCCGGCCAGCCTCCGTGCTTCCTCTGGGTGAGCTCCCGGATGGCGCCTGAGTGGCCTCTGCCTCCAGTGCAGATGGCTGTTGTAGCCGGGCTTCGTGGGCTTCTTTGGAGGTCTGCTCAGCAGTGGAACTGTTCCTGGCCCATGGCCGGGCAGACGTTAGCCATGCGTGGTCTCCGCCACGGGCCGTGCTCCCTGCACTTCAAGTATGATGGCGATGCCACCCTCTACGTGAGGGTGTTCGGGAAGACGACACGCATGGGGTGCTGCCTCGAGGGATCGACGACATGGCGCCGAGACTCAGCCTGACGCAGGCGGAGAGGACGCGGCTGGGCGGCCGGGCGATGCCCGCGACTCCTCACGCTTCACCAGCTCTTCTTCGGTGGCGATTCTTCCAGCTGGCCTGCCACATTACGCCAGCGCTGCCGCTTGGGGTGGCAGCGGAGTCCGCCGCCACGCCCGATGAAGCGAGATGGAGTCCGATCGAGCTCGAGGCGGCTCGGGCCTCCCAAGAGAGCCGGCACGGGGCGTGCTTCACCTGCTTTTGTCCTTTCTTTCCTTTTCTCCTGCGTAAAAAGGGAACAATGTGTGGCCCCGTGGGGGCGTGTTTAGGGCAACGCCTAATTATTGTACTGCTTTTGTTATCCCGACATCGTTCCTTATGTCGTGCGCCCATTCGCCAAGTGAACCCCGGTCGTGGCTGAGGCGACCACGACCACAGCCCCGATGTTCGCGTTGTCTTTGCCCGTGAGGCATGGCCGGAGGGGTGCTCCAAATGTGGACCAGGGCCGTGAAAACTTGAGTGATAGGTAGGAACACTGCATGGGGGCTCCGAGGCTTCCGCCTCGCGAGTCCCCTTGCAAGAGAAATCGAGGCAGGAGGGCGAAAAAAGATCAAGAACCACGGACCAAAAAGGGCGATAGTTTCGATAAAAACTTCAAATGGGAATAACCAATCCAACTGCAGAAAGCAAATGAAAAAGCCGCGTCGGCACCTAGTCTAGTCTTCGACGTCTTCTCACCAGCTAGCGGAGCTAAGTGCCACTTTGGGCGTGGGAGGCAGCCCGAGGCTGAGGCCGGCACTCTGAGACTCGAGGCGTGTACAGCCCCAACTCAATATTACGTGAGAGTGTCACGGTGGCCGAGCTTCATAGGCGTTCGCCTTCTTCACATGTGCCCGGGCCTTTCTTACAGTAAGCAAGCTTCATGGGCGTTTGCCCTCTTCACGAGGTGCTCAAGGCCTTTCCAGGCAACGCGGCTTCCACGGTAGGCGTTCACCTTCTTCACAGGCTCTGGGCCTTTTACCAGGAGGTGAGCTTCATAGGCATTCGCCTTCATCACAGGCTCTGGGCCTTTTCCCAGGAGGTGAGCTTCACAGGCATTCGCCTTCTTCACAGGCTCTGGGCCTTTTCCCAGGAGGTGAGCTTCACAGGCATTCGCCTTCTTCACAGGCTCTGGGCCTTTTCCGGAGGTGAGCTTCACAGGCATTCGCCTTCTTCACGAGCTCAGGCCTTTTCCAAAAGATGAACTTCACAGGCATTAACCTTCTTCACGGGCTCTGGGCCATTTCCAAAAAGATGAACTTCACAGCATTCGCCTTCTTCATGTGCTCTGGGCCTTTTCCAAAAGATGAACTTCACAGCATTCGCCTTCTTCATGTGC
This sequence comes from Aegilops bicornis, assembly GCA_021605145.1. NCBI lineage: Eukaryota > Viridiplantae > Streptophyta > Magnoliopsida > Poales > Poaceae > Aegilops > Aegilops bicornis. The sequence continues at coordinate 364,326,903 of CM038672.1, read as the reverse complement.
TCTGGGCCTTTTTTAGGGGTAAAACCTCCGAGGTGCCGGATGTTCCACGCGTTCAGAGTAGGCACTCCTCTTGAGTCTCCAAGCGCACGGAGCCAGGCACGGAAACATAAACAACCTTTAAGGGCCCTCCCACATGGGAGAGAGCTTATCAGTCCCTCCCCCGGAGAGGACCCGTCGAGCACGAGGTCCCCTACCTCGAGAGTTACAGAGGCGGATGTTGCGGCGGTGGTATCGCCCGAGGCGCCTGCGGTACCTCGCCGCTTCGCAACCACAGCTTCACCGACGGCGCTCCTCCCCAAAGACAAGGGACGTCCCTCGCATGGCGTCTGCAGCGTTCATCGAACGCCGGACCCAGCTGGATCGGCGCTTGACCTCGTGAGGGAGGACCGCTTCGGCTCCGTGAGACCAGGAAGAAGGGGTCTCCCAGTTGGCTTGAATTTGCGGTTGTGCGGATGGACCACAACAGGCGGAAGCTCGTCGTACCAGCCTCTGCCCGCGAGCTTCCAGCTTCTTCTTGAGCGTCCCGGGTCCCGAGGCCTCTCAAGATCTCTGCATTGGCCCGCTTTCGGCCTGTCCGTTGCTGCGAAGTGCGCCATCGAAGTGTAGCATATCTGCTTCCCAAGGTTAGCACAAGATGCTTTTAAAAGGTTATCGTGAATCGCGAACCGTTGTCGGTGATGATGCGGTTCGGCACCAACCGCTCATGATGCCCTTGATGAACTTGACCGCAGAACCGGCCGGGATGGCGCGACGGCCTCGACTTTGGCCCACTTGGTGAATTTGTCCAAGGACGTAGAGGTAGCGATAGCAGCCTGGCGCCCGAGGAAAGGGCCCTGTAATGTCCAGCCCTGCATCGCGAATGGCCAAGTGAGGGGAATGGTTTGCGGCCTCCGCTGGCGGGTGGATCTGCTTGGCATGGAATTGGCAAGCCTCGCAAGCCTTCACGAGGTCGATGATGCGTCATTGGAGCGCGTGGGCCAATAGCAACCGCCTTGAACGCCTTCCCGACAAGGGTCCGTGACGATGAATGGTGCCCACAATCTCCGCCATGTATATCTGCCAGCAATTCCTTCCCTTGTTCCCTGGTGATGTAGCGTAGGGATACATCGTTTGGTCGTCTCCGGTAGAGCTCTCCATCCATGATGCTGTATGTCGTGGCTTGCCGCGCCACACGCTTCTGCCTCCTCCTCCTTCTCCGCAAAGTCCCACGCTTAAGTAACCCTTGAGCTCCGTGATCCAGCACTCCTCTTGAGGTTCCATCGTTAGGAGCATGCGCGCTCGAGGCCGGGCCGCAGCTGGGGCTCCCGAGGCTGGTGGCCGAGGAGCTCCTCCCGAGGCTGTGGCTGCTTGATAACGGCGGTGGCTGAGGGCTTGAAGAGTCGTTCCTCGAAGACACCCGGCTCTGGGGTAACCTCCACGGAGGCTCGCTTATGGCGTCGCCGCCTCTTGATTGGTGTGGGGCACGTGCTGCCGATTCAACCCCTGTAACTGTTTCTCCATCCTGCGGACCTCCGCAAGGTAGGCTTCCATGTGTTCATCCTTGGCTCGTACACCTTGTTGGAGAAATTGACGAGGAGCTGCGAATCGCCCTTGATGGTAAGGCGCTTCACCCCAGGCGGCGGTAGCCTTCTGCACCCTTCTCGCCCCCTCGTGATTCTGCTATATTGTTGGATACCTTCTCGCCATCTTTGGAAACAGAGCTGCACGGCATAGTAGAGCTTGTCCTGAGAGGGGGATATGAGTACTGCCCTAGCCCCAGCGCCCTGTCTGGAGAACGCTCCGTCGAAGTACATGACCCAACCTTCTGGCGCTTCGCTCCCTAGGGAGAGGCCTCGCCCGAGGCCCAAGGCCAGTGCTTCATCCCACTCGGCCACGAAATCTGCCAACAAGCGGCCCCCTTGATGACTCTGGTCAGATGCTTGAACTCGAGCTGGAATGCTTGCAGCTCAATGTTCCACTCGGCGACCCTTCCTGCCGAGTTGGGGCTCCTGAGCACCCACTCCATGTGGTATGCCGAGACAACCTAGATTGGATGACACAGGAAGAAGTGTCGCAGCTTGCGCGAAGCCACTAGCAGTGCCAGGAGGAGCTTCTGCGGCATGGGGTACCGTGCCCTCGCATCCCGTAGCACGGTACTGACGAAGTACACCGGGTGCTCGACGAGGTTAGGGGCGTTGGTGCTGGTGGCGTCCTCCGGAAGCTGTGGTGCCTCCTGAGGCGTCGGCGCCTCCGGAAGCTGGGTGCTTGGACGGGAGGCCTCCCCCGCCCTTGGTGCGCTCTGTCGTGACGGCTGATCTTCCTCCATTGCGGTGCTGGCTTCTGCTAGTTCCTTCTGATTCGGTCTTGCCTTTGCTCGGGTGGCCGCCGTGGTCTTGGCTCGACGCCTCCCTAACCGCCACTAGAGCAGCGCTAGCGGAGTAGGGAGTGGCGGCGAGGTAGAGTACCAAGGGTTCCCGAGGGCGCGGGCCACCATCACTGGAGGGCTGGTCAGTACCTCTTGAGGTCTTGAACGCTTGGTCGGCCTCTTCACCCACTCAAGGGCCCTTTTTCTTCATCGGCTGGAAGAAAGGCAGCGCCCGCTCCCCAATCGGGAGATGACCACGGCCCAGCCGTTCTCTCGTGAGCTTCTGCATCTCCCTGAGGGTCTTCGGTGGGCTCATGTCTTCCACTGCCTTGACCATTTCTGGATTGGCCTCGATGCCTCGGTGGGACACGAGGAAACCCAGGAGCTTGCCTGAGGGAACTCCAAACACACACTTCTCCGGGTTGAGTCGCAGGCTCACTGCGTTGAGGCTCGCGAAGGTTTCTTCCAAGTCTTGTATCAAGGTCTTGGCCTCGCGAGACTTCACCACGATGTCGTCGACGTATGCCTCCATATTCTTCCCGAGTTGTGGGCCCAAGGTGATGTGCATGAGCCGCTGGAAGGTTGCCCCTGCGTTGTGCAACCCGAATGGCATGCAGGTATAGCAGTATACTCCACACGGGGTTAGGAAGGCCGTCTTCTCCACGTCTTCCACCGCCATTTTGATTTGGTGATACCCGGAAAAGGCATCCAAGAAGCACAACAGGTCACACTCGGCGGTGGAATCGATGATCTGGTCGATGCGAGGGAGCGGAAACGGATCCTGCGGGCATGCTTTGTTGAGGTTGGTGAAGTCGACACACATGCGCTCCTTTCCTCCCTTCTTCGGCACCACCACGGGGTTGGCCAACCAATCTGTATCGGACCTCACGGATAACCCCGCGGCTTCTAGCTTGCGGGTCTCTTGACGATGAAGGCACGCTTTTCAGTGGACTGCCTCCTCGCCTTCTCCTTCACCGGACGCACGTTGGGGCACACGTTGAGGTGGTGCTCGATCACGCCCCGTGGAATCCCCGCCAGCTGATCGGGCTCCCAGGCGAACACCTTCTTGTTCGCACGCAGGCACTTGACAAGGGCTTCCTCCTGTTCGGGCTCGAGGTTGGCGCCTACGGTGAAGGTGGCGTTTGTGGACCCGTCCTCATCGACGGGTATCTTCTTGGTCTCCGCCTTGTCTTGAGTGAACAACTGCTTCTTCTTGGTCGGCGCAGCCCCTTGGGCTTGGGGGCTTCTGCATCGGCCGGGCTGTGTTATGCTGCGTCTTGAGGGTGAGCTGGCCTTTCGCCAAGACCTTCAGTATCCCCGGGCACGGTGAGGACGCCGCTGCTCCCAGGCATCTTCATGAGGTTGTACCCCGGGTGGGTTGCGGCCATGAGTTTGGCCAATGCCGGATAGCCGAGGATAGCATTGTAGGGGATGCCAATGGGGGCGATGTCGAAGTCGACCAATTCCGTGCGGAAGTTGTCGTGAGGTGCCAAGGTCACTGAGCCGGATTTGCCCCAAGGAGCTGGATGACCCTCCTCCTACGCCCGAAAAAGGCCGGCTGGGCAGCAGCCGCTCCATGGGTATGCAGAGGAGGTTGAAGGCCTCGACTGAGAGTACGTTGAGGCCGGCGCCGCCATCGATGAGGGTCCTGGTGACGGCGACCTGGCAGATGGTAGGTGTGCAGAGCAGGGGGAGCGCACCCGAGCCGGCCGAGCTGGCGGGGTGGTCTTGAGAGTCGAAGGTCAGCCCGGCCGACGACTCCGTCCGGCTTGAGGGAGCCCCCTGCCGCGTGGAGGCGGCGCCGACCCGGCGGACGAATGTCTTGACATGGCGGCTGGAAGGCGGCGCCTGCGAGCCGCCGAGGAGGGCCGCGACGAGTGGGGGAGCCGGCGCGAGGGGGCGGGCGACCAGGGAGCCGCGCGGCCCCTCCCATGAGGTCGCCGAGGAGCGCAGGGACGATGCTTGCTGCCCGTCCCCCGTCGGGCCGATGGCGGTGTTGACGGCAGGTGACGGGGAACGACGAGGGCGCCCGTCGACGGGAGCTGTCCCGGCGACATGGGAGGCGAGGGCGGCTCGGCGCTTGGCGCGGGCTCGTCGGGCGTCAGACATGGTTATGTGGTCGAGGAAGAACGAGGGACGAAAAGCAGATTCCGCGCACCTACCGGGCGCGCCAAATGTCGGATTTCGGGTTCAGCAGACCCTTAAGGTTCGAACTACGGGTAGCGGAGATCCAACCTTCCACCGTCTCGCACCTCGCCGAATCGCAGGGACCTAAACTACTAGCAAGAACAACACAAGAGGCATAAGATTTATACAAGTTCGGGCCACCGTTGTGGTGTAATACCCTACTCTAGTTTGTGGTGTGGTGGATTGCCTCTGTGCGTGATGAAGAACAGTACAGGGAAGAAAAGCCTCGCGAGGGTCTGTTCTTGGTGGGTGTGATGAACTGCTAAGTGGTGTCCCGTCGCTCTAGCTTGAGGATCGGGTCTCTCTCTCTCCCTGGATTCCAAAATGCCTGCCCGGGGGAGAGACTCTACTAGGGTGGCTAGCTCTGCTTATATAGACGAAGGCCCCGGCCTCTTCCCAAATATTGAGCGGGAAGGGCGCCAACAATTGGCCATTTTGAAGGGGAACAACGGGTACACTTATCCTGACTAAAGTTGGTCCTCGCCTGCCAAAGGCTCTTGTGATGACGCCTGCTTGGGCTCCACGATGACTGCATTCCGGCCGTTGGGGCTGTTCTTGGTCTTGTTGCACCGAAACGGATGCCTTTGCTTGATGCTCTTGCCTGCGCTTGCTCCCTTTTCACCAAAGATTAAAGGAGGACGCTGCGCGGCTGGCGCCCGACTAGCGCCCTTGGTCGTCATGGCTTGCATCATGTGCACCTCGCGAGGTACCCTGCCTTGAACTCTCCGCCTCCTCATGAGCCAGCCTGACGAGGCCGTGCCTAAGGAAGCTCTTGGTCGTCCGCCCCGCGAGGCTTGGCCCCTCGCGAGGGTCTTGAGCTTCTGTTGATGAAGATGGGCTGTCCTGGGCCTCCTTTGAGCCACGCCGCAGGCCGCAGGCAGGCAAGTCTGGGGACCCCCTTTCCCAGAACGCCAACAGTATGGGCGCTCTTCGTCGTATACATCAGCCGTAGCTTAATAAACATCATCGACTGAGCGGCGCGCGCTGGCTTGGACTGGTAAGCTCGTACCTGTTTAGGAAGGTAGCTAGGTCTGCTCACCGGCCGCCAGCATAGCGTCTTGAGGAGTTCCGGGGAGATGACCCATGACCGGGGCATAGGTTTAGTCCGTCTTGGCCTCTCTATTAAGCCTAGGTCGGGTTGCGGCGTATTGTTTGGCGAGGCTGGGCATGACCGAGGAAAGTGTGTCCGGCCGGAGTTAATCGAGCGTGGTGGGTAAGTTGGTGCACCCCTGCAGGGAAGAAAACATCTATCGATAGCCTGTCCTACGGTAACGGACACTTGGAGTTGTATCCCGATCGATACAACTAGAACTGGATATTTGTGATGAGGATTGGATGGTGATGAGAAATGGATTGTGATGATAACCGGATAGTATGGCTCTGTGATTTGTTTCTCACAGGGAGTCGAGAAAGGATCTCCGGCCGAGGTTGATAACACTACTACTACTTTACTTTATGCTACTCTACTGCCTCCTGTTTGCTGCAAGATGGTGGTTTCTAGAAGATGCTAGTCTTCGATAGGACTAGGCCTTCTCTCTATTCTGGCATTTCTGCAGCGCAGTCCACATATACAGCCTTCCTTTGATAATGTTGCATATGTAGTGTAGATCCTTGCTTGCGGGTACTTTGGATGAGTACTCACGGTTGCTTTGCTCCCCCTTTTCCCCCTTTTCTTTTTTCTTTCCGGTTGATGCACCCAGATGTCGGAGCCCATGAGCCAGATGCTACCTCCGATGCCTACTACTACGTGGAGACCGCTGACGACCAGGAGTATTTAGGAGGCTCCCAGGCAGGAGGCCTTGCCTTTTCGATCGTAGATGCTTTTATGCTGGCCTTCTTAAGGCAAACTTGACTAACTCATGTCTGTACTCAGATATTGTTGCTTCCGCTGACTCTTGTGTATTCGAGCCCTCGAGGCCCCTGGCTTGTAATATAAAGCTTGTATTATTTTATTTTGTGTCTAGAGTTGTGTTGTGATATCTTCATGTGAGTCCTTGATCTTGATCGTACACATTTGCGTGTATGATTAGTGTACGATTGAATCGAGGGTGTCACAAGTTGGTATCAGAGCCGACTGCCTGTAGGTAGCCCCCTTTCCAACTCTTTGGTCGAAGTTGAGTCTAGAAATCGTAAACCGTTTTACTAACTTGGCTGTGTGGCTTGCGGGCCCATGTCGCCAATTGGGTGGTATTAGTATCTTTTATTACTCGTCTATACTCTGGGATTCTGATCTCTCTTCTATTCGGGTTAAAGATTTTACTAACTCTGGCATTAGGTTCTTGTAACCACTTCATCTCGGAGAGCCCCTTCACTACAAATGGTCGCTTGCTTCGCCACAAGATTCTTCAGATAGTCCTCGATGTTTTCCGAGACCCTGTGCCCACTCCTTTCCAGATCCTGACCATCGATAATCCCCGTGAATAACATCCATGCCGTTTGTACCTTCATCCCCAGTTGTTCATATGCTTTCCAAAAATTCTTCAAAATGTTATTCGATCTCCCGAATATCCTCTGCAGCCTATTGCTCCCGAAAGTCTTGTCAGCTTGCTTTATGGATACATCCATATGTATCGCAATATTCATTGCATTCCTTGTCACTGTCTTTCCGAGTCTACTGATTCAATATGAATAAGAATAATCCTGATCATCCGTTGATTCCTAGAATTCATCTTTTCAGCTCAGACGTCATTTTGAACATGAGCTGGTTCTCGACCAATCTATTTGTCATCGATTGTGCCCCTAGGTCTATTATACTTATCCATGCTTGATCAGAGCGTCTGCTTCTGATCCTTCGTTTAGGAAATCATAATTCCTTTGTTATCTAAGCATCGAATTATCCAGATGTTCTATAGTCCAATGCCTTTGCATTCTTTCTTCCTCTGATTGAGTACGGATACTCACATCAGCTCCATTGTGGACCGGCAGGCCCATTGCCGGGTTGTTATCCGACAACATCCTTCATATGCAATAACCTTGTGAGCCTTTCCTCGGATACATAAAGCCTTTGGTAAATTGTATCCTCTCCTTTTGTCAACCATGCTCTACTTTCGAGCTTGTGTTGTTTACTTTTGAAGTTTGTGGAATAGGTTCCTAAGATGCCCCTATGGGTTGAACCTATGCCTCCCCTAATCCGTTTGAACCCGAGAGTTTTTAACGAGTCTTACTCTTCTGGTGTTTTGCCAGATAACATTTCAACACTACAACTTCATTGAATGCGAGAAGTGAATGAAAGGTTATGCATTGGAGAAGTGGGAGTCGACCTTGAACCTTTGTGTTCATGCCCATGGACACGATGTAGATCCAATCATGGAAGCTTCTTGTAATAATAACTAATTCCTTGATATATTATCCTTTGGTATCGGTGAATTGATCCTTTGCAAACGTGGTTCCGACCATATTTGACTCCTTGATTCCATTTACTGGATAAGTTAAAATACTTATCGTCTGCAAATCATTTCCCCCATCCAACCTCTAATCTGATTTACCTTCCGACGTTACACCAAGTACTTGATACTGGGAAGTTTTATACCCCCCCCCCATCACATCATTCCTAGCCTGATCGGCTATATTTTTATTTTGTCAACTTTTAACTGTGCTACCTGGTCTTTATTCCCGGAGCACAACTTTTCGACGATGAGCGAAGCTTACATCGATCTTCCTCATCTTATCACTCCACCTCGAACAACAAGCTTGACTTCGAGCTTGTGTCAACTCCGTGGTTCTCATAGCCTTTCACTTCATCCTTCCTTTTCTGCTCGATGGCATCTTCATAGAGTGTCTCGACAAAAATTGTCGTGATCACCCTCAACACTTTGGCTTCTTCAGAGATGTCAATTGAATTCATGGCTAGAAATACCGTCCCTGCCCCTCGATGATTTGTGATATCATCGATGACATCTTGACTTTCTGCCAACACATACCTGATTGTGCTTGGTTATTCCTTAAGTTCTGAGATAATCTTGGAATTGTTTCTCGGTATCTCTTAAGATCTCCTAACCCAATCTTTACTTGACACCATATCATTGCTGCTTCGAAGCATGACTGTGGTATTCCAAATATCAACAAGAACATCAGAAACATAATACAAAATGTTTGTCATTCAATTACCCTCACACCGTTGTATGGATAACATCATGAGTTCCCTTGCCCCTTTATCCAAATTGTGATGTACTTGTTGATCTAACATGTATATCATGCTCTACTTTTCCTTGGGAAAAGATACACTCCTAAATCTTGTGTATAAACATATTTTCCTTTCCATTGGTTTGCTTAACCTTTCTTGTGATCTATATATGTTATAGGCAGAAATAATTCCCTGCTTATGGAAACATCTCGGTTTACAACTCTGTTAGTGTGACCCTGTTACTATTACCGACGACATCCCGGTAACCCCCGATGGACGAGAACTTTGCCTATTGGTCCGCCTCGTTCAACAAGCAGGAAAATGGTTCTCTTCGTCCCTCGCCCTTGGTACCAACGTTGTTGCCAACATAAGCCATGTGCTATCCTCCTCGACATGCCTTGCTACCATGACCGTGCAATATGCCGGCATCCTTCCTACTTTTGAACCACATGGTGGCCCCATAACCCACAGTTCCACAGGATCGAAATTGACTCTCATGTATATCCTTTATTCTGAAGTATCATTTGCTCTTGGCGTGTGTGTTGTCACGAGCCATCGTCCGAGAGATGACATGTTCCCGATGCTCTGAACCCCCTCCTCACGCTCTGTTCAGGTATCAATTGTTTGCCCATTCGCTTGAAACTTCTTATTGTACCTTCATATTTTGCTCTCGATGTTTTCTTAAATTTCAACTCGAGAGATACTTCTGTCACACACCCTGCTTGGTTCGCAAGACAATTAACCCTATAAGGGTCAGTTTTCCCGAAGTTACTCTTTACTTCCCCACGTAAATCTCGGGACGAGATTTCTTGTAGTAGAGGAGATTTGTAACACCCCCTGTGTCATGCTATAGTAATCCCCTGTTAATGGTGCCATGTCATCATGGTACTGTGGCTAATCTTCAGTTGATCCAAATCACAATTCAAATTCAAATCTAATCTAAAGTCAAAAATTCAAATTGCTCAAACATGAAAACTAAAATGTTCATCATGTGCCAAATTTTCCACAACTAATATTGTTGGTGAACCAACATTTTTGCAAAGTGTTTAAGTGGCCTAAACTACTTATATCAGTGACCTAGCAATAAATAATGCCTTTTTAATTTATAAAATTGGCAACTATTCCAAAAGCCTCCCAACCTTTTTGTGGCGGTGCACTTTAATTCTTGAAATTGTTTTGGCCAGTGGCATAATTTCGCAAGTCATTATTAGCTAAAAAGAAAATGCAAAAGTTGCTGAAGGAAAAGAAAAAAAAGAAAAGGAGAAGTAGAGGGGAGAGAGAGGGGCCCTCTGCCTCACTCAGGCTTCGGCCCACCCGAGCCAGCTGGCCCAACAGGCCGGCCCACACCCCCCTGGGTCGTCACTCTCCCCTCCTCTTGTTAAACCAACCGAGGGCGCACGGCCGCGCGTCACCGCCGGACCACCTCGCCGTCGACGGGAGGGGATAAGGATCCCCTCGACGCCTCGGGCTCCCCTGCCACTTGCTCTGCCCCCCCCCCCCCCACTCGCCGCTCACTCCCTCGCTCTCCAGATCCACCTCTCCCCTCTCCATCTCCTTCGTTCTGGAGAGGAGACCGACGCGGTCGCCGCCGTTCCCCGTCGACCATGCGGCCACCGAGCCACTCCGACTCCTTTGATCTGCCGTGGAGCTCCAGCGCTGTCCTCCTCTTTGTCTGGGGCCACTGGACCGTGCTGGAGGCCACCGGAGCGCCCGCCTCGACTCCTTCTTCCTCCTCTGCACCACCGTCGCCATGCTGCATCACCACCGCGGCCACCGTCACCATCTTGCCTCGCCAACAGGTCCTTCCGCTCCGCCGACGACCGGTACTCCCTCTCCGACCACGAGCTCGAGCTCGGCGCCACCTCATCTACCGGATCGACGCCGCCTTCCCCATTCGGTCACCGCCGTCTTCCTCCACTCCAGCCAGCTCTGCTACTCCTAATCCATTCGCCGGCCTCCCTGAGCCGCTCGGTGAGCCTCCACGTTGCTCCATTCCCTCTCCTTCACGTTCTAGCGCGCTCGGTCGCCGTCCCCGCGAAGCTGGGCTCCGCCGTCCGCCATGGCCGCGTAGCTTCGTCGCTGCTGCGTGCCCGTAGCTTCTTCTGTTGATGCGTACGTGCTCGTTGTGTTGCGTAGCACCTCCCGCGCCCGTTAGATCACACTTTAGCGCGCTGCTGCTCCGTTGCGTCGAACGCCCGAACCCCACCGCCGCCTCCACTCATCGCCGGCGTAGTTCCGGCGAGCCGCGAGCCCAACCGACCTCACCACACGACGCGGCGGGCTCTCCCCGTTCGAACACACCCGCCCGCGCCCATTTTGGCCACTGAACGGCGAATCCTGATGCACGGCCGCGCCCTCCGCCGCGGATTTGGTCACCGGAGCTAGCTCCGGCACCACTGCTGACCTAGGCCGGTCGGGGCCACCCCCTCCGTCGCTGACCCGTGGGCCCCACAGGGCCGGCTGTCTGATGACTTTGGTCAATCGCCGATCGGGCAGGCCCCAGCCAGCGACGCAAGGGCCCCACCGCTTATTTTCTTCTAACTAAAATGTTTTAATAAATAAAACTAATTAGTTTAGCTAATTAGTCTATGACAGGTAGGGGTCCAGTAGCTAACTAACCTAGATTAATTAGTTTAATACACTGTTAGAATAACAGAGGCTGACATGTGGGCCCCACAGGACCCACAGGCTTGGTTTGACCTGGTGAGCCGCCCAGCTAACTGCTGATGTCACTGTGACATCATGCTGATGCAATAAACCCTTCTGTTAATTTATTTAATTCTAGAAAATGTTTAAAACTATGAAAATTCATAGAAAATAAACCGTAGCTCGGATGAAAATGTTTTCTACATGAAAGTTGCTCAGAAAAACGTGACGAATCCGGATACGCGGTCCCTTTACCTGTTAGATACCTCTAACTATCTGAACATGGAACATTCTCCCTCCGGTCATCTCATGCGACATTAGCTCACGAACCGGGAAAACATTCCTGCTGAATTCCCCCTTCACCTATATTGTGTAGCCATGCGTTAGGTCACACCCGGCTCAGCATGTTGCCATGTTACGCTTTGTGATGCTATGTTTGCTTTGTATTTACTGTTTCTCCCCCCTCTTCTCTTCAGTAGACCCCGAGACTAATGATGCCCATGTGATCGACTACGTCGACGACGACCCCTCCTTGCCAGAGCAACCAGGCAAGCCCCGCCTTTTATCATCCCGATATCGCCCATTCCATTCTATTATGCTTGCATTAGATTTTGCTACTGTTATTGATTGCTCCTATTCTGATGCATAGCCTGCTTTTGTAACCTCATTGTTGTACCTTACACCTTATCCTAAAGCGCTTAGTATAGGTTGGTTAGAGATCCATCGGTGACCCCACTTTGTCCCGGCGCCCACCGATAATCGAAGACCCAATCAACGGGATCAAGACCAGGCCCCGATACCGCACATTACTTCCCTTAGTTGCTCGACACTCTTGGTTACTATCGAAAATCGAGGGTGAGACCTCATCAAGACTCCTGATGTTAACCACATCTTTGAAGCTATTTGGTCGTGGTCATCGAGGGTGATTTCCTCTTTAACCACTTCCGATACGACTCTGTCGTGCAACCCTCAAGTGTGGACCTCGAGGGTGAATCCTCTACGTTCACCTTGATGACTACATCGAGTGGAAGTCACCGGGGTGATTCCTCGGGTTTTCCCTTGATGTTTAGACACAGTTACTATGATTACTTTGTCTTTACACGTAACCATGTTATCAAGACGGGTCGACCACGAGGGGTACCAGCGAGCTTAATTGCGAGTGATGTGGAGTCGGGTTGACCTGGAGGGTGCCCGCGAGATAATTACGAGGCGTGGTCGGGCATTCCTAGCCCTTGCCGCAAGTCCTCGAGATGGGGCAATGGGGTCACATCTTTCATGAGTCTCTGCTTGTTACCGCGCGCTCCTAATCCACTACGATTTGGATATTTGATCCAAGGGGCCTCTGGCCTGATAGCACTAACCATCACGTGGGCATAGTATGGGCATTCTACGTCGTATACATCAGCCGAAGCTTAATAGACGTCAGCGAGTGAGCGGCGCGCACTGGGTTGGACTGGTAAGCTCCTGCCTGTTTAGGAAGGTAGCTAGGTCTGCTCACCGGCCGCCCACGCAACGTGCAGGAGTTCCCGGGGAGATGGACCATGACCCCTGGGGGCATAGGTTTAGTCCGGCGTGCTGGCCTCTCTATTAAGCCGAGGTCGGGTTGCGGCGTATTGTTTGGCCGAGGTCGGGCATGACCCAGGAAAGTGTGTCCGGCCGGAGTTAATCGAGCGTGGTGGGTAAGTTGGTGCACCCCTGCAGGGAAGAAAATATCTATCGATAGTCTGTCCTACAGTAACAGACACTTGGAGTTGTATCCCGATCGATACAACTAGAACTAGATACTTGTGATGAGGATTGAATGGTGATGAGAAATGGATTGTGATGATAACTGGATAGTATGGCTCTGGGATTTCTTTCTCGCAGGGAGTCGAGAAAGGATCTCTGGCCGAGGTTGATAACACTACTACTACTTTATTTTATGCTACTTTACTCCCTCCTGTTTACTACAAGATGGTGGTTTCCAGAAGATGCTAGTCTTCGATAGGACTAGGCCTTCTCTCTATTCTGGCATTTCTGCAGCGCAGTCCACATATACAGCCTTCCTTTGATAATGTTGCATATGTAGTGTAGATCCTTGCTTGCGATTACTTTAGATGAGTACTCACGGTTGCTTTGCTCCCCCTGTCGGTGTCAAAACCGGCGGATCTCGGGTAGGGGGTCCCAAGCAGTGCGTCTTAGGATCAATGGTAACAGGAGGCAAGGGACACAATGTTTACCCAGGTTCGGGCCCTCTCGATGGAGGTAAAACCCTACTCACCTTGATTAATATTGATGATATGGGTAGTACAAGAGTAGATCTACCACGAGATCAGAGAGGCTAAACCCTAGAAGCCAGCCTATGGTATGATTGTTGTTGTATATTGTATATATGTCGACTAGCCTGGCCCTGGTTTATATAATGCACCAGAGGCCTAGGATAACAAGAGTCCTAGCCGAATACGTCGGTGGGGGAGGAGTCCTTGTCTTGATCACCAAGTCTTGTGGAATCTTCCTTGTATGCGGCACCTGTTCGGACTGTCCCATGAGTATGCGGCCCTGGGGGTCCTCGGCCCAATCTAACCGATTGGGGGACGACGTGGTGAGTACCCCTAGTCCAGACACCGTCGAAGAGCCCCTGAACCGGTCTTCAAGTTAGGGACGCTCCTCGATTCTTCCAACCGCTTCTTCATCTTCGGTTGCCGGGTCTTGAAAACTGGTTCAACAAATCTTCTCATCTTCGATCTTGAGGATCGCCAAATGCATTCGCGAAGTTTATACGTCGGGTATCCGAGGAGCCCTTTAAGTTTCCGCCTTTATCAATGCCTTGTAATTTTTATGCCACACCTCGGATTTGAAGTTGTTCCGGGCGGCGGCGTCCTCTTCGCGTCCGAAGCTCCAACGCCGGACTGCATTCGAGGTATCTTTTGCAGCCGAGCACCAACGCCGGACCGCTTCCCAGCTCTAACGTCGGAATGTATCTGAGCTCCAACGTCGGACTGTATCCGAGCTCCAACGTCGGACTATGTGTCCGAGCTCCAACATCGGACTATGTGTCCGAGCTCCAACGCCGGACTTTGTATCCAAGCTCCAATGCTGGACTATGTATCCGAGCTCCAACGCTGCACTATGTATCCGAGCTCCAACGCCGGACTGTATCCGAGGTGTCGCAAATCACCTTGGTTCAAAGAAGTTTGAAGGAGTTTAGCTGAGCTTAATGCCGGAAATGCCCTCTATGGAGCCAGCCACTAGCGCCCGAGCTTTATGCTGGACTGCTTCCGAGGTGGTGCACCACCCCGAATGTGGTCTGATTTTTGGTCAATATTTTTTATTGATGCAATTTATTCTCTAACAAGATATATAGCCAGTAGCCCTCAAGGTGTGTATCAGTCTAAAACCCAAGATGCACCTGAAGGATGACATAAGACCGCTGATCCGAGTAACCGCTGAGACTCAGGTTGATTTGCAAAATCAGCCTGAGGATCAAGTCCTAGCTCGGCAGAATACTTCGGGACGCAAAAAGCGGCGTGCTCAGACCTCGAGACTCAGGTTGGGTGCTGCCGACCAACCTGAGGATCAAAATCTCCTCGAAAACTTTATTGCACTTAAAATGTTCTGCATAGAACAAGCAATGCAGTAGCCCCCGAGACACTGGTCGGGTGGCAACACCGGATCGTGGATCAATGTGCCCCTTTAATATTTGTAAATAATAAGCCCGAAGCCCAAGAGTTCTCGAGCCTTAATGCGGGCACGGGTGGCCGAATTAAGGATTGATATCCATAGTAAAATCACAAACTATGTGTAATGACTCAATGTATCCAAGTATTTTATGTCATTAATGCTCGGATCCGCATTGTATAAAATTTTGTTGACCGACCATTGGCTTCCACCTCCTCGGCCAATAGCCGAGTAGTGTTTGTCCTACTTTATAAAGCCTTTATGAGGGCAAAGATTTACAACAAACAAGGCAATCTGGCCATACGGTTTTATAAACAAAGGTACGCGGAGAGACATGTTATATTACTGTTTAATGTAAGAAATGTCTTCCAAAGAAAATAGTCCCGCTTATCGGTTCCTTTCTTTGGGTTGTCATGCTAAGCATGATCATGAAACCTCAGCTCCAATGTAAGAGCAAAATATCGAGGATTTAGTTTGGGAGGCCAGTTAATAGCCCCGGTAGTGTTCGGCGATCGAGGTCAAGCTGAAACACTTCGCCAATGTTATGAATGGCCCGTCATTTAATATAGTCATCGGACCGCTGACCAGTTTACACCTATTGTGACAGCCAGTTTTGGCTTTCTCCATCGAGGTGCTTGACCATGCGAAATGGAAGCGCAATCGCAGTGGTTCTCCCTTTGCACACCTAGCCGAACAAAGCGGAACGTAGGAGGCACGCGCGGGAGCCGGGCACCCCAACTATTGACCGAAGACACAATTCGAAACTAATGCATATATAGAAATATCCGAGAATGTTTTGCCGAATCTCTAAAGGTGTCCGCGTTGCAGACCGAGACTTGTGCTGAAAACACACAAATAGTTTAAAATTGCCAAAAGCTTGGAAAACCAAAAAACGTCAGTAAAAACATGAAGATCAAGTGTTCGATGCCAATCCGAAAATTGGACTTTAGAAAAAAAAGTGCTTCTGCTGTGCTTTAACATGACACATCCTATCTCAAGACTCCAAGCGGGTCAGCCTACGGCTTTAGTCTCCCATCCCGAAGGCGGAGTACTTCTCATTAGGCCAGTTTAGAAAACTAAACTCTAGCGGTTTTGAGAGAGAAATTAGGCTCCCCGGCTAGTGACCGCACACTCGTGTCGAAAAAAGGAGTGATAAATAAAAAACTTTGCAACAACTAAGAAGAAAAACACTTAGTATAAAACGGCTCAAATAAACATAAGAGCCCCCAAGTGACTTGGGTAAAAGTTGACTATATAATCTAAGGTGACATGTAAAATGCCTTCTAGCCGGATTGTAGATTATTTGTCGTAGCGGACCTTTTCGCTTCAACCTCTGGACCCAATAGTCCGGAGTGTGTCCGAATACCCTCGCGGTTATAAAAACCGGGGCATGCGTGGAGACCAGGCGTAGGGGTCATTAGTGCTTTATCAGACATGTGCCCAACTAGTTATGTTATATTACATGGTTAGTAAGAAACATCTTCCAGGGAGAATAGTTCCGTTAAGGGTTCCTTTCCCTGGGAGGCATGCCCTAAAGTGCATGTCCGGACTGCGAAAGGAGCAGAAAAACATCTGGGGGCAGGTGAATGAATAGGTAAGAAATCATCTTTTAGTCCACCGACCGAGTATTCCCTTAAGAATGCTAGCTTTCGGCTTCGCCCAGTCTGAGGTACACATCCGGTGACCGGCAAGAACAATCGCAGAGGTGCTCCCTTTACCACCTAGCGAACAATCGGGAACGTGAGGGGTAAGCACAGGAGCCGAACAACCTAAGCTTGGCCAAAACTTAAGTCATATTGATGCATACAATGGTGAATAAAATGTACATGCGGAAGTGTGACACATGTGTTGGGCATAAAGCCCGAATTAATAAGCTTCATTAAAGAAACCCCAGGTATAATGAGCGCGGGTAAGCGTCAAGTGTCTTGAACAAAGTTTCGACAAGGAAAATTTTTACAAGCAACTTTTTTCCCAAAAAGTATAATGCTTGGTCGAACCGAACACAAGTTAGAAATTTAAAACTTTGAGCATGAAGGCAACAAAGCTGGTTAATGTGTTCGGTATTGACGATGAGGTCCGAGCTTGATGCGGACAAGGTTCCATCCCCAAGCCGGTCCGAGGTGGCGGAGCAAAGAGCTCGGCAGGTGAAGTGGTGACATAGCACGGTCAATGCAGGACGGCAGAGTGATGCGAAGTCCACGGCATGGGGTAATGAAGTGTTGACGAAGCCCCCGTCCGGTAGAGGTGACGTCAAAGGATATAGTCCGGCTGGATCATTTTCCTGTGCACAAAAAATAATGCAAACCAGAGATAATAGTAATAAAAAAATCGTTGCATAATAAATAATTTATGCAAAGTGAGTAATAAAAGAAATATGGCCTAGCGCCAAAGTCAATGTCGATGAAGGCGTGATGCGTGATGCAAGAAAGGCATGGCAAGGCCTGAATTCACAGTCGGTTCGAAGTTCGGATGCGGCGTTACGGACTATGTACTGAAAACTGGCGAACCACCATGCAACCGTCGTTAATCGCGCCACCATTTGATAGACCTGCGTACATATGATGGACAAACCAGAGTAATAATTCGTTGGGAAAAATGAATCCAAGCAAGCAAAAAAATACTAGGATTAATAGCACCTGGTTTATTTGTTGTAGCAATCTGAAGAAAGGTGATTCCCAGAATTGGGACTCGATCCGCGCACCCATTGCCTGATGGGTGATAAAACGACGGCATGGTAATGCTGGTAAAGGTTGGCTCGCCGAGGCAAAGCCCTCGGCCCAGCTAACGTGACGGAGCTGGTCGCCTAGTGACGCCGAAGTGTCCGGAGTAGGTTGATGAAGAGATGATGAAGCCCCCGGTCCAGCTAATGTGATGAATCCTTAGTGTCAGCCAATGAGTCGAAGTAGGTCGGTGTGACGGACACCAGCTTGAAAAAGCAACAGTGCGGCCCTGCCGATGCAGGTCCTGACGTGGTCGATGCCGGCTTGATGAAGTGACCGTGTAGCGATGCAGGTGTGCCTGCTTCGTGTAATCCGCGGGGCGGTGATGTTGGTAATGATTTATCCTTCGCGATGCCGGACTCTTGTTCGGCTTGCCGAGATGATGATCCGAAGAAGTTGAGCGCGGCTCAACAAAGTGACGACTTGTCTAGCGCAGGTCGGCAGCCGTGGAGCAATATTGCCGGACTGGTTTGACACCGGCATGATGTTGAAGCTCATGCTCAAAAGATTGTAAGGTTAGTGGGATGTGTTCGAAAACAAAACACAATACCCCATACAAAACTTCCTTCAAAAAGGATGTCCGAAATCCCGTTCATAAAAAAGACGAACTAGGGTCGGATTCGTTTTCGCGCAGAAAACAGATCCGAAAAGTGATGCACTAATCGGAAGGTTCCCGGAGTTTGGACGGTCGGATTGAGCTGAGATTTTGAGGGGTAGTAGATATAGGGATTCCGCAGCCAATCAACGGTTGGATCTTCCAAAGGAAGTCCGAGCTAGAAGCTGGACACCACGCCCTAAACTCGTCCGGATTCTCGTCCAGATTTGACAGGGCTCCGGTATATCGTAGATTGCCGGAGATTACTCCATCGGAACTCGACGAAATTTTCACAGGGTTGTTGTAGACTTAATTCCGCATAATTCCACCAAAGTAATCGTTTAAGCGACACTCGAGGAGGCGGTGGCAGCGGATACAAGTTTTCTGTCCAGAAAAACAGCACGGTCGCCCGAGGGCAATGTTGACGTTGAGCCCCCGAGCTCCATGGATGACTCCTCCATGATCTTGATAGAGATCGGAGTTGCTGTTGATGAAGGCCTTCATCCGAACATGACGATCGGAGGTAGGGCGCAGTCCTCGGTCAAACCAAGGTGACCAGTTGAGCTGGTGACGAAGAAGCCGACGTCGCAGTTGACTTGCAGTCGAGCCATTGATCCTTTCGCCGATCACACAGCGGAACTCTCAATGAAAGCACCAATGTCGGTGTCAAAACCGCGGATCTCGGTAGGGGGTCCCAAGCTGTGCGTCTTAGGATCAATGGTAACAGGAGGCAAGGGACACAATGTTTACCCAGGTTCGGGCCCTCTTGATGGAGGTAAAACCCTACTCCTACTTGATTAATATTGATGATATGGGTAGTACAAGAGTAGATCTACCACGAGATCAGAGAGGCTAAACCCTAGAAGCCAGCCTATGGTATGATTGTTGTTGTATATTGTATATATGTCGACTAGCCTGGCCCTGGTTTATATAATGCACCAGAGGCCTAGGATAACAAGAGTCCTAACCCGAATCGCCCGGTGGGGAGGAGTCCTTGTCTTGATCACCAAGTCTTGTGGAATCTTCCTTGTATGCGGCACCTATCCGGACTGGCCCATGAGTATGCGGCCCTGGGGGTCCTCGGCCCAATCTAACCGATTGGGGACGACGTGGTGAGTACCCCCTAGTCCAGGACACCGTCACCCCCTTTTCCCCCTTTTATTTTTTCTTTCCGGTTGATGCAACCAGATGTCGGAGCCCAGGAGCCAGATGCTACCGCCGGTGCCTACTACTACGTGGAGACCGCTGATGACCAGGAGTAGTTAGGAGGCTCCCGGTGAGGCCTTGCCTTTTCGATCGTAGATGCTTTTGTGCTAGCCTTCTTAAGGCAAACTTGTCTAACTCATGTATGTACTCAGATATTGTTGCTTCCGCTGACTCTTGTGTATTCGAGCCCTCGAGGCCCCTGGCTTGTAATATAAAGCTTGTATTATTTTATTTTGTGTCTAGAGTTGTGTTGTGATATCTTCCGTGAGTCCTTGATCTTGATCGTACACATTTGCGTGTATGATTAGTGTACGATTGGATCGAGGGCGTCACAGTAGCACAGGGGAAAGGGTAGAGGATGTCGAGCCCCTAGACCAAAAACGGCCAAGACAAAGGGATTGTCTGAAGAGCTTGGTCAGGCATATGGGTATTCTTGGAATGGAACTGGAAGGCTTCACATCTGGTGACTAGCTCGACCACAGCTTGGAGGGCTGTGGGCCAATAGAATCCTTGCCGGAATGCTTTCCCAACCAAAGCCCTTGATAAAATGTGGGAGCCGCACATGCCTTTGTGTACTCTGCCAGAAGTTCCTTTCCTTCTTCCCGGCAAATGCACCTCAATTTCACACCGTTGGGAGTTCTTCTGTATAGCGTGTCATCGACAAACTGGTACATACTGGCCCTCCCGGGTACTCTTTCAGCTTCTTCTTGCTCTTCGGGAAATTCTCCGATTTGGAGGAAATGGACTATGTGCCGCGCCCAAGTTAGAGCCCAAGGCTCGGCAACGAGGACCAGCGGCACCTCCTCCTTCGTGGGAGCGCGCCCCTCGACCATGCGGACCGGCGGTCTGGTGGGAGGTGGCAGCTCAACAGCTAAAGGGGAATTGTTGCTGTCAAGGTCTCTACCGGGAGCCTCGAGAGGCTCTACCGGGAGAGGCTTGCCGGAGTCTAGTTCCCTCCTTTTCCGGGCTATTGCTGCTAAGGATACGGAAGGCTGAGTTAGATGGAGAACAAAAGTTCCTGGTCCACAATGAGCTTTTTCGCAGCGCACTTCGATAGATGATCACCAATGCTGTTTTCCGCTCGGGGTACGTGCTCTGTTTGCAATCTGTCAAAGTGCTCCTCCAACTTTCTCACTTCCTCAACGTATGCCTGCATCAATGGACTTTGGTAATCCTTGTTAACTTGTCTCAGCACGAGCTATGAGTCTCCGCGGATGATCAACTTCTAGATTCCCAAATCCATTGAAATCCTGAGCCCGGCAAGGAGCCCTTCGTACTCTGTTGTATTGTTGGTAGCCTTTTCCCGAGGAAAGTGCATCTGGACGACGTACTTCAAGTCTTCCCCAGTGGGGGCAACGACAAGCACGCCAGCCCCTACACCTTGTAGGGAGAAAGCACCATCGAAATACATGATCCATTCTTGGGGTGCTTCCTTTCCGGGAATAACATGTCTCCAATACTTCTTCATCAGGAGTGGCGTCCATTCCACAATAAACTCTGCCAATGCTCTGCTCTGGATAGTTGACGTGCTTTCAAACTTTAAACCAAAGCTGGATAACTCCAATGCCCATTCCACTATCCTGCCGATAGCCTCAAGGTTTTGGAGTATCCGTTGCAAAGGAAAACGGGTGACAACTGTGATCTCGTGGGCTTGGAAGTAGTGGCGCAGTTTTCCTTGATGCCATGACAAGGCCAAAAATCAACCTTTGCACGCCAGAATATCTACATCTAGTCCCCTGCAACAGGGAGCTGACGAAGTATACTAGGCACTACACCACCTTCTTCCCTGCCACGCCCTTGGGGCTGCCTCCACGGCTGTGCTCTTTTCTGTCCTATTCTGTGTCTGGCCTTGCCGGCCTATGCTCACTCTCTTCCCCAGAAGGGACTCCGTCTGTGGCTGATGTTTCTCCTGCTTCCCGCTGCGCTACTAGTGCTGCACTAACCACTTGATTGGTTGCTGCCAGGTATAGCGGCAACGGCTCTTGTGGTTTGTGAGCGACCAAAGTGGGCACGGAGGACAAGTAGGTCTTCAAATATTGCAGTGCAGTGTCTGCCTCTGGAGTCCACTTCATGGGTCCTGCCTTCTTCAAGATTTTGAAGAACGGCAAGGCACGCTCAGCAGACTTGGAGATGAATCTGCTAAGTACGCCAACGCACCTAGTCAAACGCCTCACATCCTTAACTGTCTTAGGTGCCTGGATTCGTTTGATGGCCTTGATATTATTGGGGTTGGCCTCTATCCCTTGGTGGGACACAAAGAAACCAAGTATCTTGCCGGAAGGAACTCCAAACACACACTTCTCCAGGTTCAACTTCAAGTTGATCTTGTGCAGATTAGCAAACATCTCTTCTAGGTCCTGAATGAGGGTTGATCTATCCTTGGTTTAGATATCGTCCATATAAGCTTGAATGTTTATGTGAAACTGTAACTCAAAACCAATCTGGACCGCCCTTTCAAAAGTAGACCCAACGCTCTTCAACCGAAAAGACATCCGCACGAAGCAGTATGTGCAACATGGCGTGATGAACGAGGTATTCTGTTCGTCCTCTTTGGACATAAAGATTTGATGGTATCTAGAGTATGCATCCAGAAAAGAGAGCAAATTACACCCGGAAGTTGAATCCACAATCTAATCGATGCACGGCCAAGGGAATGGGTCCTTCGAGCATGCCTTGTTCAGATCCGTGAAATCTGTGCACGGCCTCCATTTCCCATTAGCCTTGCATACCACCACGGGATTTTCTAACCATGTTGGGTGTAGTACTCCTCTGACCAAACCAGCTGCCTCAAGTTCCTTGATCTCCTCGGCAATGAACTACTGCCGCTCCAAGGCTTGCTTTCAGACCTTCTGCTTGATGGGTCGGGCATGTGGGCAAACAGCAAGGTGGTGCTCGATTACCTCCCTGGGAACACCGGGGATATCAGATGGTTGCCAGGAAAACACATCGATATTCACCTGCATGAAGGCAACGGGCGCGCTTTCCTATTTGTCATCGAGGGTGGCACTGATAGTGAAAGTACCATCAGTGCCAGCTAGCCCTGCTGGGACATTTTTCACAACGGGTGCAACAGCCTTGGATCTCTTGCTATTGGAACTCTCCGGCAAGTCATCAATGGTCACAACGCACTCCGAAGAGGTACGTTTCCCGGATTCCTTGCAAGCATCCTTGCTACCTTTCTTATTTTTCTTGCTTTCCTTGGCGGGGATAGTAACCTCAGCGGCCTCTGCCGCGACTGCGTCCAGGAACATCTTGTCCACGCAAATGATTGCATCCTTCCCGTCTGACGGAATGGAAATGATGCCTATCAGCCCTGGCATCTTCAAGGTGTTGTAGGCATAGTTGGATGCCACCATGAATTTGGCCAGAGCTGGGAGACCAAGGATTCTGTTGTACGGCAGTGGGAGATCGACCACGTCAAACACAACCTTCTCAATCCGGTAATTCAACTCTCCCCTGAACGTCACTGACAATGTGATCTTCCCCTTAGGACGATCCTGCCGGGGTTGATCCCTTAGAACGTGCCAGTAACCTCAAGCTCTTCCTCTGCTATTTGAAGCTTGTTGATGACCTTTGGAGAAATCAGATCAACCCGGCCCCTTCGTCAACCAACATATTTGTGACTTTGAGGTTGCGGATCATTGGTGATACCAACAATTGTCAAACACCCTGCCGCAATGGTGCGGTCAGGGTGCCCTCCTCGTCGAAGAGGATGGGTGTGCATGACCACTTAAGAGGCTTCCGAGAATCTATCGCTGGCTCCATGGCATTGACTTCACGCACCCACTGTTTAAGCTGGCAATGAGAAGAGTGCAGATATGCACCCCTGTCAATGCACAGGGAGTCAGTGGCCTTCTGGAATTCCTGCTTGCTGGTTTCCTCTTCATCCCCTCCATCACTTTCTCCATTGCAATCATCCTTCTCACAGCCTCTGGTGGGTTTTCCTTCATTCCAAGGAGCCTTGTTAGGGCGACTTGCGTTGCCGCCTCGGCCCTTCCCACCAACGCCATTCTGACCTTTCTCCTTATCACGCTTCTCATATTCAGCCCTCTGCTTCTTGACGAGCTGTTCAACTTGATGGCACTCCTGAAGATCGTGGCCCTTATTCCGTTGAATCTTGCAGTACGACCCATCACCTTTCCCAGCCTTCTCGGTAGCCAGCCTCCCGGCAATCAGTGCATGCGGCAACTTCCTTGCCGGGGGCTTCGGTCTTGGCCTTCTTGCCGGTCCTAGGTGTGCCCGATCCCTCAACGGTCATTACTGCCTTATATTTGTGCCTCTTGTTGTGCCTCTTGTTCTTCTACTTCTGACTGGTGGCCTCGTCATCATCCTCTGAGTCGACGTCGACGCCATCCTCTTCTCCGGGGAGCCTCCTCCCTTCCTCCACCCGAGCAAACTTGTCCACCAAAGTATAGAGCTCCTTTATATTCTTGGGTAATCGAATGTTCATCTTGGAACGTATCCGATGATTGCGCATGTTGGACTGGAACGCAGCTATCATAGCTGTCGAGTGGATATCAGGAATCTTCCTGTCCACTCGGCTAAACCTCTGCATGTACTTCCACAGAGTCTCTCCTTCCTTTTGCGGGAGAAGCTGTAAATCGCTGGGCCTTCCTAGTTCTTGATGGCCGCCCGTGAAGGCGCCAACGAACTCATGACACAGGTCAGCCCAAGTCGAAATGGAGTTCTCCAGGAAATGCATCGACAAAGGAAAGTAGTTGGTGAATAACTTCTCGTCTCTTCCCCCGGCAGCTTGAATATCGATGGTGTAGATGCTCAAGAATTGTGCCTGGTTTAGCCTTCCATCATACTTCTCTCATATCTCTGGCTTGAACGTGCGAGCGGACGGCGAATGGACTTGTCGCACCCAGGCTCGAAAGGTAGGTACCCGCCCCCACCCAGGCTCGTCGACGTTGGGGTTGTCGCGCCCATCGGACTTGTGGTGGTTGTCGCGGCGTCGACCAATGGTGACCCGCGCGCCTTCCCTCTGCCTGTCCTCCGGGGCTCGCCATTGGCCTTAACATGCTTTAGGGTCGGATGAAGCCATCGAGACGTCGTCTAGCTCTTGGTTGCGTGGTTCCCGCGCTAGTTGTTGGGGAGGGGATTGCACCATGGGGGTGGCCCCTTCCGCACGGCCAACAGCGCAGGCCATTGTCGTTGCTTGAGGACGTCATGGCGGGCCAGCTCATTGTGATCCTCCAGCCTCGGCGAAGCCAATCAGGCTCTGAATGGTGGATCTCCACTCATCCATCTGATCAGCTGCCGGGGGAAATATCAGTAGCAGCTGGGCCCGCACCATGGCCTCCAAAGTGGTGTTTGGCATAGGTGATGACGATGTAGAGTACAGCGTTTCTCGGCTCCTGACGGTGCCGGCAGCGGCTGCGCCATGCTCCTGCCGTCGTGAACCATCCGCTTGGATGGCGTGGTGACGAGGTGGTGGCGCTTGAGGACCAGTGGCTCCGTTCGGAGCATTGGCTGGGTCAGCTTGCTCCAGGCGTGGTGCATGTCCCGCAGCCGCGCCCGCATCAGGGACAGCTAGTGGATTGTGATGTGACTCCCTCGATTCAATCGTACACTAATCATACACACAAACATGCACGATCAAGATCAGGGACTCACGGGAAGATATAACAACACGACTCTAAATAATAAAATAAGTCATCAAGCATCATAATACAAGCCAGGGGCCTCGAGGGCTCGAATACAAGTGCTCGATCATAGACGAGTCAGCGGAAACAACAATATCTGAGTACAGACATAAGTTAAACAAGTTGCCATAAGGGGGTAGCACAAAATGGGATACAGGTCGAAAGAGGCGCATGCAGAATGCCAGAATAAAAGGGGGATAGCTAGTCATGTCGAAGACTACGCTTCTGGCAGCCTCCATCTTTCAGCATGTAGAATAGAGTAGTTGGTAAGTTCGCCAAGTAGCATTGCATAGCATAATCCTACCCGGTGATCCTCCCCTCGTCGCCCTGTGTGAGAGTGATCACCGGGTTATATCTGGCACTTGGACGTGTGTGTTTTATTAAGTATCTGGTTCTAGTTGTCATAAGGTCAAGGTACAACTCCGGGTCGTCCTGTTACTGACAATCACGGCTATTCGAATAGATAAACTTCCCTACAGGGGTGCACCACATTACCCAACACGCTCGATCCCTCTGGCCGGACACACATTTCTGGGTCATGCCCGGCCCCAGAAGATCAACACGTCGCAGCCCTACCTAGGCACAACAGAGAGGTCGGCACGCCGGTCTAAATCCTATGCGCGTAGGGGTCTGGGCCCATCGCCCATTGCACACCTGCATGTTGCATGGGCGGCCGGTGAGCAAACCTAGCAACCTCCATTACAAAGGACGTTGCATTACGCGGT
The DNA here is from genome assembly GCA_021605145.1 of Aegilops bicornis. Lineage (NCBI taxonomy): Eukaryota > Viridiplantae > Streptophyta > Magnoliopsida > Poales > Poaceae > Aegilops > Aegilops bicornis. Next base: position 364,301,052 of record CM038672.1, on the reverse strand, counting down.
CCAACCCGGCGCGCGCCGCTCAGCGCTGATGTCAAGAAGGCTTCGGCTAATACCACGACATCGAGTGCCCATAACAGTTCCCGTGTAGTTGGTTAGTGCGTATAGGCCAGTGGCTAGACTCAGATGAAATACCAAGATCTCATTAAGCGTGTTATTTTTGAAGTAACCGCGGACGCCGACAAGGGCCAGGCCCACCTCTCACCTAGGCGGTCTCAACCTGCCCTGTCGCTCCACCACAGAGTAACAGTCAGGGGCCGTCGGGAACCCAGGCCCACCTCTACCAGGATGGAGCCACCTGTCCTTTTAGCCCCCACATCAGGATCACTTCCGGGTACTCTACGAGCCGACCCGACTTTAGTCACCACATGTATCATATAATGTATACAAGTATATACCCGTGTTCACCTCCCGCGTGATCAAGGCCCGGTAGTATAGCATGGCAGACAGACAAGAATGCAGGGCCACTGATGGAATACTAGCATCCTATACTAAGCATTTAGGATTGCAGGTTAGGGTAACAAGAAAGCAACAATGACAAAGCTATGCAGCAGAATAGGATTAACCGAAAGCAGTAACATGCTACACTACTCTAATGCAAGCAGTAGAGAGAAGGAATAGGCGATATCTGGTGATCAAGGGGGGCTTGCCTGATTGCTCTGGCAAGAAGGGTTCGTCGTTGATGTAGTCGATCACAGGGGTACATGCAGCAGTCTCAGTGTCTACCGGGAAGAAGTAACAGAGGGGGAACACAATAAATAATAGAGAAATCAAAGCATAAGATGACAAACGCGATGCTGGATGTTCCCTAACGCGGTAGTAGGTGATATCGGCAAAGGGGGGAAACATCCGGGAAAGTATTCTCGGTGTTTGACGTTTTCATAGAGATGAACGGAGAGTGTATTCGTATTTTTCTCGTCGTTCTGAGCAACTTCCATGTACAAAGTATTTTCATTCGAGCTATGGTTTATTATCTATGATTTTCTAAAGTTTTATACATTTTTTCTGAAATTATTCTAATTTATTTTAAAACAATTATTGTAAATGCAAAATGCTAGGTGTACTCAGAAAGGTACCCAGCAGTACAACATAGAGGTATTTGGTGGGGCCACAGTCAACTGTCCGATCGACATTTGATCGACCAATGACTGGTCAAATGTCCAGTGGGGCCCATATGTCATAGACTCAAAGTTAATAGATTTTAGTTAAGCAGTTTAATTAACAGAGGACCCACATGTCATACACTAATGTTAATTTAAGAGCTTCAATTTATTAAATGGTTAATTAGGGGGGTGTGGGTCCCGGTGTCAGTGGGTCAGTGGGGGTTCATTAACGAGTGGGGTTAGGCCGTTTAGGCCGGCGGTTAATCGCGAGCAGCAGGGGAGGCCATCGGGAGCCACGACACTGGTGGAGCAGAAGGCTGCGGCGGCGGCCGCAGTGCAGCAGCAGAGCGATGGCGAGGCGCGGCAGTGAGCAGCAGGACAGGGGCGGCCGGAGGCAGCAGCTGGTGGTTCGAGAGGCGAGCGGCAGGCCAACATGCAGTGGAGGTGGCGGGTGGCCGCGACAGAAGCAGGAGGCGGCGACGCAGGCGGGCGCGATCAGCAGGCGGCGATGCAAGCGGGCGCTACTAGCAACCGGCGAGCACAGCGAGCGGCCACGGGAGACGCAGCGGGTAGGGCTCGGCCATGTGCGGGCGGCAGCAGCGTCGGAGAGGCGATGCACGGGCGCGCGCGAGGCCACGTGAGAGCGTGCTCGAGTGTGGGACGGCACCAGCGAGCGCGGGGGGCAGCGAGCATTGCAGGGACCTACAAGGGGATGCGCGGGCGGCGGCAGTGGTCGCGGTGACCAAACGAGGAAGGGAAAGGGAAGGCGGAGCGGGTCGGGGTCCTCACCCCTAATGCAGGGGTACGCCGGCGAGGCTTGGTGAGGCGAATCGGGGAGGAGGACGAGGAAGGGAGGACGCAGTCCGGCGAGGTGGCCGTTCGGGCGACGGCGCGGTCCATCGACGTCGGGGCCGTCGTCGATGTCCAGGGGCATCAGGGGCGATGGCGACGCGGTCGGCGCCGTGAGGGGTGCCGTCGAGCGCCCGATCCGATCTGGATCGGGGGGATTAGAGGGAGGAGTGGGGGAAGTGGGGTGGTGTGCGCTAGCGTTTAGGGGGGTGGGGGAGGTTAGTAGGCACGGTGGGCCGGCCTGGTTGGCCCAATGGCCAGCGGGGCCGAGGCCTAGTGGAGGGGAAGGGGTTCTCCTTTTCTTTTCTTTTTGTTTACTGTTTTGTCTTTTTCCTTTCATTTATTTATACCCTTTTCTGTTTTATTTTATTTTAGTTTTATAAATCATAAAGGTTGTACCTAATTTAGTACCACTAATTATACCTCTACTACAAAAAGTTTAAACCTCCAATTAAAATAGTTTAACATTTTAATAACTATAAAAGGCGTTCAATTAATTCTTTTGCTATTCTTTTATTTATTTTAGGACATCCAAAAACTTTTAAAGATGTTGGTTTCTCCACCCTTACTACTTATGCATTAATTGTCACTACCAGAACAATTTGGTTTTAATATCTGAAAACTTCTATTTGTTTGCCTTTGTTTTAAATTTGAAATTTGAACTGGGTTTCGAACTGACACGAGTTTATCCACAGTAACCGAGGTGATGTGGCATCCTTAGCAGGGGATCCCTGTAGCTTAATTGTCCAGGCGTCACAATTCTCCTCCACAACAAGAAATCTTGTCCCGAGATGTAAGAGGTGTAAGGTGGGGAGGTTGTGGTTACGAAATTCTAGCGAGTGTCCTCGGTCTTAGTTGCTCTTCTCCAAGAGGTTGATCCATTATGTTGATGTCTTCATTCCTCTGCTTTAGGTCATCATGATGAAGTTGGCATCCTTTCCTCGGGAACTCCATTGTACGTACAAAGGTCAAGGGGTAACTCCGGAAGAACGGCCCGCTACAATGTTGCTTAACTGGTAGATAACATCAGGAAAGGTGGCGGAAAGTAACTCTCAAATTGATACTTAAGAAATTGTCAAGAGCAAAGTAAGAAGGTGCAAAATGGAAGTTTGAAGCGCATAGGCAATCGTTTGTTGCCTGAAACAAAGTGTGAAAGGGGTTTAGAGCAATGGGAATAAGCATTGCGTCTCATACCAGAATAGATCACTAGGCATGTGGCCCGTGAATTACATACGAAGTCAAGCACGAGGAATAACTTTTACAATAGGGTGTACAGGAGAGTCAGGTTTCAATCCTGTGGAACTGTGGGTTATGGGCCCACCATGTGGGTTAAATATAGAAAGAGCGGTGACATCTTGCAAGGTTATGATAGTAAGGCAGGTCAGAGGATAGCCTGCCAGTTATGATGGCAACAATGCTGGTACCAAGGGCGAGGGACGAAGAGAACCATTTTCCTGCTCGTTGAAACGAGGCGGACCAATAGGCAAAGTTCTCGTTCATCGGTGGCTAACGAAATGCCATCAACAATAGTAACAGGGTCTTACTGACGGAGTTGTACAACCGAGGTGTTTACATAAGTAGGGAAATATTACTGCTTATATCATATAGATCACAAGAAAGGTTAAACAAAACAATGGAAAGGACAATGTGACCATCAGATTAAACAGAAAAAATGGAAAGAAAAATGTGTTTAAACACATATTTCAAGGGTATATCCTTCCCAAGGACAAGCAGAGCATGATATCCATGACAGGATAAAAAGTAGAAAAATCTTTAGGTAGAGGAGAGAAATTTCATGACATTACCCATACAATGGTGTTTGGATAATTGAGCAGGAAACATTTAGCATTAGGCTTCAAATGTTCTTATTGATGATAGGAGTACCACATACATGCTTCCAGATAAGATTGACATGGTCTTCAAGCAAAGGTCAAACTTTGCATACACAAAGGATTCATGAGGAACAACTTATAAAATAAGTCTTACGATTTCCTCAAGGAAGAATAGCTGAGCTTGCTAAAAAGGAAACTATAACAATAGGTCCTCCGGCCAGGTGTGCTACGCATGACATCATCTTACTAGGTCATATAAAGACCAATGTTATAACTCTTGGATATATGTTCCAACCATCATATCTGACCGAGATTCAGATCTAATTGATGTCAGGATACCTCAAACTCAGGATGCTCGAGGAGAGAAGGTGCGACACAAATTGACGAGATGACATCAAAGATTCTCGGGAAATGAACTATGGAAGCGAGTTCTAAAACAAGAGTTCATCATTAAACCAAGGAGAGGATGAGGAGGTGGTTGATGGTCTCAGCCACAATTTATCGAGATTTCCAACAAGATGGATTTCCACAATTATTTGAACAAGGAGATAACATTTGTCAGTTCAAATGGTATAATGATGTATGCTCGAGGAAAACATACACCGTTAACCATTGGTTGAAGGGTGCACCCATAATATGGGCTTAGGTAGCATGATCAATGTTTAGAATGGTGATTCAAAAACCAATACACAAAGAATGAAACGTCGACCGTTAACTCCAAAGCAATAGGGTTGCTAGAAGGTTTGAATTCGCACATCATAGTTCAATTGTCGGTTTTCCGATTAGAAACAACATGGGGGCCAAGGAATGGAAAGAGATGGCAGGAAGTATCACTTGTACCAAGGATTCATAAGAGGTGGTGAAATTCTCATGACATTCTTAACATAAAAGATGGTAATACTCCAAGGTAAAGAAGAACAATTGTTGGATAGCAAGGATCTCAAGGCATAACACAAAACACGAATAAGTTTGTGTTGAACGAAAGGCAATAAAGTGGTCGATGATAACACAAATCATCGAGAGCAAAGGGTGGTATTTCTCATCAAGAATTCGATAGATATCTTGGAAGAGCTCATAATGTTAATGATGTTCACGACACATTTGTCGCGAGATTTCATGAAGATGTAATCGATCGGCGACAACATCAAGACAAAGGAATGATGATGCGAAAGGTTATTGGAACTAAGGGTACGACACCAACTCGAAATCAAGCTTGCTGTTCAAGGCGAAATGATACGACGAGGAAGATCGGCGTAAGGTTATCTCATCATCAAAATTTGTGCTCCGAGAAGAAGGACCAGGTAGCACAGTTAAAATTTATCACAATAATGATATAGCCGACCAGGCTAGGAATGACATGATGGAGTATTAAACTCCTCAACAACAAAGTACTAGAAGTACTGAATTGTAGTGCAGATTCGATTCACTAATCGACATTCTTGATTGACAACAACCCAGAACCCATGGAGTGACAAGGACAGGGAAAGTTACTAGTTCACCAGCAATTCATAAGATGTAGTGCGATGGCATAATACCCTCAAGACACTAGGGGGTAATACTCGAAGGTAGACCAAAATAGAGGTTGGGCAGGCATATTGATCTGCAGAAGGCAAGTACTTCAACTTGTCCAAGAAAAGGATCAAAGATGATCAATCATGGTCGGAACCACAGTTGCAAAGGACCAACGTAGATACAAGATGAACTTATAACAAGGGGACCATTATTAATACAAGAAGTTTTCATGATAAGTTCCACATCGGGTCCATGGGCATGAACACAAAGTTCAAGGTCGACTCCCACTTATCCAATGCATAACCTTTCATTTACTTCTCCCATTAGATGAAGTTGTAGTGTTGAAATTTTATCTTGCAAAATACACGAAGAGTATGACTCGTGAAAACTTTTGAGTTCACACATATTAAGGAAGGCATAGGTTCAACCCACCAGGGCCTCGTGGAAACATATACCACAAGCTTCAATAGTAAATATCACCAGCTCAAAAGCAGAGCATGGTTGGCAAAATCAGAGCATATGATTTATCAATGGCATTATGTATCAGGGATAGAACTTCCAAAGTGATTGAATATGAGGGACGTTGTCGGTAAAATCCAACAAAGGATCCGATGGTCCTCAAGGGATCTGATGTGAGCATCGGTACTCAACCAGAGGAGGAAAGAATGCAAGGATATCAAATTATAGAAACAACTGACTGATTCAAAGCTCAAAACCAAATGAGTTATGATTCCCAAATCAAGGGATCAGAAGCAAACACTCTTATTAAGGATGGATAAGATAAGTAAGCTTAGGGGTACAATCAACGACAAATTTGATTGGTCGACATCCAGCTCATGTTTATAATGACGTGTGAGCTGGAAGGATGAATTCTAGGATCTGATTGAGGATTGCGAGCATTCGCAACATATTGAATCAATGGACTCAAAAATGAAAATGACAAGGGATGCCAATAATATTATGAGACTTATGGGATTAACCAAAATGCAAGGAAGCAAAAATTTCAAGAGCAATAGGATGTTCAGGATTTATGGAAGACCGAATGGTATTTCAAAGACTTTTGTGAAACACATGAAAAACTGGGGATGAGCGGATACTCGACAAGTGCGAGGATTTATCCGTAGGGGTATTCACGTGACAAAGAACTGCAAGTCGGTAGGCACCAAGTATTCTCAGCACAATAGAGAGTATTTCAGGGTATCTGGTAATAAGAAGATCATCGGGGGATGCTTGTAAGAATGACAAATGTACGTGGTCATCCATAGGGGTTTATCCATGGAAGGGAATTGCAAAAGCGACGGGCACAAGGTCTCGAGAGAACATCAAAGAGTATCTTCGAAATCTTCTGGGGCACTAAGCAATCACCTGGAGTGAGGGGCTCTCTTGGAGGAAGTAGTTATGAGAACCTAGAGTCTGAGTTAGTAAAAATCATTTAACCCGAATAGAAGAGAGATCAGAGTCCCAGAGTATAGACGAGGAGTAAAAGATACTAATACCACCCAATGGGGACATGGGCCCGTAAGCCACAAAGCCATGTTACTAAAAGTTTTGCAATGTCTAGACTCGACTTCGGCCAAGCAGTGTGGAAGGGGGATTCCTACAGGCAGTCGGCTCTGATACCAACTTGTGACTCCCCCGATTCAATCGTATACTAATCATACTGCATAAGCGTGTACGATCAAGATCAGGGACTCATGGGAAGATATCACAACACAACTCTAAAAATAATATAAGTCATACAAGCATCATAATACGAACCAGGGGCCTCAAGGGCTCGAATACAAGTGCTCGATCATAGACGAGTCAGCGGAAACAACAATATCTGAGTATAGACATAAGTTAAGCCAATTGCCATAAGATGGCTAGCACAAACTAGGATACAGATCGAAAGAGGCGCATGCCTCCTGCTTAGGATCCTCCTAAACTACTCGTGGTCGTCGGCAACCTGAATGTAGTAGTACGCACCCTCAGTGTAGTAGGGGTCAACATCGATGGTGGCGTCTGGCTCCTGGGCTCCAACATCTGGTTGCGACAACCGAGAAGGAAGGAAAGGGGCAAAAGGGCGAGCAAAGCAACCATGAGTACTGATCCAAAGTACTCGCAAGCAAGGATCTACACTACATATGCATGGTTATCTGTGTAAAGGGGCAATATCGGTGGACTGAACTGCAGAATGCCAGAATAAAAGGGGGATAGCTAGTCACAAAAGACTACGCTCGCAACCTCCATCTTGCAGCATGTAGAAGATTGTAGATGGTAAGTTCACCAAGTAGCATCGCATAGCATAATCCTACCCGGCGATCCTCCACTACTAGGAAAAGGCCTACTAGTGGCGCACCTGTTTTGCCTACTAATGGCGCACTACAGGTGCGCCACTAGCATCACGCCATTAGATTTTTTTACTAATGGCGCACCACTGGTGCGCCATTAGTATCCGGTATACTAATGGCGCACCATGCAATGCGCCATTAGTATAACCCACGGTGCGCCATTAGTATGCCTCCCAGGGGGCCATATTTACCCATGTGCTCTGCTTACTAATGGCGCACTAGTTGATGATGCGCCACAAGTGTGCTCTGGCTTACTAATGGCGCACTAGTTGGTGGTGCGCCACTAGTATGAATATTAGGGATTTTTTTCTTTTCTGATATTTGTTGGGGAACGTAGTAATTTCAAAAATTTTCCTACGATCACGCAAGACCATGGTGATGCATAGCAACGAGATGAGAGTGTTGTCTACGTACCCTCGTAGACCCGACAGCGAAGCGTTGACGCAACGTAGAGGAAGTAGTCGTACTTCTTCACGATCCAACCGATCCAAGTACCGAGCGTCACGGCACCTCCGAGTTCTGCACACGTTCAGCTCGATGGCGTCCCTCGAACTCCGATCCAGCCGAGTGTTGAGGAGAGTTTCGTCGACCTGACGGCGTGGTGGCGATGATGATGTTCCACCGGCGCGGGGCTTCGCCTAAGCTCCGCTCTGGTATTCTCGAGGTGTAATATGGTGGAAGGGGCACCGCACGGCTAAGGAAAGATCTCAAGGATCAACTTGTGTGTCATGGGGTGCCCTCTGCCCTGTATATAAAGGAGGGAAGGGAGGGCTGGCCGGCCAAGGTTTGGTGCGCCCGGTGTCCTACTCCTCTTGGGAGTAGGATTCCCCCAATCCTAGTCCAACTAGGTTTCCCCAAGTGGGAAGGGAGAGAGAGGCGCCCCTTCTCCTAGTCCTAATAGGACTAGGGAAGGGGAAGGTGCGGCCAGCACTTGGGCCCCCTTCTCTCCTTTCCACTAAGGCCCATGTTGGCCCATTAGCATTCGGGGTTCGGTAACCTCCGGTACTTGGTAAAATTCCCAATTTCACCGGAACACTTCCGATGTCCAAACATAGACTTCCAATATATGAATCTTTATGTCTCGACCATTTCGAGACTCCTCGTCACGTCCGTGATCTCATCCAGGACTCGAACAACCTTGATACAGAAACATCATAACAACTCATAGTAAGCATCGCCGAAGCGTTAAGCGTGCGGACCCTACGGGTTCGAGAACTATGTAGACATGACCGAGACACCTCTCGGTCAATAACCAATAGCGGGACCTGGATGCCCATATTGGCTCCTACATATTCTCTGAAGATCTTTATCGGTCAGACCGCATAACAACATACGTTGTTCCTTTTGTCATCGGTATGTTACTTGCCCGAGATTCGATCGTCGGTATCCAATACCTAGTTCAATCTCGTTACCGGCAAGTCTCTTTACTCGTTCCATAATACATCATCTCACAACTAACTCATTAGTTGCAATGCTTGCAAGGCTTATGTGATGTGCATTACCGAGAGGGCCAGAGATACCTCTCCGAGCAATCGGAGTGACAAATCCTAATCTCGAAATATGCCAACCCAACATGTACCTTCGGAGACACTTGTAATGTACCTTTATAATCACCCGATTACGTTGTGACGTTTGGTAGCACCCAAAGTGTTCCTCGTGCAAACGGGAGTTGCATAATCTCATAGTCATAGGAACATGTATAAGTCATGAAGAAAAGCATTAGCAACAAACTATACGATCAGGTGCTATGCTAATGGAATGGGTCATGTCAATCAGATCATTCAACCAATGATGTGATCCCGTTAATCAAATAACAACTCCTTGTTCATGGTTAGGAAACACAACCATCTTTGATTAACGAGCTAGTCAAGTAGAGGCATACTAGTGACACTCTGTAGGTTTATGTATTCACACATGTATTATGTTTCCTGTTAATACAATTCTAGCATGAATAATAAACATTTATCATGATATAAGGAAATAAATAATAAATTTATTATTGACTCTAGGGCATATTTCATTCATTCTCCCACTTGCACTAGAGTCAATAATCTAGTTTACACGGTAATGATTCTAACACCCATGGAGTCTTGGTGCTGATCATGTTTTGCTCGTGGAAGAGGCTTAGTCAGCAGTGCGCAACATTCAGATCCGTATGTATCTTGCATATCTCTATGTCTCCCACGGACCAAATCCGGATGGAGTTGAAGCGTCTTTTGATGTGCTTGGTTCTCTTGTGAAATCTGGATTCCTTTGCTAAAGCAATTGCACCGATATTGTCACAAAAGATTTTCATTGGACCCGATACACTAGGTACAACACCTAGATCGGTTATGAACTCCTTCATCCAGACTCCTTCATTAGCTGCTTCCGAAGCAGCTATGTACTCAACTTCACATGTAGATCCCGCCACGGCGCTTTGTTTGGAACTGCACCAACCGACAGCTCCTCCGTTTAATGTAAATACGTATCCGGTTTGCGATTTAGAATCGTCCGGATCGATGTCAAAACTTAACGTCGACGTAACCGTTCTGACGAGTTCTTTGTCACCGCCATAAATGAGAAACATATCCTTAGTCCTTCTCAAGTACTTAAGGATGTTCTTGACCGCTGTCCGATGATCCACTCTGGATTACTTTGGTACTGCACCTTAAACTTACAAAGAAGGCACACATCAGTGCAGTACACAGCATTGCATACATGATAGAGCCTATGGCTGAAGCATAGGGAACATCTTTCATTTTCTCTCTATCTTCTGCGGTGGTCGGGCATTGAGTCTTACTCAACTTCACACCTTGTAACACCGGCAAGAACCCTTTCTTTGCCTGATCCATTTTGAACTTTTTCAAAACTTTATCAAGGTATGTGCTTTGTGAAAGTCCTATTAAGCGTCTTGATCTATCTCTATAGATCTTAATGCCCAATATGTAAGCAGCTTCACCGAGGTCTTTCATCGAAAACTCTTATTCAAGTATCCCTTTATGCTATCCAGAAATTCTATATCATTTCCGATCGGTAATATGTCATCCACATATAATATCGTAAATGCTACTGAGCTCCCACTCACTTTCTTGTAAATACAAAGCTTCTCCAAAAGTACAGATAAAACCAAATGCTTTGATCACACTATCAAAAGCGTTTATTCCAACTCCGAGAGGCTTGCACCAGTCCATAAATGGATCATTTGGAGCTTGCACACTTTGTTAGCTCCCTTTGGATCGACAAAACCTTCTGGTTGCATCATATACAACTCTTCTTCCGTAAATCCATTCAGAATGCAGTTTTAACATCCATTTGCCAAATTTCATAATCATAAAATGCGGCAATTGCTAACATGATTCGGACGGACTTAAGCATCGCTACGGGTGAGAAGGTCTCATCGTAGTCAATCCCTTGAACTTGTCGAAAACCTTTTGCAACAAGTCGAGCTTTATAGACAGATAACATTACCATCGGTCGGTCTTCTTCTTGAAGATCCATTTATTCTCAATTGCTTGCCGATCATCGGGCAAGTCAACCAAAGTCCACACTTTGTTCTCATACATGGATCCCATCTCAGATTTCATGGCCTCAAGCCATTTTGTGGAATCTGGGCTCACCATCGCTTCTTCATAGTTCGTAGGTTCATCATGTTCTAGTAACATGACTTCCGAATAGGATTACCGTACCACTGCAGTGCGGATCTTGCTCTGGTTGATCTCTGAGTTCTGTAGAAACTTGATCTGAAGTTTCATGATCATCATCATTAGCTTCCTCCCTATTTGGTGTAGGTGTCACGGAAACTGATTTACATGATGTACTACTTCTCAATAAGGGAGTAGATACAGATTATCTCATCAAGTTCTACTTTCCTCCCACTCACTTCTTTCGAGAGAAACTCTTTCTCCAAAAAGTTTCCGAATTTAGCAACAAAAATCTTGCCTTCGGATCTGTGATAGAAGGTGTACCCAACAGTCTCCTTTGGGTATCCTATGAAGACACATTTCTCCGATTTGGGTTCGAGCTTATCAGGTTGAAGCTTTTTCACATAAGCATCGCAGCCCCAAACTTTCGAAGCGACAACTTTGGTTTCTTGCCAAACCACAGTTCATAAGGCGTCGTCTCAACGGATTTAGATGGTGCCCTATTTAAAGTGAATGTAGCCGTCTCTAAAGCATAACCCCAAAGCGATAGCGGTAAATCAGTAAGAGACATCATAGATCGCACCATATCTAATAAAGAATACGATTCTGACGTTCGGACACACCATTACGTTGTGGTGTTCGGTGGCGTAAGTTGCGAAACTATTCCGCATTGTTTCAAATGTAGGCCAAACTCGTAACTCAAATATTCTCCTCCACGATCGAGATCGTAGAAACTTTATTTTCTTGTTACGATGATTTTCCACCTCACTCTGAAATTCTTTGAACTTTTCAAATGTTTCAGACTTGTGTTTCATTAAGTAGATATACCCATATCTGCTCAAATCATCTGTGAAGGTGAGAAAATAACGATATCCGCCACGAGCCTCAACCTTCATTGGACCACATACATCAGTATGTATGATTTCCAATAAATCTGTTGCTCTCTCCATAGTTCCGAGAACGGTGTTTTAGTCATCTTGCCCATAAGGCACGGTTCGCAAGTGCCAAGTGATTCATAATCAAGTGACTCCAAAAGTCCATCAAGATGGAGTTTCTTCATGCTTTACACCGATATGACCTAAACGGCGGTGCCACAAATAAGTTGCACTATCATTATCAACTCTACATCTTTTGGCTTCAACATTATGAATATGTGTATCACTACTATCGAGATTAAGTAAAAACAAACCATTCTTCAATGGTGCATGACCATAAAAGATATTATTCATATAAATAGAACAACCATTATTCTCGATTTAAATGAATAACCGTCTCGCATCAAACAAGATCCAGATATAATGTTCATGCTCAACGCTGGTACTAAATAACAATTATTTAGGTCTAATACTAATCCGAAGGTAGATGTAGAGGTAGCGTGCCATTGCGATCACATCGACTTTGGAACCATTTCCCAGCGCATCGTCACCTCGTCCTTAGCCAATCTTCGCTAATCCGTAGCCCCTGTTTGAGTTGCAAATATTAGCAGAACCAGTATCAAATACCAGTGCTACTGCGAGTATTAGTAAGGTACACATCAATAACATGTATATCACATATACCTTTGTTAACCTTGCCATCCTTCTTATCCGCCAAATACTTGGGGCAGTTCCGCTTCGATGACCAGCACACTTGCAATAGAAGCACTCGGTTTCGAACTTAGGACCAGACTTGGGTTTCTTCTCTTGATCAAGAACTTGCTTGCCGTTCTTTTGAAGTTTCCCTTTTCTTTCCTTTGCCCTTTTCTTGAAACTAGTGGTTTTGTTAACCATCAACACTTGATGCTCCTTTTGATTTCTACCTCCATGACTTTCAGATCGCGAAAGAGCTCGGGCATTGTTTTGGTCATCCCTTGCATATTATAGTTCATCACGAAGCTCTTGTAGCTTGGTGGCGATGATTGGAGAATTACATCAATGACGCAATCATCCGGAAGATTAACTCCCGGTTGAATCAAGTGATTGTTATATCCGGACATTACGAGTATATGCTCAGCGATGAACCGTTCTCCTCCATCTTACAGCTATAGAACTTATTGGAGACTTCATATCTCTCAATCTGGGCATTCGCTTGGAATATTAACTTCAACTCCTGGAACATCTCATATGCTCCATGGTGTTCAAAAGCGACGTTGAAGTCCCGGTTCTAAGCCGTAAAGCATGGCACACTGAACTATAGAGTAGTCATCGACTTTGCTTTGCCAGACGTTCACAACTTCGGCGCAGCCCTTGCACCAGGCCTGGCACCTAACGGTGCTTCCAGGACGTAATTCTTCCGTGCAGCAATAAGGATAATCCTCAAGTTACGGACCCGATCCGTGTAATTGCTGCCATCATCTTTCAACTTTGCTTTCTCAAGGAACGCATTAAAATTCAACGGAACAACGGACGAGCCATCTATCTACACATCATAGACAAGCAAGATACTATCGGTACTAAGTTCATGATAAATTTAAGTTCAATTAATCATATTACTTAAGAACTCCCACTTAGAAAAATATCCCTCCAATTCTCTAAGTGATTGCGTGATCCATATCAACTACACCATGACCGATCATCACGTGTGATGGAGTAGTTTCAATGGTGAACATCAATATGTTGATCATATCTACTATATGATTCACGCTCGACCTTCGGTCTCGTGTTCCGAGGTCATATCTTATATGCATAGCTCGTCAAGTATAACCTGAGTATTCTGCGTGTGCAACTGTTTTGCACCCGTTGTATTTGAACGTAGAGCCTATCACACCCGATCATCACGTGGTGTCTCGGCCACGAAGAACTTTCGCATAGCGGTGCATACTCAGGAGAACACTTCTTGATAATTTAGTAAGGGATCATCTTATAATGCTACCGTCAATCAAAGCAAGATAAGATGCATAAAGGATTAACATCACATGCAATCAATATAAGTGATATGATATGGCCATCATCATCTTGTGCTTGTGATCTCCATCTCCAAGCACCGTCATGATCACCATCGTCACCGGGCGCGACACCTTGATCTCCATCGTAGCATCGTTGTCGTCTCGCCAAACTTATGCTTCTCGACTATCGCTACCGCTTAGTGATAAAGTAAAGCATTACAGGCGATTGCATTGCATACAATAAGCGACAACCATATGGCTCCTGCCGATTGCCGATAACTTCGGTTACAAAACATGATCATCTCATACAATAAAATATAGCATCACGTCTTGACCATATCACATCACAACATGCCCTGCAAAAACAAGTTAGGCGTCCTCTACTTTGTTGTTGCAAGTTTTACGTGGCTGCTACGGGCTGAGCAAGAACCGTTCTTACCTACGCATCAAAACCACAACGATACTTCGTCAAATAGACTCCGTTTAACCTTCTCAAGGACGGGCGTAGCCACACTCAGTTCAACTAAAGTTGGAGAGACAGTCTTCCACAAGCCATCTATGTGCAAAGCACGTCGAGGGAACGGTCTCGCGTGGAAATGCAGCGTAAGGTTGGTCTGGATCGTCATCCAACAATACCGCTGAACCAAAGTATGACATGCTGGTAGGCGGTATGACTTGTATCGTCCACAACTCACTTGTGTTCTACTCGTGCATATCATCAAACCATAAAAACCTAGGCTCGGATGCCACCGTTGGGGAGCGTAGTAATTTCAAAAATTTTCCCTACGATCACGCAAGACCATGGTGATGCATAGCAACGAGATGAGAGTGTTGTCTACGTACCCTCGTGAGACCCGACAGCGGAAGCGTTGACGCAACGTAGAGGAAGTAGTCGTACTTCTTCACGATCCAACCGATCCAAGTACCGAGCGTGCGGCACCTCCGAGTTCTGCACACGTTCAGCTCGATGGCGTCCCTCGAACTCCGATCCAGCCGAGTGTTGAGGGAGAGTTTCGTCGACCTGACGGCGTGGTGACGATGATGATGTTCCACGGCGCGAGGCTTCGCCTAAGCTCCGCTTCTGGTATTCTCGAGGTGTAATATGGTGGAAGGGGGCACCGCACGGCTAAGGAAAGATCTCAAGGATCAACTTGTGTGTCATGGGGTGCCCTCTGCCCTGTATATAAAGGAGGGAAGGGAGGGGCTGGCCGGCCAAGGTTTGGTGCGCCAGGTGTCCTACTCCTCTTTGGGGTAGGATTCCCCAATCCTAGTCCAACTAGGTTTCCCCAAGTGGGAAGGGGAGAGAGAGGCGCCCCTTCTCCTAGTCCTAATAGGACTAGGGAAGGGGAAGGTGCGCCAGCACTTGGGCCCCTTCTCTCCTTTCCACTAAGGCCCATGTTGGCCCATTAGCATTCCGGGGGTTCGGTAACCTCCCGGTACTTGGTAAAATTCCCAATTTCACCGGAACACTTCCGATGTCCAAACATAGACTTCCAATATATGAATCTTTATGTCTCGACCATTTCGAGACTCCTCGTCACGTCCGTGATCTCATCCGGGACTCGAACAACCTTCGATACAGAAACATCATAACAACTCATAGTAAGCATCATCGAAGCGTTAAGCGTGCGGACCCTACGGGTTCGAGAACTATGTAGACATGACCGAGACACCTCTCCGGTCAATAACCAATAGCGGGACCTGGATGCCCATATTGGCTCCTACATATTCTCTGAAGATCTTTATCGGTCGGACCGCATAACAACATCGTTGTTCCTTTTGTCATCGGTATGTTACTTGCCGAGATTCGATCGTCGGTATCCAATACCTAGTTCAATCTCGTTACCGGCAAGTCTCTTTACTCGTTCCGTAATACATCATCTCACAACTAACTCATTAGTTGCAATGCTTGCAAGGCTTATGTGATGTGCATTACCGAGAGGGCCCAGAGATACCTCTCCGACAATCGGAGTGACAAATCCTAATCTCGAAATATGCCAACCCAACATGTACCTTCGGAGACACTTGTAATGTACCTTTATAATCACCCGATTCGTTGTGACGTTTGGTAGCACCCAAAGTGTTCCTCGAGGCAAACGGGAGTTGCATAATCTCATAGTCATAGGAACATGTATAAGTCATGAAGAAAAGCACTAGCAACAAACTATACGATCAGGTGCTATGCTAATGGAATGGGTCATGTCAATCAGATCATTCAACCAATGATGTGATCCCGTTAATCAAATAACAACTCCTTGTTCATGGTTAGGAAACACAACCATCTTTGATTAACGAGCTAGTCAAGTAGAGGCATACTAGTGACACTCTGTAGGTTTATGTATTCACACATGTATTATGTTTCCTGTTAATACAATTCTAGCATGAATAATAAACATTTATCATGATATAAGGAAATAAATAATAACTTTATTATTGCCTCTAGGGCATATTTCCTTCAATATTTGCACAGGTTACAAAATATATTACTGGACAGAATATAGACAGCACCACACAGCAACAACAGATTCATCGAATACAATAGAAGATTAGTCTCCGAATACAATTCATCATATTAGTCTCCGAATTCAAAAGACCGAACAAAGATAGAACATTACAAGTCTCGAGACCGCGAGTAGCGAGTTTGTCGAAAGTAATACTAATCCTAACAAGTCC
Organism: Aegilops bicornis; assembly: GCA_021605145.1. Taxonomy (NCBI): domain Eukaryota; kingdom Viridiplantae; phylum Streptophyta; class Magnoliopsida; order Poales; family Poaceae; genus Aegilops; species Aegilops bicornis. The sequence goes on along the minus strand of CM038672.1, from coordinate 364,284,270 downwards.
TACTAATCATCATCATACAACTTCTACTCGTTATTAATAACAAGTCAAACGATCATCATCTTGATAGTCATCGAACCAACCCTACTTAATTGTTCTTAGCACATGATCATCAGTATTAGGCAGGACCTAAATACCCTATTTAAGGTAAAATAGCATAAAACAATATAGACCCTAACTCTCCATTATGAAGAATGGAGATCATCCTGTCTCCAACTCCTGCGCTTCGCTTCCTTCGTCTTCCAAGAACCTGCTTATGACTGTCCATACATTTTTTTCCATTCTTTGATTTTCATGTCTCCAGTTCTTTTAGAAATTCGGTATGGACAGTTGAGATTCGTAGGATGACCTGGATATATGTTCAAAACATGAAGTCCACCATTCTGATACATCAAATGAGGCTGAGGCACAAAATCCTCTAGGATTCTCTGTTGAAAAACATAGTAATAACTACATAGTTAGCAATGCTGTTGAAAAACATGAAGTATGCAAAAGATGCACGAATGTCGTAATAGTAGAAAATCTTACCAGGGTATGTCCATGGTAGTTACCGTAGTTCAACACGTGCACTAGTGGCACGTATTGACCATAATGTTGAGGAGTTTTACAATAGATATTGTAATTCTCAAGATCAGTACAAAATTCGACCAGATAATTTTTCTCCTGATAAGTTAACTCGTAGCCATCGGTGTAGTGGGTTTTGTCTACCCTGTTCCGCACATTGTCTGAACAATCAAAATAAGCTGTCAATGGAAATAAGCTATCAACTATTTTGAAATGAACAATATAAATTAGTTAATAATTAACTATGTTTGAGAAACACACATAGTGGTAGAACTGGAGGCGTATCAACAAGGACCCAAATGTTCATATTGTCTTGGTCGATGTCAGGATCACCAAGATCCATGGTGACAAGCATACCCTCATCAAAACCATACATCTTGCAAAATTCTTCCCAATTTTTGCAACCAAAATGGGTTAGGCTCCCAGAATTATACAGATGTACTTCAAAATCCACATCATGATGAGTCCATAGGTGAATTTTCTTTGTTTCATAATTTTCATGGTCTTCAAAATCCATCCTCTCCAAGACATAGCGTCTTGCATGGCATGGGATAAGCTATACTCGAATTGTAAAAGATGAAAATTACACGTTGAAATAGTTGAAGTCATGCTTAATTATGAAAAAAACACTTGTCGTCGCTATGCGTCGCTTCAACTTCGAAGGTCTCCTCGAGCTTAATGCTGAAGCGCCGATCATCGTCCAAGTGAGGCATGTCGCACAGACCTCGATCGTCGTGGCACCAGTCGCACTCCCTCGGGAGACTTTCGTCGTCCGATGACGACATTTCCTACGTTCATAATTCAAAACTACATCATCTCTGTTGGGTCCAATAAGATAATCCACAGTGTGGTGAAAACACGCCCTTCGAACTGGTTTGAGCAATTGGTGAATGGAGATGGTCTAAGATTTTTAGTAGTAAGAAGTGAAGTGGTAATTTTGAGAGCAAATGGTTAGGATGAGTGGTTCCTCTTTCTGTTTAGCTTTACAATAGAATATTGTTAGACATGCACACTTGTGCATTTTCAGCCAGGCCCAGTGGAGTTGGCCTAAAAACATTTCTTTCTTTAAGCCTGCTACATCCATCTCAAGTATTTATAGTCAAGGGTTAGAAGGGCCATCCAAATAGAATATGTGGTATGGGCTTTTTTAGTAGGTCATCCTACCAGATTAGGGTTTATCAATGACGAGCAACTGACATTAGTAATAACTATGAGTTGATATCACAATTCTATGTGTATAACACAAGAGGCAGTTGAGCCTACTTAATTAAATACTAAGATAGCCCGGCCCATGCATTTGTCGCAAGTACCCCATTTGTCCTATTTTTAGCAAAGTCATGCTAAAATTCACGAAAATTTTTAGCATGACCTTTGCTGAAAATAGGACATATCAAATACCAAATTCTTTGGAGCGGAAGTTAATCGACATTCCAGCAAACTCAAGGGCCTCTCGGGGCACCTGCAAAATCATCACGACACGATGGTCAGAGACAAAACCCAGCAAACTCCTTCCCTTCACTCGGGGTACAACAATATATCTTCTAGCCTTGAAACCGTACCCTGATTCTCCTTTCTTCCTCTTGCCGAAGAGAAGTTGGCTGTAGAGGATGGTCCAACTCAGATCAGCCTGCAGAAGTTCATTGTATAATTCTGTTTAGTTCCAAGCATATACGAATACTCTTCAGAGTGGGCAAAAAGATGGAAGCAAACTAATAGCACAAAGTGAATAGCAAATCGACTCTTTGAAACTATCTTTGAAACCATCTTTGAAACTTTCTTTGAAAGTACTCCTTGGAAGCAAACTGAAACTACTCCTTGGAAGCAAATTATCTTGGAAGGAGTATTGTGTGCACAAATCTACTCCAGCTGGTTGCTTTCACTTAGAGATTGTTAGGTAGCCGATAGCACAAACATCATGAGTCATTCTTCAGACCGTTACGAATAGAAACAACGGCAACCAAGGTTAAAAACAAACAATCCTATATATTATTCTGAAACTTGATATATTGAAATCACTTAGCACTCTCTTTCCGTGTTCATTGAACACTTAAAATTGAGAAAAATAATACCAACTAGGATCGGTATGACCTTCGTTTTTCATTTTCTGTATGATCAATTAAATCTTCTGCAAGCTTATATGAAAAGGTTGAGCAACTTGAAATGTAACTCTTGCTTGGTGTTCCAAATCATTTCATTTATATTTTAAATAACAGTAGGAATTATTTCATAGTAGAATTTACCCCAAAAACAAATTCCTTTAATGCCATTTTCAAACTCTGAGTTGCCTCTGTTGCACTAAAACTAATTCAAATAATTTTTATAAAATTGCCACAAAATTTTTGGGCGACCCTATAATTCCTATAAATTATTTTTGAACAAAGACCCATCCTACTCTTTTGAAATTTTTGAGAGAAACACCCACTTTTCCATTCTGATCCATTTTCAGTTTACAACTACAACCCTATTTCCCCTAGATCCTAAAAATCTACAAAATATATCGTCTTGTTCACGGTAATTCATTTATTAAGAATTCTCACATTTCATATATCGTCTTTTTCAAAACAAAAAAAGTATCTATGGGGGCTGCAGCTGCATGTTGTGTATCAATGTACCACGACCAAAACCTTGCTGGCCATGGTTATTCACTTCTGGCCTATTGTCCTCGTCAATATGCCAGCAGCAGCAGCACGCAACACGCACAAGGGGAGGCAGTATGCGATGGGGCAGCAGGGCGGATGGTGCGCCGGCTTGCAGAGGCGGGCACCGGCGTGTACGAGCCGGGGCCAGCTGGGCGGCGTTGTCTTGAGACGAGCGGCAGCAGCCTGACAAAGTAGCATCAGCAGTGGCGGCAAAACAACAGAGCAACAACAGCAGAACCATCAGCGATGGGAGAAACAGGGGGAAGGTGCGGCCGACGGGGGCGACGGGTGCACGCGACAGAGGGGGGAACGGGGGGGAGGTGGAGGAGGCTCACCACGGAGAGGGCCAGAGGAGAGCTCGACGAGGCCGGGGACGGGCAAGAGCAGCGGTTGGGGCGACGAGATGTGGGCCGCCGAACGAAGAAGACGGCGACGGCAGTGGCTACGTGAGACCCCGGCTCGAGCTGGTTCCCTGAACGGAAGAAGCCAAACGCGGCGATCCTCCTGGATGTCTTCCCGTGCGACGACGATGACGGTGGTCGCGGCAACGACGAGGGGACCGCGGTCACCATGCGATCTGATGAGTTCAAATCAAACTAGAGGGATGCTCGGGGGTGGCGGCGGCTTGCAGTGGTGAGGGGTGGAAGAGCTACGGTGGTGATGGGTGGAGGAGCGCTGGAGGTGGGGGCGGGGCGTGCCGGAAAGGGGTCGTCGGCGGCGAGGGGGAAAGGGATCTGGCGCGGGGGGCAAGGGAGAAAGGGATAGAGGGGGGAAAGGGATAGCAATGGCGCACCACCCAGGGGTGTGCCATAAGTACATCCATAGCAATGGCGCACCTCCGAGGGGTGCGCCATAAGTAACTTTTTTTTATTGATAACAATGGCGCACCCTCTCCTGGTGCGCCATTAGTAACTTTTTACTATTATTTTTTATTGATAAAAATTATTACACTATATAGAAGAGATGAGTAGAGGAGGGAGGGAGGGAGGGAGCATTTACATTTGTTGAAGAGGCGGTGGTTGGCGTCGCATCGGAGATGCAGACCGTAGAAGGAGGAGGACGCCGGTCGTGGTCGATCGTGGTCGTGGCCCGGCCTCGTCGCGTCGTGTCGGCGTTCGTTGTCAACCGTCGATGGACTGCAAGTAGCCCCGCCGAAGTCTCCACCTCCGGGCGGGGGAGGGTTGATACGTCTCCAACGTATCTATAATTTTTGATTGCTCCATGCTATATTATCTATTGTTTTGGACTATATTGGGCTTTATTTTCCACTTTTGTATTACTTTTGGGACTAACCTATTAACCGGAGGCCCATCCCAGAATTGCTATTTTTTTTGCCTATTTCAGTGTTTCGAAGAAATGGAATATCAAACGGAGTCCAAACGGAATGAAATCTTCGGGAACGTGATTTTCTCATCAGATAAGATCCAGGAGACTTGGACCCTCCGTCAAGAAAGCCACGAGGCGGCCACGAGGGTGGAGGGCGCACCCCCTAGGGCGGGCCCCCTGCCTCATGGGCCCCTAGAAGCTCCACCGACGTACTCCTTCCTCCTATATATCCCTATGTACCCCCAACAGATCAGATACGGAGCCAAAAACCTAATTCCACCGCCGCAACTTTCTGTATCCACGAGATCCCATCTTGGGGCCTGTTCTAGAGCTCCACGGAAGGAGATTCCACCATGGAGGGCTTCTACATCATCATCTTAGCCTCTCGATGAAGTGTGAGTAGTTTACCTCGGACCTTCGGGTCCATAGTTAGTAGCTAGATGGCTTGTTCTCTCTTTTGGATCTCAATACAATGTTCTCCCCCTCTCTCATGGAGATCTATTCGATATAATCTTCTTTTTGCAGTGTGTTTGTTGAGACCGATGAATTGTGGGTTTATGATCAAGATTATCTATGAGCAATATTTGAATCTTCTCTGAATTCTTTTATATATGATTGGTTATCTTTGCAAGTCTCTTCGAATTATCCGTTTGGTTTGGCCAACTAGATTGGTAGTTCTTGCAATGGGAGAAGTGTTTAGCTTTGGGTTCAATCTTGCGGTTTCCTTACCCAGTGACAGAAGGGGTTGCAAGGCACGTATTGTATTTTTGCCATCGAGGATAACAAGATGGGGTATTTATCATATTGCATGAATTTATTGCTCTACATCATGTCATGTTGCTTAAGGCGTTACTCTGTTTTCATTAACTTAATACTCTAGATGCATGCTGGATAGCAGTCGATGAGTGGAGTAATAGTAGTAGATGTAGGCAGGAGTCGGTCTACTTGTCCCGGACGTGATGCCTATATACATGATCATACCCAGATACTCTCATAACTATGCTCAATTCTGTCAATTGCTCAACAATAATTCGTTCACCCACCGTAAAATACCTATGCTCTTGAGAGAAGCCACTAGTGAAATCTATTGCCCCCAGGTCTATTTTCATCATATTAATCTTCCTACGCTTTATTATTGCTTTGCTTTTTTACTTTGCCTTTTATTTTACTTTGCATCTTTATACCAAAAATACCAAAAATATTATCTATCATCTCTATTAGATCTCACTCTCGTAAGTGACCGTGAAGGGATTGAAAACCCCTATTCGGGGCGAGGAGCTATTTGTTTTGTGTAGGTACGAGGGACTTGCGCGTGGCCTCCTACTGGATTGATACCTTCGTTCTCAAAAACTGAGGGAAATACTTAAGCTACTCTGCTGCATCATCCTCTCCTCTTCGGGGAAAACCAATGCAAGCTCAAGACGTAGCAAGAAGGATTTCTGGCGCCCGTTCTTGAGTGGAGTCTCATAAAAGTCAACATACCAAGTACCCATCACAATCCCTTATCTCTCGCATTACATTATTTGCCATTTGCCTCTCGTTTTCCTCTCCCCCACTTCACCCTTGCCATTTTATTCGCCCTCTCTTTTCCGTTTGCCTTTTTCTCGTTTGCTTATCATTATGTCTAGTCTTATATCTTCTCTGTTGTCTCCCGAGAATGAAGTTCTAAATTTTAAGCAAAGGGAGGGAGAAATTTAAAAGACGCTTGGTATAGAATTTGCAATGATCAAAATAGATCTACCAAGAAGCAATCTACTTCAGTTCTTCTCCGCATTTTTTATGTAGGTGCTAATCCTTGGTATAGATATATCATCGATACCATTACCGGAGGGAATTTCTTGGGTAGCCATACTTTTGATTCTTATAATGCTATGATAGATGTATTGGCTCACCACCTCTTTTGGTTAATGGGACTATGTTAACTTTGGAGCATGTAATGCAAAGACTTGAAATTATTGAAAATAAAGTTGCTACCGTCGAGTTAATTGAAAATCTAGATAAAAAGATCCACAATCAAATTACCCAATATGGATCTAATGTAGGAGTAATTTTGAAAAATATTAAGGAGAAGGAACCCATAGTTAATGAGAAAATAAATCAAGATTCCTCTAGAATTGATAAACTTGAGGGTATTATTACAAACTTGGGAACCATTTTTTCTTCCGTAAAAAATACTCCAAGTCCTCCTACTAAAGTTGCTAAGCTCATGTATGTTCCTAAGAATAAGGGTCAATCCTCTAGTAAGGAAACCGCGGATCTTAAATCTATAAGCATTCATCCCAATCTTTTTGCTATCATTAAGGAACCACTTGCCACGAATGAATTTTCTGATCTTTTGCCTAAAATTTGATAATTACTAGAAAGAAAGAAATTTCTAAGGAAGATAGATGCCTCATTGAAGGATTGCCCACCAAAGATGGCAATACCTAGATCT